>JACEEZ010001234.1:117500-137500 GCA_016584305.1 Chionoecetes opilio | reverse complement strand
AGAGTAGAGAGAGAGAGAGAGAGAGTAGAGAGTGATATGATAGAGAGATGATAGTATGAGTAGATGATGATAGAAACGAAAAAAAAAACTGGTGACCCCTCCGCAAAGACCTTATTAAGTTTTCATGCTCTCTCTCTCTCTCTCTCTCTCTCTCTCTCTCTCTCTCTCTCTCTCTCTCTCGCTCTCCATCTCTCCTGTCCTCTCGGTTTCTCGTCTCTCTCTCTCTCTCCTCTCTCTCTCTCCTCAATCTTCTCTCTCTCTCCCCTCTCTCTCTCTCAGTCTCTCTCTCCTCTCTCTCTCTCCTCTCTTCTCTCCTCTTCTCTCTCTCTCTCTCGCTCACTCTCCTCATGCTTCTCTCTCTCTCTCGTCAGTGACTTGGAGGGCTGGGTCTTTGCTACAGACTGATACTGAAGAGATATTGACTTCGTCCTCGCACGCGAATGGCTTCTAGCTTTATAAACGAGACAGTGTAATCAAGGTAGGATTCCGTGTTCGCGGTGAGCTCTATTAGCTACGTTCCGGTGCGCCTCCAGACAGTCAATGAGGACTTTAAAATTAATACTGGTTTTTGGAGCTCGATTAAGGAGTAATGAGGTAAGTAGGTATAGGCGTAACTCTACCCATTAATTCAATAACTGAAGTCGAAGCCACACGTTCGCTATGAGGCTTATATAGTTTTACCATGTTGCTTATGGTATTAAAGAAAAACTTGTATCTCTTCATTGTGTAGTGGCGGTGTAAATAGTTTCAATCAGAAGTAGATAGCAGCAGATTAACTATTAAACATGGATAAACCCGCTAACCTTGATAATCAAATATAAACGTTTTTTTTCATAATTCTGAGAGAATGACAGCTCCGAGATATCAACAACTTTCATCATAAACTTGCACACTTAACGCGTTGAGAGCTGATTGCCAAGCCTCATCTACTTGTTAATTTCCTTCTGTTGAACCCTATAGACTATAGAGTATAGACACAAACCACTGATTGCTTCATAGACAACAGAACAAAAATACTGTATTATTTTGTGAAGGGATACCAGGAGAGATGTGAATCAAAGAGCAAATTAAGTTACAGTGCGAGGCAATCACTTTTATGTCTCTCCATTTTTGCTCACTTCTCTTTCCTTCACGATAACATTGATTATTTCAAAAGAATCATAAATAAAAAAAATATGTATGCTCCCTCCTATCAATCGACCTCACCGTCTGCAGGAGGAATGGCAGAGTTTCTAAAGGGAACAGAAATACCAGGAAGTGTCAGAAACAGGTCGCGGAAAGGGCAAAAAAATACATTTCCAATTACCCGCCGGTCCAGTGTGCCGCTGTCACCCCGGATAGCCGCGAGTGACCCTTTAATTTTTACGGTCACGCAGGCAGTCACAGGTTCAGCGTCAGTGTTCTGTGACTTTTACGCGGGAAAGGAAGAATGATGGATCTATAGCAGCAGCCACACCCTCTCTTATTGATGGAACGCGGCGAGGCAATTATCGTCATCGGGATGGAGAGGGAGATGGAGGGTGGTGCCCAACACATGGAACTGCGTGAAACTTTATTGCTCCCGACATATGCCCGGCCGGAGTAAAATATGTTGTAGCGTACATGATAAAAGTGAAATGGTCATGATTAAGGATCAGCGGAATGTCCCGAGGCTTCTCCACTCCCCTCGCCTCTAAAGTTTTGACCCCTGGACTAAAAAGTTTCATCGCCCGAAGCTCAGGAATACCTTTGACTTTCCTTTACATTATGCATCTTAGAGAGTTTCAAGAGAAATAACAATAACTCTGGCATAGTTTTCAATTTTCTAAGACTACTACCATCTAGTATAATTAATCAGTAAATATTTAGTGGGATGAGGATTGAGGAACCTAAGTGATCCAACAGGAGAATGAAGGTGATGAGGAAAAGTGGGTGAACATTAGCATACGCCCCGCTACTTATCCCACCGCTGCCACCATGAATGTACCCTTGTGCCTTAGTACACTAGTTCCCTTAGCCATCTGTCAACACCCATGTAGCCACCAACACAACCCAACACAACACCAGCGCAAGCCAACGCCACCTTCGACACACAACACAACACAACACAGTCAAATTGCGTCCCAGATCCATCGAGTGAACAGAATACCAAATATCCCAAGGGTTATAAGACTTGATATAATTCTCTCAACAAACTGTGTCTTCCCCACTCTATAACGTTACTTTATCAGTCATTAAGGAGAGTTTTGAGACCAGAGGGTCGAGGGAGAGTGTCCTTAACTCGTGTTTTTATGCCTAATAGGAAGAATAATGCCCCCGTTCGTCTGAGGGAACCGCCAAGTACGGAGAGAGGATGGAGGGTTGGAATTAGAGAGAGAAAGTTTATGAAAGCGAGAGAGAGAGAGAGAGAGAGAGAGAGAGAGAGAGAGAGAGAGAGAGAAGAGGATGAGAGGAGAGAGGAGAGAGAGAGAGAGAGAGAGAGAGAGAGAGAGAGATGGAGAGAGCGAGAGAGAGAGAGAGAGAGAGAGAGAGAGAGAGAGAGAGAGAGAGAGAGAGAGAGAGGAAATGAAAGAGTCAAGAGTGGGAGACGAGAGGAGGATGTTGAATAGCAGGAAGTAAAGCTGAAAAAGAGAAGGAAAATAAGGAACGCCGGGAGTAGGGGGGGGAGATTACATAGGATTACATAGGAATAACAGACACCAGGAGACCTATTGGTCCATGACGAGGGTATCTGCTGAACTACATACTACTAACTATCAACTACATGTAAAAAAACAGTTGGAAAATGATACCATGTCCCTAAAAGATAGGAACATGGAAGTTTCGTAGTGCAGAAAGATAGGGTATGAAATATACTAACTACAACTACCACTACCACTACAACTAATTGATACGGGGG
Source organism: Chionoecetes opilio (assembly GCA_016584305.1). Taxonomy (NCBI): domain Eukaryota; kingdom Metazoa; phylum Arthropoda; class Malacostraca; order Decapoda; family Majidae; genus Chionoecetes; species Chionoecetes opilio. Next base: position 134,622 of record JACEEZ010001234.1, on the reverse strand, counting down.
ACTAGATACGAAATCGCACTATCAATACCCATTTACTTTACAGTGCGCGTCAAGTCTGTTTTTAAATGTAGTTATTGTGCTGGCTCCGACAACATTTGCTGGTAACTTGTTCCATCGATCAACGACTCTAACATTGAAATAATTTTTACGGAGATCGGTGATGCAACGTTGACCGTTTAGTTTTAAACCATTATTTCTTGTTGTCACTTGAGTTGAAAGCTCGAATAGGTTCTCTTGATTAATGACATCAAATCCTTTTAGGATCTTAAAGGTTTCTATCAAGTCCCCACGGATTCTTCGATCCTTTAAGGAAAACATATTAAGTTTCCGCAGTCTCTCTTCATAAGATGAATTTCGCAGAGATGGAATTTGTTTGGTTGCTCTTCTTTGCACTGATTCCAATTTGGCTTGATCTTTTACGAAACAGGGCGACCAGAATTGAACGACATATTCCAAGTGCGGCCTAACCAAGGACGTGTATAATTGTGTCATTACTTTCGGAGTTTTATGTTCAAAGTTGCGTTTAATAAAGCCCAACATCATATTTGCCTTTTTACTGGCAGCTAGGCAATGCGGACTGGTTTTCAGATCATTACTGATGATGACACCTAATCCTTTTCCTGCTGTACTTCAGTTAACGATTTATTTTGCATTTGATAGTTATATTTGAGGTTATCGTTGCCTATATGCATTACTTTACATTTATCGGAATTGAATTTTAATAGCCATTTATCACTCCAACCTGATAGTTTGTCGAGATCACTTTGTATGAGTTCGCAGTTTTCTCTAGTATATGCTTTACCGCCTAATTTGGTGTCATCTGCAAATTTCGATATTTTAGATACAAGTCCGCAGTCCAGATCATTGATATATATCAGAAAAAGAGTAGGACCCAAGACCGAGCCCTGAGGCACCCCATTAGTAACATCTAACCAATCAGATGCCTCGCCATTTATTACTACCCGTTGTTTACGATTTGAAAGCCAATCGCCAATCCATGAACATAATTGCTCTCCTAAGCCATGTGCCCTTAGCTTGGTCAACAGTCGCTTATGGGGAACTGTATCGAAAGCTTTCTGAAAATCAAGGTATATTACATCCGAGGGAATTTTAGCATCCCAGTTTGAATAAATGACATTAAAAAAATCGAGTAGGTTTGTTAAGCAGGATCTTTTATTTCGAAATCCATGCTGGGAGTTTAGTATTGAGTTATTTTCATCGAGAAAAGACGTCGCAGCCACAGCCGCAGCCACAGTCAGGTCACAGGTGGGCGGGGCGTGAGGTCACTCCCGCTCCTTAGTGTTCATCTGGGGGGGGGGCACGCGCCACCTCCAGCAGCAGGGGCAGATTTTACTGAAACTGCCGTACGAGGGCGGCCGCGCTCTCCGGGCCGACGCACTGTCTGAGCCGCTCTGTAGCGGGACAGGAAAGCGAATTAACTCCAAGCTGTTCATCCCATCTGCAGGGTACCTGCCGTTCCGCACGTCCTTGCTTCAGTAAAAGAGAGCAGAGGGATGGAACGCTTGGTGCAAGAAGACTGTGTTGTTACTCAAGCCACAAAGATGCCTCGACGGGTCCAAAAGAAGGACAAGACCTCCAAGGGACAACACCGACGCCCTGCGATGCCCGAGAAAGCGAGAGACTCGCAGACTCACAGCCACCTTTATAACAACACTTCAAGACAAGCTATACTTCGCAAATGGATAAAAAAGAAACGCCTAGCCGAGCCACACGACCTATCCATCAAGAGGAAGCGTCCTCTAGGGGAATACCCTTACGTGTACCGCCGGTACCGGCTGCCCACCGTGCCGCAGAGAAGAGTCGCGCCCTGCAGCGGCAAGGAGCTGAAGGGCGAGGATACGGCGGACCCAGCCTGTCATGAACAGGTTTGACGTGCAGCTGCTCCTGCAAAACCGCCTGAAGCAGCTGTGGGGAGGCGACGCCCAACACCCGGCCTGTCCGCCCCACCTCACCAAGCTCACCAAGATCACCGAGTGGGAGCTCTTCAACGGCAAACTCCAAAGAGAGATCGTCCGTAAACACCCCAACGGCGACTACGAGCGGTGGCAGGTGGGCGAGCTGCGGCTGCCCAAGGACCACTGAGGCGGCACCGCCATTGCCCGCGCCAAGCTGCCCGCCAAGGACCTAGCCAGCCATAAATACATCTGAACACATTGAAAAGTATGAAAAATTCTTATTAAAAATTCTAATGATCTACTCTGTTTTACCAATGATGCAAATATTTTCATATCAGAAAACATGTATACGTGGACATTATGGCTGCCATCCTTTCTTCTCACCTTCCCTCCAAGAAAAAAAGAAAAAAAAAAAAAAACACAACTCATTGTTTCTTGTTGCACTATCATGTTTGTTATCATCATACTTATTACTACCATTATTATTACTGAAATTATTACTAAAAAAAATTGTTATCATCCACTTATATTATTATTACTAATCGTAGAAGTAGTAGTAATAAGCTACTACTACTACTACTTAATACTACTACTACTACTTACTACTACTACTACTACTACTACTACTACTACTTCTTCTTCTACCATTTATATTATAATTACTAGTAGTATAAGTAGTATTAATAAGCTGAGTACTACTACTATTACTATTAACTACTACTACTACTACTACTACTACTACTACTACTACTACTACTACTACTATACACTATACTGTACTACTCTCCACTCGCTACTACTCTTACTCCTATAACGCTACTACTACTGTATACTACTGTAAACTACTAAAATACTACTACTTTAAAACTAACTCGCTACTACTCGACTACTTATTCTACTACTACTACTTTGAACTCTCGCTACTACTACTTTAGCTACTACTAATACTACTAACTAATTATATATATACACTACTATACATCTGCCTACTGTATAATATTATAATTACTATACTCTACCCCACCTTAACGTTATAAAGTCCCTTTCGTTTCATGTAAACTTGTAACTCTCCCTTTGGGACCCCACCACCCCGCCAAGACCTTGATTTTCCCGAAACTGTCAACAAGTTTTTATTCTCCGCTGGCCTATTGAACATCCTAAAAATATATATTGTTATTGAAGCAAAAAGATATATCCATAGGCTTAAATCGTTCAGTAACAATTGAATTTCCTGAATTACGGGAATAAAATTTCATATTTGATGAATAAAACGTATCAAAGATAGTAAAGTGGCGTTAATCATAAAGTTATTTTATATTTTATTATGTTGGAGTAATAGTATTAACAACAGTAATACGATGTGCTTGCCCTAATCCTTCGTTAACAAGATCAACCACTAAATGCTGCTTTCACTTTGAGTTAAGAGTCCAATTTTTTCATGTTTTTATTTTTTATTAGACGTACTTGAGTGTGTTGCGGCAGCGTGTGGGTGGGAGGCGAGGCGCGGGGTGAAGGTGACGGGGGTTCGAAGCCTGGCTGAACCCGTTGACCTGTAAGCCATCATCAAAGCATCATCAACGCCCTTGAAAGCACACACGGAGGGAAAACAAAGGGCGATGCATTACCAGCCTTTGAACCTTAATGATGCCATAAAGAGCTCAAGTACGTAATACAATCAATACACCCCCAACAAATACAACAAAAATCTATGCATATCAAAGGAAAACAAAATATCAGCACTTTAGAACGCCACTCGGTGCATTACAGAAAAACATTAAGCACCATTGATTTAACTTTAATAGAGTAGTCTGCGGGATGCCATGATAGGTATTAGGGAATAAGGGAAGCAATGCGCACCCTTACACGACCAAGTGAATGCCTCGTCACAGGCCATTAGCGGGGCGACTGTCCAGCCTGTTACCTGCGTGGCCCCGTGGCTGGCCCTGGGATGGCTAAATGTCTTCCTGAGGGACGCCCGGGTGGCTGGGAAGAGTTACTGCCCTCGCCTATACTCGACCCCGATGAATAATTGAGGACCTCCTCGAAGACCATTCCAAACAGGCACACATACACACACGTGTATCCCAAAATTATGAGTAAACACATGAAAACTTATAAGGTCTTTGCGAGGAGGGACACCAGTTTTTTTTTTCTTCTCTCTCTCTCTCTCTCTCTCTCTCTCTCTCTCTCTCTCTCTCTCTCTCTCTCTCTCTCTTCTCTCTTCTCTCTCTCTCTCTTCTCTCTCTCTCTCTCTCTCTCTCTCTCCTCTCTCTCATCTCTCTCTCTCTCTCTCTCTCTCTCTCTCTCTCTCTCTCTCTCTCTCTCTCTCTCTCTCTCTCTCTCTCTCTCTCTCTCTCTCTCTCTCTCTCTCTCTCTCTCTCTCTCAACTCCTTTCTGCATTTCTACGATTATCTCTTTCTGTTTATCTTCTCTTGTCGTCCCCTCATCTTTCTTCTTGCATTTCTCCGTCTTGCCTTGTCCCTCTGCCTTTTATTTTCCCTTCTCCGTGCGATGCTTTCCACTTCCTCATCGTTCGTTCAGAGCCTCTTCCCCTCCTGCCTTGCTCTACGTACCTGCCATACCTCTTCTGGTTTTTTTTTCCATTACTCTCTCTCTCTCTTTCTCGCTCCTTCCTGCTCCTAGCTCTCTCATCTCCTATCTCTCTTATCTCTCTCTCTTCTCTTCTCTCTTCTCTCTCTCTCTTCTCTCTCTCTCTCTCTCTCTCTCTCTCTCTCTCTCTCCTCTCTCTCTCCTCTTCTCTCTCTCTCTCTCTCTCTCTCTCTCTCTCTCTTCTCTCTTCTCTCTCTCTCTCTCTCTTCTCTCTCTCTCTCTCTCTCTCTCTCGTGTCTTCCTTGGATGGCTGTCTCTTGCTAACAGGAACTGCATACTGAAGAGGATATTGACTTCGTCTCCTCCTCGATGGTTCCAGCTCTTTCATACGAGACGTACAATGGTAGGACTTCCGTGTTCGCGGGAGCTCTATCTAGCTCGTTCCGTGCGCCCTCCCGACAGTCAATGAGGACTTTAATTAATACTGGTTTGGAGGGAGTAAGGAATAGAGGGATAAGTCTTAGGCATATCTTACCATAATTCAATAACTTTAGTCGAGCCACCGTTCGCTATGAGGCTTATATAGTTTATCATGTTGTTTAAGGTATTAAGAAACTTGTATCTCTTCATTGATGTAGTGGCGGTGTAATAGTTTCAATCAGAAGTAGATAGCAGCAGATTAACTATTAAACATGGATAAACCCGCTAACCTTGATAATCAAATTACGTTTTTTTCATAATTCTGAGAGAATGACAGACTCCGAGATAATCAACAACTTTCATCATAAACTTGCAACACGTAACGACGTGAGAGCTGATTGGCCAAGCCTCATCTACTTGTTAATTTCCTTCTGTTGAACCCTATAGACTATAGAGTATAGACACAAACCACTGATTGCTTCATAGACAACAGAACAAAAATACTGTATTATTTTGTGAAGGGATACCAGGAGAGATATGAATCAAAGAGCAAATTAAGTTACAGTGCGAGGCAATCACTTTTATGTCTCGTCCATTTTTGCTCACTTCTCTTTCCTTCACGATAACATTGATTATTTCAAAAGAATCATAAATAAAAAATATATGTATGCTCCCTCCTATCAATCGACCTCACCGTCTGCAGGAGGAATGGCAGAGTTTCTAAAGGGAACAGAAATACCAGGGAGTGTCAGAAACAGGTCGCGGAAAGGGCAAAAAATACATTTCCAATTACCCGCCGGTCCAGTGTGCCGCTGTCACCCCGACCTCGGATAGCCGCGAGTGACCCTTTAATTTTTACGGTCACGCAGGCAGTCACAGGTCAGCGTCAGTGTTCTGTGACTTTTACGCGGGAAAGGAAAATGATGGATCATAGCAGCAGCCACACCCTCTCTTATTGATGGAACGCGGCGAGGCAGTTATCGTCATCGGGATGGAGAGGGAGATGGAGGGTGGTGCCCAACACATGGAACTGCGTGAAACTTTATTGCTCCCGACATATGCCCGGCCGGAGAAAAATATGTTGAAGCGTACAGGATAAAAGTGAAATGTTCATGATTAAGGATCAGCGGAATGTCCCGAGGCTTCTCCACTCCCCTCGCCTCTAAAGTTTTGACCCCTCGACTAAAAAGTTTCATCGCCCGAAGCTCAGGAATAACTTTGACTTTCCTTTACATTATGCATCTTAGAGAGTTTCAAGAGAAATATCAATAACTCTGGCATAGTTTTCAATTTTCTAAGACTACTACCATCTAGTATAATTAATCAGTAAATATTTAGTGGAATGAGGAACCTAAGTGATCCAACAGGAGAATGAAGGTGATGAGGAAAAGTGGGTGAACATTAGCATACGCCCCGCTACTTATCCCACCGCTGCGACCATGAATGTACCCTTGTGCCTTAGTACACTAGTTCCCTTAGCCATCTGTCAACACCCATGTAGCCACCAACACAACACAACACAACACCAGCGCAAGCCAACGCCACCTTCGACACACAACACAACACAACACAGTCAAATTGCGTCCCAGATCCATCGAGTGAACAGAATACTAAATATCCCAAGGGTTATAAGACTTGATATCATTCTCTCAACAAACTGTGTCTTCCCCACTCTATAACGTTACTTTATCAGTCATTAAGGAGAGGTTTGAGACCAGAGGGTCGAGGGGAGTGTCCTTAACTCGTGTGTTTATGCCTAATAGGAAGAATAATGCCCCCGTACGTCTGAGGGAACCGCTAAGTACGGAGAGAGGATGGAGGGTTGGAATTAGAGAGAGAGAGTTTATGAAAGCGAGAGAGAGAGAGAGAGAGAGAGAGAGAGAGAGAGAGAGAGAGAGAGAGAGAGAGAGAGAGAGAGAGAGAGAGAGAGAGAGAGAGAGAGAGAGAGAGAGGAAGGAGAGAGAGAGAGAGAGGAGAGAGAGAGAGAGAGAGGAGAGAGAGAGAGAGAGAGAGAGAGAGAGAGAGAGAGAGAGAGAGAGAGAGAGAGAGAGAATGGAGGGTTGGAATCAGAGAAAAAAATAAGTTTATGAAAGCTAAAGAGAGAGAGAGAGATTATTCAGGACACGCCTTACGCACTTGATATACTACAGAAACGTAAAATAAAAATCTGGATGCAGCAAACAAACATGGAGACTTGGTTGTAAATGGGCAGTCAACACAGACAATAGAGCTGAATAAAAAATAATAAAAACGCAAGGGGAAAATAACGTAATGTAGGGCGATGCCTTGGTTATAAAGGAAAGTGCTGCTGAAATGTGTACGTATTTTTACCCTCAACATTCTTCAAAGCAGAATTAGGCCTACTCTAATATATGGTAGTGAATTTTTCATTTCATTTTTTTCACTCGTATTGTAATATATCATTGTGTGTGTTGGAGTTATTAGGAAGGAATGGTAGAGGAAGGCTGATAGCGAGGCGAGGACTGTGTGATGAGGAAAAGGATAAAGGTGGAGGAGGCGAGGGAGAAGGAGGCAGAGAAATAGGAGGAGGATGAAGGAAGAAGAGAAGGTACAGGCGAAGAGTAGTGGTGAGAGAGAGAGAGAGAGAGAGAGAGAGAGAGAGAGAGAGAGAGAGAGAGAGAGAGAGAGAGAGAGAGAGAGAGAGAGAGAGAGAGAGGAGAGAGAGAGGAGAGAGAGAGAGAGAGAGAGAGAGAGAGAGAGAGGAGAGAGAGAGAGAGAGAGAGAGAGAGAGAGAGAGAGAGAGAGAGAGAGGAGAGAGAGAGGAGAGAGAGAGAGAGAGAGAGAGAGAGAGGAGAGAGAGAGAGAGAGGAGTGAGAGAGAGAGGAGAGAGAGAGGATGAAGAGAAGCGAGAGAGGAGAGAGGAGGGGGAGAGAGAGAAGGAGATGAAAGAGTCAAGAGTGGGAGACGAGAGGAGGATGTTGAATAGCAGGAAATAAAGCTGAAAAAGAGAAGGAAAATAAGGAACGCCGGGAGTAGGGGGGGAGAAGGAGGAGGAGGAGGAGGACGAGGAGGAGGACGAGGAGGAGGACGAGGAGGAGGACGAGGACGAGGAGGAGGACGAGGACGAGGACGAGGACGAGGACGAGGAGGAAGAGGAAGAGGAAGAGGAAGAGGAAGAGGAAGAGGAAGAGAAAGAGGAGGATTACATAGGATTACATAGGATTACATAGGATTACATAGGAATAACAGACACCAGGAGACCTATTGGTCCATGACGAGGGTATCTGCCGAACTACATACTACTAACTATCAACTACTTGTAAGGAAAACAGTTGGAAAATGATACCATGTCTTAAAGAAGATAGGAACACGGAAGTTTCGTAGTGCAGAAAAATAGGGTATGAAATATACTAACTACAACTACCACTACCACTACAACTAATCGATCCGGGGGACTAAATATGAATTCGCAGGACACTATCAATACCCATTTACTTTACAGTGCGCGTCAAGCCTGTTTTTAAATGTAGTTATTGTGCTGGCTTCGACAACATTTGCTGGTAACTTGTTCCTCTGATCAACGACTCTCACATTGAAATAATTTTTACGGAGATCAGTGATGCAACGTTGACCGTTTAGTTTTAAACCATTATTTCTTGTTGTCACTTGAGTTGAAAGCTCGAATAGGTTCTCTTGATTAATGACATCAAATCCTTTTAGGATCTTAAAGGTTTCTATCAAGTCCCCACGGATTCTACGATCCTTTAAGGAAAACATATTAAGTTTCCGCAGTCTCTCTTCATAAGATGAATTTCGCAGAGATGGAATTTGTTTGGTTGCTCTTCTTTGCACTGATTCCAATTTTGCTTTGTCTTTTACGAAACAGGGCGACCAGAATTGAACGGCATATTCCAAGTGTGGCCTAACCAAGGACGTGTATAATTGTGTCATTGCTTTCGGAGTTTTGTGTTCAAAATTGCGTTTAATAAAGCCTAACATCATATTCGCCTTTTTACTGGCAGCTAGGTAATGCGGACTGGTTTTAAGATCATTACTGATGATGACACCTAAATCCTTTTCCTGCTGGAGGAGGAGGAGGAGGAGGAGGAGGAGGAGGCTGAGGCTGAGGCTGAGGCTGAGGCGGAGGCGGAGGCGGAGGAGGAAGGTAAATAATCGCTGCCGACGCCACCACCACCGCCTTAAGAGTGACCGAGAGAGCCTTTTACTCCTCTAAGACGACAGTGTTAATAAAACCTTTTCAGAGGCCGTAATGTCCCTTCCGAACACATTTTTGCTAGGAAAGAAAATTTAATATCTCACCACGTTCCCTCCAGCACCAATCTACTCTCCACGTCTTCTACTACCTATAGACTCAATATATATGTTTTTTTTGTTATCAGCCGACACATTAATCACAACTACCTCCTTAACAACACATGTACCTGATAAGAAATACTCATCACAACCACCCGAGGCAAAACTACAAGTAATATAGAACACGGATTTGTCGTAGCTACTTTTACCTTCGATTGCAATTATGATATAGTCTACACGTCACCTCTCCTTCTAATAGGAAACTTGTAAAAAAAATAATAACCGTAGTAGCTGTCTTGGAATACAGCTATCAACACGGCAGTATCGTCCCCATTATCCCCTCGCGCCCGTCCAGCAAGCAATAGTAACACAAGAATAGAATAATAACCATAGAATAGCTATCAACACGACAGTATTCCTCCTCGAATCCCTTGCAATGGTAACCCAAGATGTCAGGTCAATAGCGAAAGAAAAGAACCATATTTCATTCTTCCTGAAGGGTCATTGTGCCTCTGATTTATGACTTTGAAGATTCATTTCCTCAGTAGCTTTAAAACCCAGTAAGGGAAAAAAATAAGGAATTGATTTAAATATAGTTTGATAAATAAAACGATAAGATATGACCTTGTATTAATATATTTTATCAAGTATTTCAGATCGTTTATTCTTTATTGCGGTGTGACTATGCCTGAGGTCCATCAGGAGGGTTTGCACAGGTGTGTAGAGGGATTAGATAAGAGACTCACTCCGGTAAAGTACTCGCCCGTCTCGCTCTCACGGGCTCTCGGTAATGGTCGAGAGAGAGAGAGAGCGAAAGAGCGAGAGAGCGAGAGAGAGAGAGAGAGAGAGAGAGAGAGAGAGAGAGAGAGAGAGAGAGAGAGAGAGAGACGAGAAGAGAGATGAGAGAGAGAGAGAGAGAGAGGAGAGAGAGAGAGAGACAGAGAGAGTAAGAGAGAAAGAGAGAAAGAGAGAAAGAGAGAAAGAGAGAGATACAGAGAGAGAGAGAGAGGAAATTAAAACGATTCTATCTACGAAAAGATTCACACGGGGTAAAAAAAATCAAGCGGCGATGTGTGCCAATGAGGTCTTGAGGAGTTATTAAGACCGCTTGCTGTATATTTCTTCCCCCAGCCTCGCTTGGTGAATTGACCCGTGGTTGGGAAGTTGTGTGACTATTGAAGGAATATGTACATTTGGAGTAGGTATGTTTGTGGACATTTTGGGGGCATTTAAAGGACGATGTAGAGTTTGGTGGACTTTGTGGATATTTTAGGGGCATTTAAAGAACGATGTAGAGTGTGGTGGGGTTTGTGGATATTCTAGGGACATTTAAAGGACGATGTAGAGTTTGGTGGGGTTTGTGGATATTTTAGGGGCATTTAAAGGACGATGTAGAGTTTGGTGGAGTTTGTGGATATTTTAGGGGCATTTAAAGAACGATGTAGAGTGTGGTGGGGTTTGTGGATATTCTAGGGGCATTTAAAGGACGATGTAGAGTTTGGTGGGGTTTGTGGGTATTTTAGGGGCATTTAAAGAACGATGTAGAGTGTGGTGGTGTTTGTGGATATTTTAGGGGCATTTAAAGGACGATGTAGAGTGTGGTGGGGTTTGTGGATATTTTAGGGGCATTTAAAGGACGATGTAGAGTGTGGTGGGGTTTGTGGATATTTTAGGGGCATTTAAAGGAAGATGTAGAGTGTGGTGGAGTTTGTGGATATTTTAGAGGCATTGAAAGGACGATGTAGAGTTTGGTGGGGCTTGTGGATATTTTAGGGGCATTTAAAGGACGATGTAGAGTGTGGTGGGGCTTGTGGATATTTTAGGAGCATTTAAAGGAAGATGTAGAGTGTGGTGGGGGTTTGTGGATAATTTTTTGGGCAACGCAGAGAGACTTGAGGGCGTTAAGAAATAAGGCAACTTGCTGATTACTTGTTCACAGAGAGAAAAAAAAAGTTACGTTGTATTGGTAGTCTACACACGAAGCTGTTATGTTCAATACTTGTAAAATGTATAGGTAAAAAAGTAAATGTATATGTATGTAAGGAAAATTTAAAATGTATACGTAAAAAAGGAAATAACGCTTCTAGATCATTAATATTTTTTAATGGAAACTTGAGTCTTACACAGATTGATAATTAATATAATTTTTAACGATTCTTGACACTTTATGGCATGGAAAGTGTCTTCCGTTAAAAAAATCATCATTATTATTTTATTTAGAGTGGTTGTTAGTTTTCAATTTCAGAAAGGGAGTTTTGTTTCACGCTTGTTTAGGGCGAAGAAAGGTGTCAAAAATATAAGCCTTCTGAAAAAGTATTATGAGAAAAGAAAAGTATGTAAGGTACTCGCGGCTCATAAGAACATATAAGAACATAAGAAAATAAAAAAATAACGAAGCTACAAGAGGCCACGAGGCCTACACGTGGTAGTTCCTGTTACCTAACACTACCTACATCCACCTTTCCTCCCCATCCATGAACCTATCCAGCCCCTCTTTAAAGCTCCCCAATGACTCAGCACTAACTACTTGTCTACTGAGTCCATTCCATTCATTTACCACCCTATTTGTGAACCAGTTTTTCCCTATTTCCCTTCTAAATCTACGCCCTTCTAGCTTGAATCCGTTACTTCTTGTTCTGCCCTGGTTAATAGCCGTAAGAACTTTTCCTACCTCTCCTTTATTAAATCCCTTCATCCACTTAAAAACTTCTATCAGATCGCCCCTTAATCTGCGTCTCTCGAGTGAGTGTAAGTTTAATAACTTCAATCTCTTCTCATAACTAAAGTTACGCATCCCTTGAATAATTTTGGTCATCCTTCTCTGCACTGATTCTAACAAGGCTATATCCATCCTGTAATATGGAGACCAAAACTGACCCACATAGTCTAGGTGAGGTCTGCCTGGAGCCAAATAAAGCTTTAGAATAACTTCCGCCCTTCTACTTTTAACACTTCTGGCTCACCAATGGGCAGGACTGAAGAAGCAACTCGGTCTTCTCTTCATTCCAAAAATTACCAATTAGACCCAGTTGACTCATAAACCACGTACTTATAGTGACCAAAGCAAACAGAGAGAGAGAGAGAGAGAGAGAGAGAGAGGAGAGAGAGAGTGAGAGAGAGAGAGAGAGGATGAGAGAGAGAGAGAGAAGAGAGAGAGAGAGAGGAGAGAGAGAGAGAGAGAGAGAGAGAGAGAGAGAAGAGAGAGAGAGAGAGAGAGAGAGAGAGAGAGATGAGAGGACGAGAGAGAGAGGAGAGAGAGAGAGAAGAGAGAGAGAGACGAGAGAGAGGAGAGAGAGAGAGAAGAGAGATGAGGACGAGAGAGAGAGAGAGAGAGAAGAGAGAGAGAGAGAGAGAGAGAGGAGAGAGAGATGAGAGAGGAGAGAGAGAGAGGAGAGAGATGAGAGAGAGACGGAGAGAGAGAGAGAGAGAGAGACGAGAGAGGAGAGGAGAGAGAGAGAGAGAGAGAGAGGTCCGTGTAACAAGATAAGACCCTGAGAGATGGAATGAAAGAAGTTGATAACCTCTTACTCTTTTATCCCCAACACTTTTCTTTCTCACACTCTTTCACACTGCGAGCTTCTTACGGTTGTTGTTGGTGGTGGAGCTAAGGGTTGAGAGAGAAAAACACATTGCAGTGTTAGTAGTAAATGAAAAATACGAGGTACAGTTTATCTCTCTCACTATCTCTCTCCAGCCTTGATTAGTGAGATAAAAAATAACGATGAAAAAATTCGAAGTAGAGAAGGTTAGATACTCCATGTTTCTCTTTTTTTTTTATCCTTCACACCTCATCTTCTCCTTCTTCTCTTCTTCACTGCACTGGCTCCCTCATTCATTCCTTTTATCCTTCCAATCTCTCTCCATCCCTTTCTCATCTTCCCATTCCTCTCTTGTACACTCCCTTTTTCTTGCCTGCTTACACGCCTTCCATCCTTCTCGCCCATTCTATCTTCCCTCCTTTACCTCTTCCCGTCCTTTCTTTCTTCCCATCCCAATCTTCTCTGCACGTCCTTCCGTTTCTCCTTTATTTTTCTTTATTTCTCCTTTCTTTCTTGTCTCTCCCTTTTTTACCCGCGTGTATCCAGGGCGCGACACTACTGCAGGAGAAAGACAACACAGATACCTGAGACGCTAAGTGGGTTAGAGCGTCACCTTTATGCCGACAAAACAAAGATTGGTATTCACACCCAAACGTATACAAGGCATGGAAGGTGGTGATGGCGGGGGCTGAGCGCATCGCCGACCTTTTTATATCACTCCAGCGGCACACACACTCTCACTCTCACTCTCACTCTCACTCCCACTCTAACTCTCTCTCTCTCTCTCTCTCTCTCTCTCTCTCTCTCTCTCTCTCTCTCTCTCTCTCTCTCTCTCTCTCAAACACTCACACACATGTAAAATGCAGTATTGGTATCAATTTATCAAAGGAAGGTAACGTGGTTGTCGTGTCCCGTGGCGGCAGACAGTGGCGAGGTACGAGTATTGGTCGCGTACCATCGGTAGGGCGGCCGCTCATGTGCACCATCATGTGCAAAAACGCTGAACACTTTGTTTTTCCTTTTGTGTGTTGTGTGTGTCTAGGTTATTTCGCTGCATCATATTGCGAAACAGCGTCGAATGCAAAAGAAAAACACGCTCTTCATATCCATATTTGTATTTTTTACTTTTTTCTATTATCTGCTGCCTTTTATCGTCATCTTGTAAAATTTACGCAACAAAATATACTTGTTGTTTATTCCATGGTTTAGGCAATTCATCTCATAAGTTTTATCATTTCAGTATCGCGAATACACGTAGTCTGTTTCATCATGTCATTCCATTGCATGTCTGTAGAACAATGCAAAAACAAAAAAAAGGTTCTAAAGTCTGTTAGAGAATAGTATACTGAAATAGAGAATAGACAAGCACCTAGATAAACTATAGTGACGTAGAGGTATTCTGACTTTTGATTAGATATTAAGAAAATTATGAAAAAAAAACATATACAAGAGCATGACACGATACGCACTGACGAAGAATGTTGAATTTAAAACGTTTCATCTACGAAAAGATCACAGGGGGAAAAAAAAATCAAGCGGCGATGTGTCCCAAATGAGGTCTTAAAAGGTTATTAGGCCGTTTGCTGATATTTCTTCCCCAGCCTCGCTTGGTGAATTGACCCTGGTTGGGAAGTTGTGTGACTATTAAAAGGAATAGTACTTGGAATAGGTATGTTTGGGGACTTTTTGGGGCATTTAAAGGACAATGAGAGTGGGTGGGGTTTTTGGATATTTAGAGGCATTTAAAGGAAGATGCAGAGTTGGTGGATTTTGTGGATTTTTTAGGGGCTTTTAAAAGGGAGATGTAGATTTTGGTGGGTTTGGGAAATTTTTTAGGGGTTTTAAAAGGCGATGTAGAGTTTGGTGGAGTTTGTGGAATTTTGGGGGCTTTTTAAAGGAAGAGTAGAGTTTGGTGGAGCTTGGGATTTTTTATTGGCTTTAAAAAGGGGACGAGTAGAGTGTGGTGGGGTTGTGGATATTTTAGGGGCTTTTTTAAAGGGGACGAGTAGAGTGTGGTGGGGTTTTGGATATTTTAGGGTTTTTAAAGGGAAGAGTAGAGTGTGGTGGGGTTTGTGGATATTTAGGGCTTTTAAAAGGGAGATTGAGTGGGGGGGTTTTGGTATTTTGGGGCATTTAAAGGACGAGTGAGTGTGGTGGGGTTTTGTGGAATATTTAGGGGGCTTTTAAAAGGGAAAAGATTTTAGAGTTGTGGTGGGGTTTGTGGATATTTTAGGGGCATTTAAAGGACGATGTAGGTGGGGTGGGGGTTTGTGGATATTTTAGGGGCTTTTAAAAAGGAAGATGTAGAGTGCGATGGGGGTTTGTGGATAATTTTTTGGGCAACGCAGAGAGACTTGAGGGCGTTAAGAAATAAGGCAACTTGCTGATTACTTGTTCACAGAGAAAAAAAAGAAGTTACGTTGTATTGGTAGTCTACACACGAAGCTGTTATCTTATAATAATATAAGCGAAAGTGTGTCTGTCTGTCTGTCTGTCTGTCTGTCTGTCTGTGTGTGTGTGTGTGTGTGTGTGTGTGTGTGTGTGTGTGTGTGTGTGTGTGGTGTGTGTGGTGTGTGTGGTGTGTGTGTGTGTGTGTGTGTGTGTGTGTGTGTGTGTGTGTGTGTGTGTGTGTGTGTGTGTGTTATAGGTTCCGCCCCCTGTGGCGGAATCCCCTCATATGGCACAGTTTTGGAACCGGCTTGACCAGGGGAAGATTTTAAGCACACTTATGAGATGATCCGATCACTTTTTTTTTTTTAGTAGCCTATTAGCGAGAATTGTGAAAAAAAAGTGGGTTGCGAGAATTGAGGAAACCTTGATGTAGGGTGATGGGTAATGGGTGAGTGAATGGGTGGGGTGATGGGTAATGGGTTCGGGGTGATGGGTGAGTGAATGGGTGGGGGGTGATGGGTGAGGGAATAGGTGGGGGGTGATGGGTAATGGGTGAGTGAATGGGTGTGTGTTGATGGTTAATGGGTGAGTGAATGGGTGGAAGGTGATGGGTAATGGATGAGTGAATGGGTGGGGGTGATGGGTAATGGGTGAGTGAATGGGTTGGGGGTGATGTGAATGGGTTGGGGGTGATGTGAATGGGTTGGGGGTGATGTGAATGGGTTGGCGTTAATACATACATTTCTACATCCATGATTTCAGGAAAGTTAGAAGGGGCTATATGGAGAGTCTGTGTTTGGTGGGCCGAAGGCCCACCAATAGCTCTCCGCAGGAGCTAGCCAAAAAGTCCTCCCGGAAGGCGGCTTTCCGGCTAGTGTTCAATACTTGTAAAATGTATATGTAAAAAAGTAAATGTATATGTATGTAAAGAAAATTTAAAATGTATACGTAAAAAAGGAAATAACGCTTCTAGATCATTAATATTTTATAATGGAAACTTGAGTCTTACACAGATTGATAATTTTTAACGATTCTTGACACTTTATGGCATGGAAAGTGTCTTCCGTTAAAAAAATCATCATCATTATTTTATTTAGAGTGGTTGTTAGTTTTCAATTTCAGAAAGGGAATTTTGTTTCACTCTTGTTTAGGGCGAAGAAAGGTGTAAAAATATAAGCCTTCTGAAAAGTATTATGAGAAAAGAAAAGTATGTAAGGTGCTCGCGGCTCATAAGAACATAAGAAAATAAAAAAATAACGAAGCTACAAGAGGCCGCGAGGCCTACACGTGGTAGTTCCTGTTACCTAACACTACCTACATCCACCTTTTATCCCCATCCATGAACCTATCCAGCCCCTCTTTAAAGCTCCCCAATGACTCAGCACTAACTACCTGTCTACTGAGTCCATTCCATTCATTCACCACCCTATTTGTGAACCAGTTTTTCCTTATTTCCTTTCTAAATCTACGCCCTTCTAGCTTAAATCCGTTACTTCTTGTTCTGCCCTGGTTAATAGCCGTAAGAACTTTTCCTACCTCTCTTTATTAAATCCCTTTATCCACTTAAAAACTTCTATCAGATCGCCCCCTACTCTGCGTCTCTCGAGTGAGTGTAACTTTAGTACCTTCAATCTCTTCTCATAACTAAAGTTACGCAGCCCTTGAATAATTTTGGTCATCCTTCTCTGCACTGATTCTAACAAGGCTATATCCATCCTGTAATATGGAGACCAAAACTGAACCGCATAGTCTAGGTGAGGTCTGACTGGAGCCAAATAAAGCTTTAGAATAACTTCCGCACTTCTACTTTTAACACTTCTGGCTCACCAATGGGCAGGACTGAAGAAGCAACTCGGTCTTCTCTTCATTCCAAAAATTACCCAATTATGACCCAGTTGACCTCATAACCACGTACTTATAGTGACCCAGAGCAACAGAGAGAGAGAGAGAGAGAGAGAGAGAGAGAGAGAGAGAGAGAGAGAGAGAGAGAGAGAGAGAGAGAGAGAGAGAGAGAGAGAGAGAGAGAGAGAG
>JACEEZ010001234.1:107500-115000 GCA_016584305.1 Chionoecetes opilio | reverse complement strand
AAGGAACACTCCACTTAGCCCTCGCGATCCAAACAAGCTGGGGGCGAGAGGAACAGACAGTTTGTTTCCATCACTAAGGAAATCATGCCTTCTTTTCAAAACTTTTTCCTCATGATTAAGGGAGGAATCAGAAATGCCACACCGGCGAATCAATCGCCTTTGAAAAGTGGGGGGGGTTTCTGTTTCTGCTTGGGTCGTGAGTCACATATTTTGCTTTAGTGAGTTTTCAAGGTGGTAGGTACTGGTGTATGTGTTATTTGTTCCCGTGTCATAATTTTATTATGATTTTTTTTTTACTATGAGTTTGCCTCGAGTACATAGTCTGTCTGTAAGTCGAGTAAAACTTACACCTCGCCATTCACCAGCGCTCCCAGGCTCGCATCCCGGGCACGAGTGGGTGGGTGGGTGTCGTCCCCCCCCTCACACTGAGGCACTGCCGGTAGTCAACCCGATTAAATCAATTTCGCAATTCTTTCATTTTATGGCTGACAGAACGAGGTAACGAATGAGCGCTTGCTGACAGGTATTTATGTCATCATGTTTTCCCTTGTCGTAGATACACATCCGTCACGGTGCGAATGGACGATTAGGCTGGCGGCCATTTAAGGAAAAAAAGTTAATGATGATATTTCTGCATCGAACTCAAATGATTTTTAAGAAATTTAAGTTAAGGGAGCAAAGGAGTGCAAGCGAAACAAATACACGGAACTATTGTTTATGTATGTGGTGTGTGTGTGTGTGTGTGTGTGTGTGTGTGTGTGTGTGTGTATGTCGGGATCGTAAACATGTGCGATCATCATTTGTGTAAAAAAATGTGTGTAAAACTCGAGAAGGTGCAGAAAGTCGATACAAAATGGGTTAAGGCGCGCCAGCAGGAGGCACGCAGCAGATGTCACGATGGTCGCCCCGGGAGGAGATGGGGCGGCGTGTGCGTCCCTCCCTCCACTGATGAGAAGCAATCACACGTGAAAAACAGGCCCGTGATAAACATGAGTCCATCGTTCACATAAGAAACATGCAGCTCGTAAAATCACAGTCTGGAAAGTTCCTCGCGTAAGAGGAAAAAGATCCCTCAGTTCGCAACCAGAAAAAGATAATGATGTAAAATTGATAATGAATAATAGCTTGATAAAAAGATATCGTTCACATAAGAAACATGCAGCTCGTAAAACCAGTCTGGAAAGTCCCTCAATACGCAAGGAAAAAGATAACTTGTCTTACTTTGTCGAAATCCTGCCCATGATATTAACCCAGAAATATTAATTAAACAAATATTAGTAACCAAAATACGTGTCCATGCAATGACAGTCCACCTATCATTCCTTTCAAAGTATTGTGGGAATTTATGTCACATACATATATTTAATTTGAGGTCTTACCTAATCAAAACTCATCATCTATCTCATCCCGACACAATACCCCAACTAGTCAACTAACTAGGATACTTATCGGTGGATAGTGGGTTGAAATCGCTGTAGGCTTTTAATCAATAATGCCTGTCTTGTGATCCGAAGTGGTCAGCCGTGATCGAAGCAGCCCGTGAAGGACAGAAGCGGAGGACGGAAGCGGTGTGCTTTGATATGGGCGTCAACTGGTCTTCATAACCAGTTATCTTGACGCGGAGGTATAATCAGTGTCGTATTTAACACGTCCTTTGATTTAACACTTATATATACAAAATGAACGTATGTACAAATCTCTTCATTGTAATCAGAGAAGAGATGTTAATCCCGTGAGGGCTGGAATGAAACTTATATATACAAGCGCAGAGACGTTACTCCCGCGAGGGTCTGGTAGTGTACTTATATACAAGCACGTATATTTAATAAGAGATGTTATTCTCTCGAGGGCTCGGAGTGTACTAAAACTCCGTGGGCTCAGCGGGCAGCGGCCACCACAAATTACACGTATCACCTTTCAGTAGCAAGCAGGTGGACCGCCACAATTGGTGCAAATTTAAAGGACGGCGGCCCATGAGCAGCCGTTTCAAATTAAGGTGCAAATGCTTAATAACCACTGGGAATGTTCATTTATATTAGCCCAGTAGTTATTATTTACTTAAATTACCTTAATAAATACCCATTACCATTATAATTATATATATACATCCCTACGCACCCCCTATGATGAGCGGACAATAACCTCCCTCACAAGGGGGGGAAACAAACCACCACTCTACCAATTATTGAGAGGGTGGTTGGTGGATCATTTCCACAAATATTATGATGTTGAACGTTTTCAATGTATTGTTAGTTAGCACCTTCCGAGGGCAAGTAGATGCTCTTTCTTTCTTGCACTTGCCCATTAAAGACAAACGTAAGAAAGGAAGATAATAGCCTACAGGCACTATAGGCTCCTACGTAAAAAAAAAAAAAAAACAAAAAAAACAATTACCAACCAGTTTTGTAAATGGCCCACTAAATAACACATCTGCAGGACGTCTAAGCTTGCCGTAATGTAAAAAAGGTCTTACTGTACAACATTAATTATGTGTGTGTGAAAGAGACAAACCGACAGACAGACAGATAGACAATAAAAAAATAAGTCATGCAGTTAGACAGACACCTCTCATGTATGTGTTGGTGTAACGGACTGTCCTTGGTTCCTGCCCCAATCAGCGCCGTGTATTAAGAGGCGTGAGCGAGTGTTTGTCAGCTGGGAAGACTGGTGAGGCGCGTTGTGAGGACAGAAGGTTGTGTGTCCTCCCCGCCATTAACCCGCCAGGGTGGCGCGGTTGGTAGAATCACAGACTGGTGTTGCAGAGTCCCTGCGCCATTCGGTCAGCGGTTCGAGTCCACCAAATTCGTCCTGGCGTGGTGGCGCTTTGTATAGTCAATAACCTTGTAGTTGGTACTTGCAAAGTGTCTAGATAGGATCAAAGTATCTTATCTTATATCCCCTCCATTACCGTGCTGGGACAGGCTTAGCTAGGAGAGGCTTGGGTGGGTGTCGCTGAGAGAGAGAGAGAGAGAGAGAGGAGAGAGAGAGAGAGAGAGAGAGAGAGAGAGAGAGAGGCAGAGAGAGAAGAGAGAGGAGATGAGAGAGAAGAGCGAGAGGAGAGGAGATGAGAAGAGAGATTGAGTGAGAGGAGAGTGAGAGAGAGAAAGACGAGAGGACTGAGAGTAGACAGAGAGAGAGAGAGAAGAAGTAGAAGACACTCAGTAGGGAGGAGAGAGTAGAGCGAGGAGAGGAGAGGAGGGTCAGAGAGAGAGAGAGAGAGAGAGAGGAGAGAGAGAGAGAGAGAGAGAGAGAGAGAGAGAGAGAGAGAGAGAGAGAGAGAGAGAGAGAGAGAGAGATGACGAGACGAGAGAGAGAGAGAGAGAGAGAGAGAGAGAGAGAGAGAGAGAGAAGAGAGAGAGAGAGAGAGAGAGAGAGAGAGAGAGAGAGAGAGAGAGAGAGAGAGAGAGAGAGAGAGAGAGAGAATCCCCTCTTTTGCCGGCTCATTGTGTTGCTTTTCAGTGGTGTTTATATGTGTAGCTTTTTTCCTTTCTGATGTCTGGCACATTCACCTTTTTTTGGCATTAAATCAATCAATCAATTTTTCCTTTCTTGTATAAGGTAATTATAATTGATCTTTTCATTTTTATATACTATTCTCCATTTTCTTTATCTTTTTCAACCCATTATCCGTCGAAACAATTATATATCAAATGTTTTCTTTACTATTTAGTATATTTTCCTTAACTATTTAGCTTCTTATTTTATTATGTTCTTA
The DNA here is from genome assembly GCA_016584305.1 of Chionoecetes opilio. Lineage (NCBI taxonomy): Eukaryota > Metazoa > Arthropoda > Malacostraca > Decapoda > Majidae > Chionoecetes > Chionoecetes opilio. The sequence goes on along the minus strand of JACEEZ010001234.1, from coordinate 111,285 downwards.
TGTTCCTATGCTTTTTTGTACTGCATTTTAGACACTACTTTTTATATTTTTAGTTTGATGTTTCCTCTTAAAACATTATTTCATTTATTTTCTGTAAACAAACATATCTTAACTTCCCTAGTTTGCTTCTATGAACCTTTTGTCAAGTCTCATAATTGTTTTTCCTGTTGTATTCTTCCCTTTTTAAGCTATTCCGTCACAGTCACAGGGAGGATAAAGCACTTCATTATGTACTAGAGAACGTATTTGTACATTTGTTTTTTTCCTATTCAAGGTAACAACCAAAGAGGGAAATGATGTCCTAATTCTTTGGTCTTCCTTTGCTTTCACTCTTCACGGTAAATAAATAAAATATCGCTACGGACAATGATGTTTCAGGCGTGTTCTTTGATGCTGTTTCGTGCTTTTAGTGCTGCTTGTTTTCTTTAAGTACTTATAGCATGTTCTTATTTGTTTCCAGATTTTAGAGATAACAGTAAAGATCAAATGCTTCCTAAGATTCTTGACCTGGAAAATGTGAAGAAGAAAATGATACAAAGGTCGGAGGCTTAGGAGAATACACATGGAGATTAAGAACCGTTCATTTGTTGATATTTCAGAAAAGATTCCAGCCGTGAGTGAGTGTGTTTGAGGCAAGACACTTCAGGACCGGCTGAGTGGAACAGAAAAGACAAATATACAGAATGTAGGTAATAACGTAATAAGACATTTTCATTTGGTACTAAATAGAGGAAAAAAAGACTAAGTGTGCTTTACCATAAAGTGTCTTAGCTTATTCATGAAGGTTTTTCACAAGTCTGAGAAAAAGAGGTTATGACTCTAAATGGCGTGGCGAGCGAAGAGAGTTGATGGACGGTGTCACAGTCTGTCCTGCCATCAACGCAGTCCAGTCTTTCAAACTTTACCATTAGAGGAAGTGTTGCAACGTGGGCTAAGATTCAGAATATCCTTGGTCTTTCTTTCCAATTGAAAAACATATTGCTGTGTGAACAATGCAACCTTTTTGTGATCGTCACCGTGGATGCCGTAAAGGGCGATCCACTGGCGATCTTGTAGCTTTCCTGACTGACTCTAAGCTTGGTCATCCTCTCTTAGGAATATCGATGAAGCTTTTGAATAGTGTGTGTGTGTGTGTGTGTGTGTGTGTGTGTGTGTTGTGTGTGGTGTGTGTTGTGTTGTGTGTGGTGTGTGTGTGTGTGTGTGTGTGTGTGTGTGTGTGTGTGTGTGTGTGTGTGTGTGTGTGTGTGTGTGTGTGGTGTTGGTGTGTGTGTGTGTGTGTGTGTGTGTTGCGTGCGTGCGTGCGTGCGTGCGGTGCGTGCGTGCGTGCGTGTGTGCGTGCGTGCGTGCGTGCGTGCGTGCGTGCGTGCGTGTCGTGGCGTGCGTGCGTGCGTGCGTGCGTGCGTGTACCTTATATGTGACTTTTCCTTATACAGCTGACCGTGAAAAACTACCGTTATACAATGGAAATCAATCATTGAATTCACCCGCTATAATAAACAATAATCATATGAACTAAATATAACAAACAATAAATGGTGAGGCATAATACCTTGCTGGAGACCAACGTACAAACAAGTGAGAAGCACAAGGATATTGGACATGTTCATATCCCTCGCAGTAATACTCGAGGAAAGTAATATGGAACAATTATTGGTGGAAAAAATAGCTCAAAGAAAACTCCCTGTGATAAAATGGTGGTTGATTAAAGGTGTGGTAGAGCAGCAAGAGATGTGAAAAAAAGATTAATTACGAAACAAAAAGCAGAAGGAAACGTTACTTTTACCGGTGCGGAGGAACAGCTGAGGGGAACTGAGATGAAAAACCCAATAATCGAAGAGAGGGGAGGACAAAATGTTAGATGGACTGACTTTGCTCACATGTCCAAAGTCCAACAATAAAGCACAGAAAAAGCCAAGAAAAGCCAAGGAAAGAAAGGCTAAAAGGAGTGGAGGACGAGGAGGGGAGGCAATGCGTCCTACTCTTTATACTTTACATGATAAATTACATCGTCTGCGTGTACGGCAAACATCAAGGCCAGGGAGGTAGAGGCTATAGGAGGCTAAGAGGGTGGAAGATGTCATGCAGAAATTACCTGTACGGACATATGGAAGAAAGGATAATTACCAACACAATAAGGCCAGACACCCTCAAGCTCCCTTAAGGCCGTGTCACACGGACACTTTTTCCGGCATCTTTTGGTATTTTGCTACCAAAAGATGCCCGTAGTGGTGGCGAACAAATGCGCGCTCATCACATGGCGTTTCGGCTACGAGCATCTTCTTGCAGGATTCATAAGTCTTGAATTGAAGAATACGATTGAAACGAATACGATTGAAGTCTTCTTGCACGATTCATAATGTTAGTTTTGTCAAAATTGGTTGCTGGTCCCGGAAGATGCCAGTAGAAGATGCTCGTAGCCGAAACACCGTATGACGAACGCGCATTTTTTTGCCACCACTACGGGCATCTTTTGGTAGCAAAATACCAAAAGATGCCGAGAAAAGTGTCTGTGTGACACGGCCTTTAGCCTCCCTCGCCGCCAGACCACATGGCGCGCATTGCAGCCTGGAGGACCCGGGATGTGGTGTTATTTTGTGAAGGATAAAAAAATAAAAAATAAAAGGAAGGAATAAAGGAAGGATATATAGTATTAAGGTGTCGATGACTTCTTAGTAGCGGCGGCAGAGATGCGATAGATACCACGGCACAACTTTACAATACGCTATTAACTTACAATGGGGGAAATGTGGACTTCTGGGACCTTGGAGAACTTTGAAAAGCTTGAAATATTTATATATGAATTTTTAATTTTCAGGAGCAGGAAGATTTTTTAAGTGGAAGGTATAGGAATATATTGCCTAGCTGAGTGAGTGAGTGAGTCAGGTACACACGTTCACTCATGAGTTAAATTGTGGACTTAACTCAGCGTCTGGTGTAGTTTTTTCGTTAAATATCGCTTAAGGTTGAAGTAATATTCGTTGAGAGTCTGTAAAGATGTGTTTCAACAGAGTATTAGTCCTGCATCAAATGTTACTTCGACTTAATATTTCTTTGGCTGACACATTGAAAGAGTTGTACACACACACCACACACACACACACACCACACACACACACACACACACACACACACACACACACACACACCACGCACGCACGCACGCACGCACGCACGCACGCACGCACGCACGCACGCACGCACGCACGCACGCACGCACGCACGCACGCACGCACGCACGCACGCACGCACGCACGCACGCACGCACGCACGCACGCACGCACGCACGCACGCACGCACGCACGCACGCACGCACGCACGCACGCACGCACGCACGCACGCACGCACGCACGCACGCACGACAACTTCGCACGCACACACGCACGCTTCAACGCACGCACGACACGCACGCACGCACGCACGCACGCACGAAACCCCACAAAAGCCTTGTTTTCATTCACTGTCATGACCAGCACGATTTCCTGCTAGACTGAAACAAAAACTTGTCCTTTGCATAAACTTCTATACCTATCATTTTTATTTTTTACACGAATCGTTTTGCTGGTTCATTGAACTGTAACGACTGAATCCATTTGCTCTTTTAGTTTTTTTATATGTCTAATGTTGCAAGTCGAATCGCATTGAACTAAGACGTTGATCTCCTTCAGACAACTATCGCTCCATTTTTTCTTTAGTCTTTTTTATATGAATTTTAATTTTGAAAGTGAAACCTTTGGAATTATGAACATGATCTCAAATGCCTGATTTTGATGGTTCTCTCTTCTGCA
>JACEEZ010001234.1:57500-102500 GCA_016584305.1 Chionoecetes opilio | reverse complement strand
TTTTATATATCATAAGAATATATATCAGTGTTTTCATTTTCTTTTAAAGTAGGAGTTGGAATGAAGAAATTAGGAGGTGGAGATTGATTGAAAGCCGAGCGAAGCGAGTCGCTGCTTGATAGGTCGGTCCGGGGGCCGCCTAAGCCCCCGGAATCCCACGCCTTTGAAGGTGTTAAAATATGCATTCTGGCTGTTTTTCAGGGTCAAATTCACTCCTTTCATACAATATTTATGGTATATAGTGGTGATTTTTTTTTTTTTTTTTTTTTGGAAAGTAGGCGGCGCAAGTTTGCGAGTAGACCGATAATTACGCCGTCTGCCGCCTTGTTTTGAAGACACTGTATATTATATTTGCCAAACGAAGGCGAAGGCGAGTCCGAAGGCGCCACGATCACGATCAATTTACACTGTAAAGCGCTCTAACTGAGCAGCGGTTGCGCGCTGTCAAGGCACGGTCGTTCAGTGTTCGAATTTTCTAAACTGTACTCGACTCGCGACCGCGCACCAACGCCGCAACCAACCATCCACAACTCACTCTGCCGTTGCTACCGACTTGCCATTAGGCCAGTATTTTTGCTACTGTTGTTTGCTGTTTGTGCGCAATTTGGCTATGCCGAGGCGTAAGTGTTCCCGACGAAGTGCCCCACTTGCGCAAAATTCGCACGGAACGTGGTCCACCCCGAGGCACTTTGACCAGTGACCAACGACAGCAACAACACGATTGGAGTTTGCACTCACATTGTTGTCAAATATATACTACTACTACAAACATCAATATATGGGTCCGAAGGGCCCACACTCACTTGTCTACACCTATATTCTTAGTCCTCTTCTCTGACTTTAAAAAGAACACTGGAAGATTAAAGGCGAGAGAGGGACTAGTTGAAATTACAAAATTAAAATCATGAAGCATTGAAAATTCCCTGCGTTCAAACTAATAATAATTTAATACTGTAGGTATGGCAAAGTAAACAAAAATAAACAAAAACAAATCAACAACAACATAAAACGTCATATGCTTACATGTATGACAAGACTTTCATGAAAATATGAATAATGTGTTGCAGTTTGTAACTTATGATGAACTAATACATTACCCCTTGGAGAGAAAAAAATCGGACTTGGAAAAAATCAGTACGCAAACACATGTTCATTTGTCGCCATAGTAAGAATAAAGCATATTGTACTGCAGTTAATTTCTTCGTCTTAAAAAGTCAGGGAAAAATGCATTTATATTTATGTCAAAGTGCTTTCCACCACCGAGAATATAGGATAAAGAGAGAAATATGAATAGATCTTGAGAGCCGAGCGTACATGCTGAGTGATTGATTCCTCTTTGGTTGCTAGAAAAAAATGAAAGAAAAAGGTTTGAAATAAATGAAAGAAAGAAAATATGAAAGAAAGGTTTGAAAGAAGTATTTATGACTCAGCACTAGGTCAGCAGTAACCCTTGTGTTGTGTGACCAGCGTGTGTGACGTGACGTGACGTGAGTGAGGTGAGGGTGGCGCGGCGGGAGCTTCTGCACGTCACTCAATACGTCACTCTCGTTACTATGATACAATGACGTTACATGTTATTTATTACACATCTTTATATTAAATACACGTCTTATTTTATATACACGTCTTTAGATTACCTGCCGCACTAAAACGAAAGATATCGACCAAACAATCATTGTGAGCACCTGAACACAAGGCGGGAAACTGGTGGTGGTGGTGGTGGTGGTGGTGGATTACACATGAAGAACATGCAGTTACCAGAAGACCCGTGGTGGTGTGGAGGCCGCCGTTGCCCGCACTCAGGGGCACCTGCGGCAGCGCCTGCTCCGCGTGGAGGAGCACAGCGGCGCTGCCGGGCCCTGCATGGTGGAGTCCATCCCGGTGGTCACGGAGCGGCGCATGGTCGTGACCTCCGTGGTGGCGGTGGTGCAGCGCCTCGGTACCTCAAGCCCGGGGACCTGCGTGCCCTGGCCTGGAGCTCGGGGCACGGGGCGGCTCTGCCCTGGAGGAGGAGCAGGAGGCAGCCGAGCGCAAGGAGATGACCCTCCTCGCCAGCCGTGGGGCTCTGGCAAACACACGTAAACGCACAAACACACACACATACACACAACACAAACACACACACACAACACACAACACACACATACACACACACACACACACAAACAAACATATTGTGAGGATATTGTGATTGGTAGTGATGATACAAGGAATGCACCAATCAACTGCCCCGTAGAAAAGGGAGGGGGGGAAGGCAGGGGGCGTGGCCTCCTTAGTGCATTTTGACCATCATAAATAAAATAGACTATACATGTGCTATCTCCACCCTTGTCTTCCATCGCTACTCCCCAAAGGAGGGAAACACGCGTGATGGGTAAAGCAGATTGAGGTTCCAATCTTGAGGTTGGAGTTAGTATACGAGTAGTTGTGTTTTGAACAAGATCCTAGATCCTAGCTCCTAGAAAGAAAAAGATTAATACAGCGAGGGTACGTGTTCTTGTACTCTTGACGAAGTAACAATCAAAACACGATGAACCAAGCTGAGCGTGAAATGTTTGCCTGGATGAAAAAATCCAACATTGTGAAGTACTCCGATGAACCTGCCGTGGAAATGGAGGAGGATTCAGATTCGGACAATGACGACGTGACGGTGACGGTGACGCTGCCTTCCAACGCGGCCGTCGCCAGCCTGGGATAGCTGGTGCGCTGGAAGCACCTCTCTGTCCTCGTCAATAACATCAACTTCTCCATCCAACGATCGCAGCTCATGGACATCTTCCAGAGCTTCGGACCCACGAGGGTGGTGCACATGCCTCGCCACCAGCCGCACCGCCGCGAGTCCCACCGTGGCTTTGCGGTGTTTACTTACGTGCAGGTACAGCACACCAACGAGGCGTTGCGTGACGCCCCCGCACGCCTGATGGAGGCAGGGTACAACGATGTCCTGCTGCGCCGCTTGGGAAACTATGTGGGATCCTATGAGAAGTACAGCGAGGGTATTGACGTGGCGGCCGTGATGAGGGACCCCTGCCCACCGCCGGGGGCATCGCCTGCCACGGCCGTGATGAGGGACCCCTACCCACCGCCGGAAGCATCGCCTGCCACGGCCGTGATGAGGGACCCCTGCCCACCGCCGGGGGCATTGCCTGCCACGGCCGTGATGAGGGACCCCTGCCCACCGCCGGGGGCATCGCCTGCCACGGCCGGCAAGGAATTCTGTCCCGCCACCAAGGTCAGCAGTAAGCCGAAAACAAAGGATGTGCTTGGCTTGGAAGGGTCAGGGAAGAACTGGTGCAGCCCTCTGACATGGATAACTCCCTCCCCTGTCAGGCTGCAAAACTCGCTGACCATCGCTGAAGGCTCCTCAGCCAACACCCGCTGCGATGCCGCCGACGTGCAGCGACCAAGGGAGGTGATGCAGATCTCACAGAAGTGTCAAGCGACGCGTAGGCCCTTAGAACCAGCGTTTCCGTTCGACAAGGAGCAAGAGGAAGTCCCTCCACATGTCGAGCGTGAGGAAATCATTCCCCAAGTCAAGCGAGAGGAAATTATTCTTCAAGTCGAGCGAGAGAAAGTCATTCCTCAAGTCAAGCAAGAGGAAGTCATTCATCAAGTCGAGCGAGAGGAAGTAATTCCACAAGTCGAGCGAGAGGAAGTCATGAGTGCGGAGACCAGACAACCATGTGGGAATATTGAAACCATCACGAATAAAACTACTGTGCATAAGAAAATGTCAGGTAAGCTCATCCTGATGGTGGTGATGGTAATGGGGATCGCTGCCATCCTCTGGAGGGCTTGGCAGGACGCCCTGAACAATGCCTTCAGGGTGTCCGAGATGAGGTAGGCGTGGGAGGACAAGGGCCTCTACGCCACCACGGTATGGCAGGTGCGAGAGCTCCTGGCTGCCTTGTGGTGGCTGGGACCTCTGCGCCCCGCCCCACCTCGGGACCCAGTGGAGGCCTGCGCAGCCCCGGTGGGTGTGCCGTGGTGGAACCGCCTGGCCGAGACGAGGCGGTTACTTGGCTGCCTCGAGGTGGCGGTGGCTCAAGCCGAACACGAGCACGCTGTGTTCACAACAACACTCACGCGCGTGTGTGTGTGTCTACTGGCATGTTTTGTGCTTTTGTTTGTCCGGTGTTTACTTGCTCACTTTTCTCGGCGTGGAACTAAAAATGAATAAGAGGATGCCAAGACGCAAGAAGACTTCGCACAAGAGGATGAGGTGCCCCTGGAAGAGAAAGGGGTGTGTATAAAGCGTAAACATTGGAAGAAGAAAAATGCCCCAGCTAAAGATGAGGGAAAGACAACCTTGTCTTGCAGGGCAGCGAAAGAAGGCGGCGGCCAGAGCCTTGAGGTGATGGCTTCCTGCCTCCTGGGAGCCGAAGGACTCTCCTGCCCCCGTCAGGCGTGCCAGGATCAGCCCTAGAGAAGGGCAAGACCCACCTATACGCCTAAAGCGACGGGGGACGTAGGTGTCATTGCGCTTAAAAAGGGCAGTTTCAGCACACAAGTCAATGCCGTGGAAAAGAAGCGCCCTATTTTGAGCTTGAAGCGAGATAAGCCACGCGAGGCGCTCAAGGGCAAGACTCGTCCTCGTCTGCGGCGGGATTCGACATTGCCTTCTATCAGCGAGGCGGGACAAGGGTCGCGGCGCGTGGATATGTCTGCGTCAAGGAGTGGCGCCCCGGAACCTGCGCCACGTGGCCAAGGGCGCGATGGGCATCACAGTGTGAGCCAGGATGGCCGGCGGGTTGGTGGCGGGGGCGGCAGCGGCTGTGTTGTGACAGCCGTGTCCTATCCACATCTGAACATGGAAACGAAAGAATAAATTAAAGAACAAGAGAAGAGAAGAGTAAGAGAAGAGAGCCGAGGAGATAAACACGGTCAAGCGAAATGAGAAGCCACGGTCAAGCGACGTGTGAAGAGGACCAAAACAAAACCAGGAAACGCGGGACGCAGTGAAATCAGATACGATGCAGGAAGTCAAGACATGCATTGAGGTACAGGATTAATACCTCGGCTGATGCGGATGGCGGAACAAGCCAGGCAAATTCCCTCTCCCTGGAAATGACATACACAAACTTAAGGTCAGGAAAAAGTCAGGTCATAATGTCAATTTTGGCGCCCAATTAGAAGATTTCTTTAACCGCCGAAATGACGTTCCAGTGCGCCCAGATATAATGCATGAACCATTTCCTTTCAGTTGCTGAGTTGATTCCATTAATATACTTTCTACATTACTATATATTATGTAGTATTCAGTTTTATAATAAATGTTTCCTTTCATTAATCGAATCTTCCCTATTTTTGTCATATTCTCTTTCCGTTCGGTTTATCTATTGCATGTAATGACTTTTAGTAATTCAATTTGTTATGCATGATTTCCTTCCCTCATTCCGACACTCATACTGAGTTTGATCAGTATTTTCTTTCCTTAGAAAATATTTACTTTGTTTTCCATCACATGAAACAATTGATTAACCACACGCCGGACCACAGAATGGTGCCGGACGCCCTAACCAACTGAGCCGTCCAAACGGTTATGTGTGACCACAAAAGTGAGGCTGGCGGCGGGGGTCTCGTGGGAGGACAATCTCATTTACCACAATAAGTAAAAACTGCTACTCGCGCTGACAACAGGGCACAATAAGCCTACGTGATGAGACTTATGTAGTACAATCGGGACCAGTTACTATGTACACACCGCTACTGCTATTACATGTGTGATAACTAGATGTACTGCCATTACTTCTGCTGCTTCTACTATACTTACTACTACTACTACTACTACTACTACTACTACTACTACTACTACTACTACTACTACTACTACTGCTACTACTACTACCACTACTACTACTACTACTACTTCTACTACTACTTCTACTACTTCTACTACTTCTACTACTACTACTACTACTACTACTACTACTACTACTACTACTACTACTACTGTTACCACCACTACAAGGAATACTGTTACCACCACGATTACAACTACTACTATTATGATTCTTGTGGGATATTTTAGTTAGCATGTGCAGCCTGGCAACCCCTAGTGGTAGCCACTGGGCAGACAGTCACACCCCGCCTTGAGGCTTGTAAAGGCGTTCCCTATTGTTCTCACTGTAATTTGTACTGCTACCACTAGAATATAACCTATTTAAAGTAACGTGTGTTTCTGTGATCCCACTGGACTTAGACTGATCACATACACAACGAACAATTCCGTTCTTCTTGCTGCACCTGTTATTACATTTGACACAGACTACTTGCAGTCACAATAGTAGTGGTAGTAATAGTAGTAGTAGTGATAGTAATAGGAGTAGCAGTGGTAGTAGTAGTAGGTGTAGTGGTAATAACGTTGATGTATTACAACAATGATTTTAATGAAGATTATGATGATAATGATAATAATAAGAATATTGAGAATGTATTGTTGTACATTGATAATTATGAACTCTATCATCTCCAATCATCAAGCTTACCTTAGCAATGTGTCGGAAACTCCATTCAATATGTATACTATATACTATACTATATCAATACTATATCAATATACGAAACGAAACTCTATTACGAAACTGAACTGTAAATTGTTCTTAGCGTTTGTACAAAAATGGACAGTTATAAGGTTGCTAAGGTAAGCATTGACGAACTCTTTTATACTTTTACAATAGATGAGATGCGATTTCTTTATATTTTTGCCAACGCCTCGAGCTCGCTGTTATGCAAACGAGACAGGTATCAAAACATGACCACACACTTCTGCAACCAACAAGGGAAAGCCATCGGGTGGCAAGAGGTGGCAAGGGCGAAATGAGCACATAAGCTGCTTAGAAAAATAATATTGTTTGTGTGTGTAAGTAGCTGTTATTCCTACACAATATATATTAAATATTTTACCTTTTTATAACTATTTTTCCACCTGGTTAATTGTCATATAAAATGCCACGGTTGAATATGTTTTTTTACATCACAAAGGACTGGCCAATTGAATCACAAAGGACTGGCCCAGGGCAAAAAATAAAGAAGCAGCAAAAAGGCTGCTTAGTTAGACAAGAGACCTTTTTTTCAACTTTTCACATGCTCCACTTCCTTGAGATACATCTTCCTCATCTTCTTCTTCTTCTTCTTCATTTTCTTCTTCATTGATGCATTTGAATATATATAGTGTATGGCGTTCTGAAAGGGAGATGATATTCTTTCCTTCTTCTTTCCGTCAGAGGAGACTCGCCAAAGACCATTATAAAACCGTCACTGGAAGACCGCTTACCGCCACTCCCTGTGAAGTGGACGGCGAAACACTTGTATAAGGAATGTGACAATGTGTTCTGGGAGCCTCCTTGACACTCCTCTCCTTAAAGATCATAAGACTTCAGAAAATTGTAAATCATAAGACTTGCCTCTCCTTGAAGATCATAAGACTTCAGAAAATAATAAAAACAGAAAAAGTGTCCCAGATATGACCAGTAGAAGTAATTGAAAAGGGAAGATACTGGTTAACACTTGCGATAATAAGATAGACAAGATAGGATAGTCATTAGCCAGTGTTGTGCAGCGAGGCCGGGGGAGGGAGGGGGAGGCATACAGTTAGCAAGTTCAGAAGAGCAGTGACCATGACAATAGCGGTAGATGATGGCGAGAGGAGCAACATTGCGGCGGCGTTATAGAGATTGAAGACAGTCATTTGGAAAAGGAGAGTTGATGAGACGAAAAGCTTCTGACTCCACCCTATTTTAAATTTGTGTTTGAGTGGATCCCCCATACAAGAGAGGCATGCTCCGTGATAATAAGGGCGGACAAGATCCCTATATAGTGTTAGCATCTAAGAGGAAGAAAAACTAATAGGATACCACACAGGATATCAAATTTCATAGAAGTTGATTTACCAAGAGGTGAAATTTTATTTTCCGTGGAATGAATGGCGCTCCGTCTGATTGAATTATGTCTTACAAAATAACACTAGACACGATCTCTTACCATTCACATTGTAGTAGTGCAGGGATAGTGATAGTAATAGTAGTTGTAGTATTAGTAGTACCGTAGATAACACTGAAGTCTCCAGGACAACGTTTTTTCGATTTACAGACGTCTGGTGTCGTTAATACCTACATTTCTACATCCATGATTTCAGGAAAGTTAGAAGGGGTTATCTGGAGAGTCATTTTGTGTTTGCATCTGTGTCATATTATGGCAATAAATGAACAAATTACAAATATATCAACCGAGTGGCGACCTACACTAAGATCGCCAGCTAGTGTTTATGTTCTGAGTGTCCTCCTGCCGTCGTCGTCGCCCAAAAAAAACGAGTAGCGGAATTTGAAACCGTATATACTTGCAGATACAAAGCATAAAACAACACTGAAACAGGGTAGATTATACAGTCTATATATAAACTACTGTGTATCGTCTTCAGTGGCACATACAAATCAGTAGTGATGCTATAATTCGTAATATATGGCGGCTGGCGACATCAGTGCAGGTGGCGACTATAGTGTTATCTACGGTAGTTGCTGTTATTATTGTTATTGTTGTTGTTGTAGCAGAAGTTGGAAAAGAAGAAGAAGAAAAGAAGAAGAAGAAGAAGAAGAAGAAGAAGAAACCATGGCCAATAGCTAATCCTCGAAAACAACACTGTTAAGAAAGCAATTAGACCAAACAAGGCTTTTTATCTTTATGCTTCAATCATAATGGCATCACGGCATATCACCATCAACCATCAACTTGAACATAACTTTTTTTCGAGCCAGCCAAAGGAGGATAAAACGAGAGGTTGCGCAAAACTGCATATAAGATTTCTTTCCGCTTCTATATATCAGAGTCACGCCGAGGTTAAGTTTGCGGTAGCAGCCAGTATCCAGGAAAAACCACGACTACCACACGATCCAGGAAAAGCCACGACTACCACATGATCCAGGAAAAGCCACGACTACCACATGATCCAGGAAAAGCCACGACTACCACATGATCCAGGAAAAGCCACGACTACCACATGATCCAGGAAAAGCCACGACTACCACATGATCCAGGAAAAGCCACGACTACCACATGATCCAGGAAAAGCCACGACTACCACATGATCCAGGAAAAGCCACGACTACCACACGATCCAGGAAAAGCCACGACTACCACATGATCCAGGAAAAGCCACGACTACCACACGATCCAGGAAAAGCCACGACTACCACATGATCCAGGAAAAGCCACGACTACCACACGATCCAGGAAAAACCACGACTACCACACGATCCAGGAAAAGCCACGACTACCACATGATCCAGGAAAAGCCACGACTACCACACGATCCAGGAAAAGCCACGACTACCACACGATCCAGGAAAAGCCACGACTACCACATGATCCAGGAAAAGCCACGGCTACCACACGATCCAGGAAAAGCCACGACTACCACATGATCCAGGAAAAGCCACGACTACCACACGATCCAGGAAAAGCCACGACTACAACATGATCCAGGAAAAGCCACGACTACCACATGATCCAGGAAAAGCCACGGCTACCATACGATCCAGGAAAAGCCACGGCTACCATACGATCCAGGAAAAGCCACGGCTACCATACGATCCAGGAAAAGCCACGACTACCACACGATCCAGGAAAAGCCACGACTACCACATGATCCAGGAAAAGCCACGACTACCACATGATCCAGGAAAAGCCACGACTACCACACGATCCAGGAAAAGCCACGACTACCACATGATCCAGGAAAAGCCACGACTACCACACGATCCGGGAAAAGCCACGACTACCACACGATCCAGGAAAAGCCATGACAACCATACGATCCAGGAAAAGCCACGACTACCACATGATCCAGGAAAAGCCACGGCTACCACATGATCCAGGAAAAGCCAGGACAGGATCCACAAAAGGCCACGACTACCATACGATCCGGGAGCTCCGCCTCTGCCTCCTGTAGCGAATTAATGGAATAGGGAAGGTAGACAGTCATGATTTTAATCAAGGTAGACAGTCTTGGTTTTGATTAAGGTTGACAGTCTTGAATTTAATTAAGGTAGACAGTCTATACTTTAATTTTGGTAGACTGTCTTGATTTTAATTAAGGTAGACTCTTGGTTTTTAATTAAGGTAGACGGTCTTGGTTTTAATTAAGGTAGACTGTCTTGGTTCTAATTGAGGTAGACAGTCTTGACCTTAATAAAGGTAGACAGTCTCGATTTCAATTAAGGTAGACTCTTGATTTTAATAAAGGTTCAATCAATCATTGGGGGCATACGCCGGGGGGCGCGTCGCCTCGCCCACCCTACGACGCCACTCCCGGGGGTCACCACGCGCGAATTCCCATGCAGGCTCCTTTCCCATACCAAGCAGCTCTCGACAAGAAACATCAACTTGCCCAGCCACGAGCCTTGTGGGCGCCCCCTTGGCCTCCTCCACGCCGGATTGTCTCTTACAGATACAACCCGATGGGAAGGATCGGTTTTAGGGTAGCGTGCCACATGCCCATATAGCCGAAGTTGGCGCTGACGGACTATGCAGGTAATAGGCCTCGATTCAGTCTCACGGTGCAATCGCTGATTTGACACGTAATCATCCCAGCGATACCCTATGATTCTGCGAAGACACTTATTACCAAAGGCATTGATTCGTCTCTTCAAGTCACTATTTAGTGTCCATGTCTCACAACCATAGAGTAAGACAGGGATCACAAGCGACTTGAAGATCCGGATCTTTGTCCTCCTGCACAGGTACCGACAACGCCAAATACTCCCGCTGAGCGAGTCCATAACACCGTGGGCTATGCCAATCCGCCGTAAGACTTCTTGACGTGACCCGCCGTCATTATGGACTGCGCTACCAAGGTATGTAAAACTTTCCAAGATCTCAATGTCCTCGCCACACGCATGAACAGACTGTACTGCTTCATCTAGTAAGTCTCCAAATACCTGGACCTTGGTCTTGAGCCAGGAGACCTCAAGTCCCAAAGGCTTTGCCTCCTCGTGCAGCGCCTCGAGAGCCATCACCAGGACCTCCAGCGACTCAGCAAAGATTACTGCATCATCGGCAAAAACAAGATCAGTGATCTTGGTGTTGCTGACGGATGCTCCACAATCACTTTGATCTACAACCTTGTCCAATACCCAGCCCATACAAGCGTTGAAAAGTGATGGGGCAAGGACGCACCCTTGCCTCACTCCTGTATTCACAGGAAAGAAGCTGGATACACCTGCCCCACACTTCACAGCACTCTCAGTCCCAGAATACAGACCAGTTATCAAACCAATAGTCCTTGCAATAAAGTAAATAATAAAGGTTGACAGTCTTGATTTTAATTAAGATAGACGGTCTTAATTGATTTTAATTGTTACTAGTTAACCAAAAACCTGGACTTTTATGTCAAACACGAAATAATGTTAACAGTGCAGTTTCAGCTCTACATAAAGACTTACAACAACGAGGATAACAACAATAATTGCAATAAAAACATCAACAGGAATGTCTTACCATACTGAATAATAAGAATCACACAAATAAAATGCTAGATTGAGGCGAACAAGTTATTTTACGAAATAGCTCACATAAGCAATTAACCCCTTCACGTCTAGATCTTTCCTTTGCTATAAACAATCGTCAGTTGTTAGCCATAAAATTACAAAAAGTAACTACATAAACCAAATTAACTAGAGGACAAGGATACTAAACAGGTCATATCTGTGAAAAAAACATTGCTTATATTAATTAAAAATCATCTAGAGGTGGTCAAATTACAATGGAAAGTGTGTTCTGGGCGTGAAGGGGTTAAGTGCACATCACATCCATTCACTATCCTTACAATCATGTCTCTTTGTTCACCGTCAGTATGGTTCCAGGATAGACAGAGGCTCATGGTAGCGGTGTGAATAATAATAAGATTAAAGATAGTTGACATTTGTAAGTCGTTATATCTAAGGACAATTGAATAGACTCACAGGCAGCATTGCAGCTTTATATAATGTTTTCACAAGGAAAGAGTGGCAGATGCGCTAATGGCAGTTATTGCTGTAATGTAAAAGTTGATAATGAAAGTTTTCAGTAGTAGCGACGCTAGCAACAATCATGCCCTCAGTAATAACAGCATCGGCAGTAGCAGTGGTAGTAAGAGTGGTGGTGGTGGTAGTAGTAGTAGTAGTAGTAGTAGTAGTAGTAGTAGTAGTAGTAGTAGTAGTAGTAGTAGTAGTAGTAGTAGTAGTAGTAGTAGTAGTTTTTATTATCTTTTTTTTTTTACTGTACGCCTTCGGGTGAAAATGAAATTGTTATTATTATAATTATAACTACACTCTATCTTTCATAGCTTATTTGCATCAAGACAAGTATAAGGAAGTGCGTGAGTCCCCTCGAGTGATGTACAAGTGCAGTGTAACCCGCGGTGGTAACGGCAGCCATAACATAACACGCTCACACACACAACTCAGTAAGAGAGGGAGGAACAAAAAAGGCAAGCAAGCTCATGTGGTCCCCTTCAGAATGTCATCGCTCGCAAGCTCATTTTTATACATAGGTATTTTTTATCAATGCCTTTTTATTAGTGTCAGCTTTAATATATTGGAATGACTGAGGCTGTATACTTAAATGAAGACAAACCTTCAAACTGACAAACTTGCTACTTTAAAACATTCCTTACAGCTGCATATTTAGAGAGAATGTTATTTTCACTTTCCTTCCCTCGCATTATTTACATTAATGTTTTCTGAAGTTCCCTTATCTGTCTTATCCTGCTGGAAAACGGAAAGCTTTTGGCTCATTATTCTATTATATGTATCCACGTTATTGTTATTTACCCACATTAAGGTCGCCATGAAGGGGTGGAAAGCAGCGAGTGTGACGGCGAGCGACGGAAAGGGTGTCGTGTGTGTGGCAAATATTTACCTTCCTTTTCCTTTCTTCTCGCAAAAGTGTGTGCGTGTGTGTGTGTGTGTGTGTATGTGTGTGTGTGTGTTGTGTGTGTGTGTGTGTGTGTGTGTATGTGTGTGTGTGTGTGTGTGTGTGTGTGTGTGTGTGTGTGTGCGTGCGTGTGTGTGTGTGTGTGTAGTTTGTCCACACGCATCTACTTTCTACACGTATGCACACTTGTTTGCATTTGTGGACCAACATTTTAGCTCATAAATGTACAATCACAATGATACTAAGTTGTCAAATGACTAGAACGGAAAAACAAAAATATCAAAGTTTTAAGACAGCATTCACTCCTACATTCATCCTTTATTCCTCGCCCTCAAGACCTGCTGTTACAAAGGACACAACACTAGGGTTAAACAGTGCTTAAGTGTTGCGTGTTTGGGCTATAGAGGCTCAGGCACAACCCTACACCCTTGGCCTATACATATGGCCTATGTTTGTTTTGGCCTATGTTTGGCCTATATATGTGAAGTCTGAATTATAAGTACATAAGAAAACTAGGGGGGGGGGGGCACTCAGTAGAGCGCATACCTCCGCCCGAATATTTCATCAAATATACGTATATATATATATATATATATATATATATATATATATATTATATATATATATATATATATATATATATATATATATATATATATATATATATGCACTCAGTATGAGCGCATACCTCCGGCCGAATATTTCATCAATTGGTTGCCATGGCAACAGTTGTCAATAGATTTCATCCAAAATTAAATCAGATCCTCCTTATACCAAATAGACTTGGTATACCGAGTTTGGTCCAAATCTATTGATAACTTTTCGAGAAATCCTGTACACTAACAAACAGACAGACAGACAGACAGACAGACAGATCGGGGTGAAAACATAACCCCTCCAACTTCGTTGGCGGAGGTAATAAGGAAGCTACAAGAGGCCGCGATACCTACACGTGGTAGTTCCTGTTATTTAACACTACCCACATCCACCTTGCATCCCCATCCATGTAATTATCTAGCCTCCTTTTGAAACTCCCTATTGACTCCGCACTGACCTAACCTGATAAATGTATCCATTCCAATAATTCATCACCCTATTTGTGAACTAGTTTCTCCCTGTTTCTTTTTTTAATAAGCCTTATCTAGCAATATTTATCTCCTCTCGCCAGAAATTTGCTGCTCAAAGTCCTAAAGTCGTAAAAAAAAGTTAGATAAATACAATGCAAGCGAGTTTTTGGTCGTGTTCGAAAGACGTATGTTGATAAAGAGTTGAAGTTTTCGCTGCAAGACCCGAAACTAAACTCCTGGTGTATCTTCTTTTTAGTGTTTGGAAAATACTGCAGCTCTAGATCTGCCTCGCTCTGAAGTCTAAAGGCCGCTGACTTGCAGCTCAAAGGGCGAAAACTTGTTCAGAGAAAGACAGAAAAAAAGGATGGAACGGTCACTTATTTTCCAGTCTACTAAATGTTTCTATTAGTACGAAAACTTGACTTTGAAAGCTGATTAGAATAACATTGATGTGAGGGAAAGATTGTCCATTGAAATGCTTTGCTTTGTAAACTCAAAATACATGTCGTGAGAATACCAGGAAATGCAATCAAGAGACATTGATTTTAAAGTTGGAATTTAAGGAAATGCATCGATAGGGACTGCCAATCTTTACCAGCAATTATTACATTGAGTAATATCATAAACACACGAGAGAAAGGAAGTCCATTTAGAGGGCATGCAAAAATGTGTACTCACGGGCCGGTACGCTGAGTGGCAGCAGGTCAGTGTGGGTCAGCGGCGCCCACCCAGCAGCAGCAGCAGCAGCACACGGACGGCTGTCTCACGCCCACACACCACTCGTACACCCACGGACTATTATTATTATATTTTTATTTTTTTATTTTCTGAGACTATGTATATTATTGTCGTTTTTACTTTTCTGAGACTAATTATATTGTTGTTTGTACTTTTCTGAGACTAAGTATATTGACTGCCGCACGTATATTTTTTCTATGCTAACACTATTATATCGACCACTGATCAAACATGTAGTGAACACGATCACGCCACGGAACACAACACACTCGCGGTGGAGCACAGAGCACAGAGCCGCCAGCCTCTTCGGTGCGGCGCCGGGAAGGGAGTGACGAGGCGCTGTTCTGCCGGGCCGCGACACCGCCACAATGCCACCCTCTCCTTCAGTCACCCCGTGGACGCAGGCTGGGGAGGAGTTACGCCCTTACGGTCTGGCCCACGGAAAACATAACTATTTCTTTTACCTCCATATTTTAAACAAACTTTTCTCACATCTATTTTACCGTATATTGCTCTCGCTCAGTGGGATTTATCTGCAGCGGCCCAGAATCCTCGTTCCTCTGTTTATATACATGTAAGGCCCCGTCCTCACCCACACAGTAGTTAAGAGACCATTGGCTTGCATAACTTTATGATGAGACTCTCGCTCCCCGGCCCGTCCCGTCCCGGCCACCCATCCATTCATTGGCTTCTAAATAGATTAAATTGCTTAGATTTAAAAAGTAAATAGGGAGAAACTGGTTCACAAACTAAGTGGTAAATGATTGGAATGGACTCAGTCGTCAGGTAGTCAGTACGAATTCAATAGGGAGCTTTAAATAGAGGCTGGATAATTTCATGGATGAAGATGAAAGGTAGATGTAGGTAGTGTTAAGTAACAGGAGCTACCACGTGTAGGTCTCCCAGCCTCTTGTAGCTTCCTTATTTTCTTATGTTCTTATGTTCTTATTGGCTTCTAACACAACGCTGCCTACGTCATCCTGTGCGGGGATGCAAAGGACCAGAAATGTCATCATGTCATTTTAGTCGCAGTGCACCGCGAGGGAAGCGTAATGGACGCCACGCTACAGAGGGAACGCCATCACACCATCACTGTCTTCACCCGGGCAGTGTCAACGAGGCGCCACACACACACACACACGCAGGGGACTAGACGTGATGTATACCGGTGTTATATTCCCGTTCACTATGCGAGCATGTGGTTTCCAAGTGAAGACGCTTGGCTGTAGATCCGAAAATAACCATAGGATTTTATCGAAAATACCCTCATTGTGATTCCCACTAACCTACCCTAACCGTAACCTAACGTAACCTAACCTGACGTGTTCAAGAGTAAACGCCACATACTCTTCCAGAAAACGGGAATATGCATACCGTTGGTCCTATTGCCGATGGGACGTCACTGCAGGGGATGGGACTACCAATAACCCCGGCAATGACCATGTGGCTATGTCCCTTCCCCCCAACACCCCCTACCTCCTCTCCCCTTCCCCACCATCACAATGCTCTTAACACAGCGTTTAGTCTTCGCCTGCCGTTTGCACATTCTCTTCACCTGACCTAGTTTTTTTTAGGTTAGTTAAGTTTATTTAAATCTCTTAAAAAAATATGAATATCAAAATATCAAAATGAATGTTCAAATATCAGTGCGCGTGAAGATGTAAAAGCATTGGAACATTTTTTTTCCAGTCTTATTCACTGTATATATAATGAAAGCGCTATGAAGTACGTATTGCGCAAAGTTGATAGATCAGTGCGAAGATTGATTGTTAGTGTTTGTAGCATGCCTCTTATCATTGGTCAGCCTGTCCACCCTGTTACTGAATACTCACTCACTCACCCAAGCACGCACACTCACTCACCCACGCACGCACACTCGCTCACCCACGCACGCACTCTCACTCATCCACGCACGCACACTCACTCACCCAAGCACGCACACTCACTCACCCACGCACGCACACTCACTCACCCAAGCACGCACACTCACTCACCCAAGCACGCACACTCACTCACCCAAGCACGCACACTCACTCACCCAAGCACGCACACTCACTCACCCAAGCACGCACACTCACTCACCCACGCACGCACTCTCACTCATCCACGCACTCACACTCACTCATCCACGCACTCACACTCACTCGCTCACCCACGTACACTCACTCGCTCACCCACACACATCTGGCACATTCACCTTTTAGGCATTAAATCAATCAATCAATCACCCACACACACTCATTCGCTCACGCACGCACGCACACATTACCCACCCCTTCACTACATCACCCATCGATTCCTCCCTTCACCTGTTCATTCCTCTTCTGCCAACCCTCATTTCATCGTTTCAAACCTTTTCTGGACCCTTCTACACCGACTCTTTCCTCTCACCCCGCGTCCCTTTCAGCTCGCCTCCACCACGATCCGTAGCGACGTGTTCTCTCGTTACCTCTGCTTCTCACGTGTGTTCGTAATAATAGGGTTGAGGTACATTCTGGCGATTCTGCTGATATTCACTATTTGCTACTTTAACATGCATTTATTTACTTCATAATAGAGACGCTTAGAGCTTTGAAATTTCGTACATGAAATATTTCACACAACCGAGATGTGAAAAGAATTTGGTTTTATTTCGGTTTTCATAATCCTGCTATTTGCGGGAAGAAAAAAAAATTCTGGTAGATTTTGATGTGCTTTTAAATTTTTTGGGTAATCTGACAAATGCAAGCAGCTCAATGTTAAGGTTTAGGCCATCTCTTGATATAACATCTTGTATTTGATATTTATTTTCCTTTGCAGTTTGTTTTGACGACTTGAAGGAAATATAGGACTCTCGCCTCCCGATAAAGTAAGTGATGTTTGTTTGTCTATATTTAGAGCCCATGACAAGCGTGTATCACAGTGGGTATTGGAAGCGACCCAGAACCCACGGAAAGGCAGACTCTTGTGTACCTCAAGTCTCACTCTTGTGCACGAGTATGACCTTGAGAATATTACGTGGCGTGCTCTCATAATGTCCAGAACTCTACCTTACATCGGTATCTATCTCATACATTCTTATCATCGAATAAGCAGCATTTCAGTATAGAAGAGTTAGTATTTGAAGGTCATTCCCCGGGGCCATTGATGCAGAGACAAGGCGGCGCGTGTGGTCCATTACTGGGTTGTTGCATGATTGATCGGGCGGCGCCGTGCATGGCTGAGCGGAGTCGTGCACTGCCCCGCCAAGACGCAATGAACAGCCGTGTGTCTGCCGCCCAGGAAGGTCTTAGAAGTATTTGTGATGGAGCGCCGAGCAGATCGTGTTATGAGGTCCGTGTGTGCGGAAATTAAGCCTCGGTGCGATACACATGCTGGAAATATTGCGAAATATATGTTTGCCACCATTTTAAGCATATATACTACGTGAAAATGTCATCAAATATAGAGTGCATTGCATACTTAGAAAGATGTATAATTGAATAACGAGATAGCTGTTTTTGATATCTGGAATATAATCTTTAGAGAGGATAGAATTACACACACACACACACACACACACACACACACACACACACACACACACACACACACACACACACACACACACACACACACACACACACACACACACACACACACACACACACACACACACACACACACACACACACACACACACACACACACACCACACACACACACACACACACACACACACACACACACACACACACACACACACACACACACACACACACACACACACACACACACACACACACACGCACACACACACACACACACACACACACACACACACACACACACACACACACCTAAGTAGTTTTGTGTTGTGCTCGCGAAAACTCGATTACAGTGCGTTGTCCTCTTCAGGGAATGGAACAAAAAGGAGGGTTGAATAATTCTTACATGCACTGCAGTGTGTGTGTGTGTGTGTGTGTGTGTGTGTGTGTGTGTGTGTGTGTGTGTGTGAACTCTGTAGTGTAGTGGTTAGCACGCTCGGCTTACAACCGAGAAGTCCCGGGTTCGATCCCGGGCGGAGCGAAAGATAGATGGGTGGTCTTTCTTAAATCCCTAGCCCCTGTCCACCCAGCAGTGAATGGGTACCGGGTGCCACCGGGGGTTTGTAACCCCACCCGGGGTGGTGGCTTCGGCCAACACTAATATGCAGCAGCGGTAGATTCACTATGGCTCTGAGGCATTATCCTCTAAACAAACAAACAAACAGAGAACAAGAGAGTGGTGTGTGTGTGTGTGTGTGTGTGTGGTGTGTGGTGTGTGTGTGTGTGTGTGTGTGTGTGTGTGTGTGTGTGTGTGTGTGGTGTGTGTGTGTGTGTGGTGTGTGTGTGTGTGTGTGTGTGTGGTGGTGTTTCTTTTGTCGGCCGGTTTGTTCACCTAAGTAATTAGGTAATGCTTGGGCACAGTATTTCATCATCGTTATTTTGAGAAGAGAGAGGAGAAGAGAGAGAGAGGAGGAGAGGAGTGAGTGGGAGAGGAGAGATGAGAGGAGGAGAGGAGTGGAGGAGGAGGAGAGAGGGCGAGTGAGAGAGGAGAAGAGAGGAAGAGGAGAAGAAAGTGAGAGAGAGAGGAGAGAGAGAGAGAGAGAGAGAGAGAGAGAGAGAGAGAGAGAGAGCGCACCCGTTCAACAAAATGTCAGTTTTTTTAAAGAAAATTTTATTCATTCGTGCGTGTGCTTGCGTGCGTTAATGTGTGCGTGCAGGCATGTGCGTGCGTATATGCGCCCTCACTACTAATGAATGTGTTGCAGTATAGTTATAATAAGTCAGCAATTCATGCGTGATGACGTACCAGAGTTTACGATACTTGGACTGTCAATGTGTGTTTAAAGAAGGGATGCTGTCTTTCCTTATTCCTTATTCCTTGTTCCTTATTCCTTCTTCCTTATTCCTTGTTCCTTATTCCTTGTTCCTTATTCCTTGTTCCTTATTCCTTGTTCCTTTTCCTTGTTCCTTATTCCTTGTTCCTCATTCCTTGTTCCTTATTCCTTCTTCCTTGCTCCTTGTTCCTTTTCCTTGTTCCTTATTCCTTGTTCCTTATTCCTTGTTCCTTATTCCTCATTCTTTATTCATTACTCTTTATTCCTTATTCTCCTCGGTGCCTAATGCATCCCCGGCGCTTTTTTATCCTTATATCCTTCTTGCATTTCATCTTTTTACATCTGTTCGTCTCCTAATGGAATACTCTCAGGAAGATACTGGAAGAATGTAGGTTTTTTATACTTTTTTTAATTCATTACATGGTGTAGAAAGATTAGTCAAGTTTGCATTTCGTCTCCTAATGGAATACTCGTAGGAAATTACAGTAAGAATGTAGGTTATTTTTACACCACATTTTTTTCCATGTCATGGTTTAGAAAGATGAATCAAGTTTGTTTTCCGTTATTCACGATACTTGAGAAAAATAATGTACGTAGTAGATGAATTTTCTCTTCCCCCCTGAGCGGGTTTATCCAAAAGAGCTCATCCTTTTAAACTAATACATGCTTAGTATCTATTGATCGACTAGTAGGTGGGTCGAAAATTGACAGCTACTTTTTTCCTTGGTTATTTTGCTGCACCGTTCTCATCCTGGTCGCCTTATAAAGCATCGCGGAAATGAGGGAAATATGGACAACGTAAAATGCTCATAAAGGGAGAGAGCAAAAAAAAGAATTACGACTTTCATCACACTAAGAGCTCGGGTCACGTTCTGTCTTCTCCAGCTAGCAGTAGTGTGTGTGTATTCATCTAGTTGTATTCATCTAGTTGTATTTTACAGGGCCTGAGCAACGCTCGTATGGCCCCGTCTCCATATCAACATTTTTATCATTCATCCTTAGTGCTTAGTTTTGGCCGAAGCCAGCACCCCGGGAAGCGGGCCACAAACCCCGGCTAACACCCGGTACCCATTCACTGCTGGGTGGACAGGGGCTCGGGTTTTAAGGAAACAACCCATCTGTTTCCGCTCCGCCCGGGGATCGAACCCGGGACTTCTCGGTTGTGAACCGAGCGTGCTTCCCCTACACTACGGTGTACCCTGTGTGTGTGTGTGTGTGTGTGTGTGTGTGTGTGTGTGTGTGTGTGTGTGTGTATGTGTGTGTGTGTGACTGTGTGTATTTGTGTGTGTGTGTGTGTGTGTGTGTGTGTGTGTGTGTGTGTGTGTGTGTGTGTGTGTGTGTGTGTGTGTGTGTGACTGTGTGACTGTGTGTATTTGTGGTGTTGTGTGGTGTGTGTGTGTGTGTGGTGTGTGTGTGTGTGTGTGTGTGTGTGTGTGTGTGTGACTGTGTGATGTGTGGTGTTGTGTGTGTGTGTGTGTGTGTGTGTGTGTGTGTGTGTGTGTGTGTGTGTGTGTGTGTGGTGTGTGTGTGGTGTGTGTGTGTGTGTGTGTGTGTGTGTGTGTTGTTGTGTGTGTGTGTGTGTGTGTGTGCGTGCGTGCGTGCGTGTTATAAGGTTTCTCCTTCATTATCTTTATCATCTACAACAACAGCAGTAACATCATATTCTTTTCTTCACTGTCCTCATTATCTTCTTCCTCTGGTTTATCTTATCACGCGCCTCTCCCTTCTTTATCACCTTCTTTCTATGCTCCTCCTCCTGCTGTCTGTCTGTATGTCTGTCTGTCTGGCTGTGTGTCTGTCTCTGAAAGTACACACCTAAAAATCTGCCGAACCCCTCCTCGCATTGAAACCAGAATTATAGTGTAACAGAAGAGAGCACGAGACGAAATATAGATACACTTAGATAACCTACAACGGAAACTCATTGTCATTATATTTTACGAACTAGACATGTATATAGAAGATGAAAAAGGTAGCTAGACAACTATAAAGAAGATGAAAAAGGTAGCTAGACATGTATATAGAAGTGGAAAAAGGTAACTAGACATGTATAAAGAAGTGGGCAGGGTACGTAAGTCATGTGAGATGTGGCGGCGTTCCAGGTGAGCGCAGGTGAGGTGGTACTTTGGTGCAGAGGAAAAACTTGACAGCTCTCAGCCGGCCCATTTTTCGTCTCCCAAAGAGTCCGCCAAGGCTGTGTGTGTGTGTGTGTGTGTGTGTGGGTGTGGGTGTGGGTGTGTTTGTGTGTGTGTGTGTGTGTGTGTGTGTGTGTGTGTGTGTGTGTGTCATGCAAACGAAATGATCCGTCAGCCCGCGAGAAGAGAGTGTTCGGTGAAAAACTCCTCGTATTCATGGTCTGCTGGACGGCTGGGAGGAGAAAAGATTAAAAAAGAGATAAGAAAAGAAAAAAAATTATATAAGAAAAATTGGAGCCAGATGTCAAAAGATGTTGGAAAAAAGACAGGACATGGATCAGACTATACAATTGGTTTCTTTCTTTCTCAGGACGTAAAGCAAGCAATCACTGCGTCCACGTGATGTTAAAGAACTTTCAATAATTTTAATAACATTGATAAATAGATAGTATTTTTGTGCAACAATCAATCAATCATTGGGGCATACGCCGGGGAGCGCGTCGCCTCGCCCACCCTACGACGCCACTCCCGAGGGTCACCAAGCGCGAGTTCCCATGCAGGCTCCTTTCCCATACCAAGCAGCTCTCGACAAGAAACATCAACTTGCCCCAGCCACGAGCCTTGTGGGCGCCCCCTTGGCCTCCTCCACACCGGATTGTCTCTTACAGATACAACCCGATGGGAAGGATCGGTTTCAGGGTAGCGTGCCACATGCCCATATAGCCGAAGTTGGCGTTGACGGACTATGCAGGTAATAGGCCTCGATTCAGTCTCACGGTGCAATCGCTGATTTGACACGTAATCATCCCAGCGATACCCCATGATTCTGCGAAGACACTTATTACCAAAGGCATTGATTCGTCTCTTCAAGTCACTATTTAGTGTCCATGTCTCACAACCATAGAGTAAGACAGGGATCACAAGCGATTTGAAGATCCGGA
Source organism: Chionoecetes opilio (assembly GCA_016584305.1). Taxonomy (NCBI): domain Eukaryota; kingdom Metazoa; phylum Arthropoda; class Malacostraca; order Decapoda; family Majidae; genus Chionoecetes; species Chionoecetes opilio. Next base: position 79,870 of record JACEEZ010001234.1, on the reverse strand, counting down.
TCTTTGTCCTCCTGCACAGGTACCGACAACGCCAAATACTCCCGCTGAGCGAGTCCATAATACCGTGGGCTATGCCAATCCGCCGTAAGACTTCTTGACGTGACCCGCCGTCATTATGGACTGCGCTACCAAGGTATGTAAAACTTTCCAAGATCTCAATGTCCTCGCCACACGCATGAACAGACTGTACTGCTTCATCTAGTAAGTCTCCAAACACCTGGACCTTGGTCTTGAGCCAGGAGACCTCAAGTCCCAAAGGCTTTGCCTCCTCGTGCAGCGCCTCGAGAGCCATCACCAGGACCTCCAGCGACTCAGCAAAGATTACTGCATCATCGGCAAAAACAAGATCAGTGATCTTGGTGTTGCCGACGGATGCTCCACAATCACTTTGATCTACAACCTTGTCCAATACCCAGTCCATACAAGCGTTGAAAAGTGATGGGGCAAGGACGCACCCTTGCCTCACTCCTGTATTCACAGGAAAGAAGCTGGATACACCTGCCCCACACTTCACAGCACTCTCAGTCCCAGAATGCAGACCAGTTATCAAACCAATAGTCCTTGCAGACTATTGCATTGTGCAACAATGGTATGCAAATAAAAGAAAGGCTATCGGCATTTGTTTTTATACACAAGCAATCAGTTGAACATATAACAAAATACAAAAATTAATATTTCAAATCATTAATTTTTATTTTCTGTATTACATGAAAAGAGACCTACCATTTTCCAATTACAATGAAACATGACCTTTACGTAGTTTTAAAACATTCCTCTGACGGTGCGCCATTTTATAATACTTTAACTGACTTTCTAATGCAGGAACTTACACTCTGTCCGTCCAATAAAATGTCCATGTCCGTTCTTTCCAATACATTCAGTGTGATCCATTTTTCCAGCGTGTCGTGGGTGGGAGGGAGAGGGGGAGGGAAGGCCGTTTTTTCATCTTTGTATCACTCTCCCACACCAGCAACAAAGATTTATAAAATGAATTGAATAGGATTGTAAAAGGATTTGTAAAAATGATTGAATACTATAGGAGATAACCACATTATCACCCAACAGGCATTCTTTTGCTGGCCATTACTAGACTCAATCCACTTCCTCCTCCCCCTCCTCCTCCTCCTGGGGTGCCTCAGGGCTCAGTCTTGGGTCCTACTCTTTTTCTGATATATATCAATGATCTGGACTGCGGACTTGTCTCTAAAATATCGAAATTTGCTGATGACACCAAATTAGGCGGTAAAGCATATACTAGAGAAAACTGCGAACTCATACAACGTGATCTCGACAAACTATCAAATTGGAGTGATAAATGGCTATTAAAATTCAATTCCGACAAATGTAAAGTAATGCATAAAGGCAACGATAACCTCAAATATAACTATCAAATGCAAATAATTCGTTAACTGAAGTACAGCAGGAAAAGGATTTAGGTGTCATCATTAGTAATGATCTTAAAACCAGTACGCATTGCCTAGCTGCCAGTAAAAAGACGAATATGATGTTGGGCTTCATTAAACGCAACTTTGAACATAAACCTCCGAAAGTAATGACACGATTATACACGTCTTTGGTTAGGCTGCACTTAGAATATGCCGTTCAATTCTGGTTGCCTTATTTCGTAAAAGATCAAGCCAAATTGGAGTCAGTGCAAAGAAGAGCAACCAAACAAATTCCATCTCTGCGAAATTCATCTTATGAAGAGAGACTGCGGAAACTTAATATGTTTTCCTTAAATGATCGTAGAATCCGTGGGGACTTGATAGAAACCTTTAAGATCCTAAAAGGATTTGATGTTATTAATCAAGAGAACCTATTCGAGCTTTCTCCTCAAGTGACAACAAGATATAACGGTTTTAAACTGAATGGCCAACGTTGCAGCACAGATCTCCGTAAAAAATAGTTCAATGTTAGAGTTGTTGATCGATGGAACAAATTACCAGCAAATGTTTTCGATGCCAGCACAATAACTTCATTTAAAAACAGACTTGACGCGCACTGTAAAGTAAATGGGTATTGATATTGCCCTGCGAATTCATAATATAGTCCCCCTGATCGATTAGTGTTAGTGGTAGTTGTAGTTAGTATATCTCATATCCTATCATTCTTCACTACGAAACTTCCATGTTCCTATCTTCCTTAGGGACATGGTATCATTTCCCAACGGTCCTCTTACATGTAGTTGATAGTTAGTAGTATGCAGTACAACAGATACCCTAGTTATGGACCAATAGGTCTCCTGATGTCTGTTATTCCTATGTATTCCTATGTATTCCTATGTATTCCTCCTCCTCCTCCTCCTCCTCCTCCTCTTCCTCCTCCTCCTCCTCCTCCTCCTCCTCCTCCTCCTCCTCCTCCTCCTCCTCCTCCTCCTCCTCCTCCTCCTCCTCCTCCCCCGTCATCTTATTCTGATTCTTTCGCTGTGGATCCAATTTCTTTGCGTCACTCTAATTACTTTTCAATGTCAAAGACCAGCCACCGTAAGGATCAAGGACGAACCTTGTGATCCATCCTGAGGCAGACGATTCACTTTCTCCCAAGCAGACGAAGGAGAGAGAGAGAGAGAGAGAGAGAGAGAGAGAGAGAGAGAGAGAGAGAGAGAGAGAGAGAGAGAGAGAGAGAGAGAGAGAGAGAGAGAGAGAGAGAGAGAGAGAGAGAGAGAGAGAGAGAGAGAGAGAGAGAGAGAGAGAGAGAGAGAGAGAGAGAGAGAGAGAGAGATAGTGTGGCATTGCACTGTTATTTCAGGTAGAGGAACACTTTTCACCTTGTATTCATTTAGTGAAAGACTCGTATGATGGCATTGTACCAGAAAATAGCTAATCGTGTATCAAATATTTTACATTTCATTGTACACCAAAATCCTGGCAAAAAAAATTGCCTCCTGAAATAGGTATTCAATAATTTCTTTATTTAGTTTTTTTTTATTTATTTATGTCGAATTGATATATACATTTCATTACTTAATCATTATACATGCATCATCATCCAACAGCAGTTTTCAACTTTCTTTTTGTTATGAATTTTAGTTCTAGTCTTTTTATCATATCTTTTTGCTATGTCTGACTAATATTTATGGCTCAACGCTCTTCATCTGTATCGCAATCATGTCCTTTTCTTTTATTCCTTCAAGCAAACCCGCATCGATTCTCTCAGCATTATATTCACCGCCACGTTCATCTATTCATTCACTTTTTTTCCAACACATGTCACAGGAAAATAATGTAAATATATAAATAAGCCTTTACCGTACTTGTAAAGATAGTAAACAAGCCCGTAAGAATTCAGGTCACATGAGAGTGGAGAGGCAGAGGAATACAGACAGTGCCGTGGCCAAGACTGAGGAGGACCTTGAATGGAGTGTAGATAATACCGATCTCTGCTATGAACAACTTAGAGAGAATGGGATAAGAATGAGTGTTAAGTTTTATACAGGTGGACGTGGGACACACACACACACACACACACACACACACACACACACACACACACACACACACACACACACCCACACACACACACACACACACACACACACACACACACACACACACACACACACACAACACCACACACACACACACACACACACACACACACACACACACACACACCACACACACACACACACACACACACACACACACACACACAACACACACACACACACACACACACACACACACACACACACACACACACACACACACACACACACACACACACACACACACACACACACACACACACACACACACACACACACACACACACACACACACACACACACACACACACACACACACACACACACACACACACACACACACACACACACACACACACACACACACACACACACACACACACACACACACACACACACATATCTGAACTTTAGGTATCACGGTTATCATTCCACCTGACCTTACAACCTCCATAATTGACCTCACCTCACCTGCCCTGCCCTGCCTCACTTCACCTCACTTCACTTTACCTCACCTTAAAAGTCTCACAGTTGGGTTCCGCCTCCGTCCTCCTCGCCGCCGCAGACCCAGCTCGGGGAACTTCGCGCGCCTCCCTTCCTGGTCCTCCCCTTCATAAGTAATTGTTTCGAACCCTCGCCACTCTGAGGGTAAAGCAAAGTCGAGCAAAGTGATGGTGCAAAGTTGTATCAGGTGAATATAAAAGGATGAAGGAACTCTAAGCATCTCGGGGTGATTCGATATATGAGAGATACACGGTATAGGAGAAAATCCGCATATGCATGACCAAAATTATTATGCAATTATATACTATAACTCATTTTGTTGAAGCATTTACCCTTCAACATTCAAATATTAGTACAAAGCTAATACCTTGATATATAAATGACAGAAACAAGATATATAAATACCGATTCCCACGAAACCTTTGCTGCCACCACAGATTAAGGAAGCAGAGGCAAAAGGGATAGTGTCTTAGCGATGCAAACATGTTTATTATCACATCTATTTATCGTTTTGATAATTATCTTTTTGCATTAGATTAAAATTTCAAATAATAGGTTGAAAGAGCAGCGCGAGTGACACCAGGAGACGAGGTGGCCGGTGGGAATCACGACACCGGCTTTGAATACATCCCCTCTCCCCCCTACCCCCTATATCCCCCTGCGCCCCCCCGTCCCCCGGCCTCCCCCCATGTCGTGCCTCAGCATCCTCCCATAACCATAAAATCCCTGCGCAGGTCCATTCACAGGCCCTGGAATACTCTGGCAAAATCGAATGTTGCCTTAGTAGTGGTTCCTCTCTCTCCCTATTCTCTCCTCCCTCCTTCCCTTACATATCTCTCTCTTCCTTAAGTCTCATTAACTTCTTCCCTATTCTCCCTTCCTCCTTCCTCCCTTCTTTCCCTTTTGTCTCTCCTTCCCTCTTCTTAACTCCTCCCTTCCTCTCTGTGCACCTCGGGACATAGTGTATATAGATAACGTGTTGCCAGTGGATCCATACAATTACCATAACCTTGAACATCGTAGTGTAGGATGGATAACCTAAAAACAAAAACAAGTGTTGTGAGTGGATCCTTTGTTATGTTTTACGCCAAGAAAAATACCCTTCCTTCCTTCCTTCCTTCTTTCCTTCTTTCCTTCTTTCCTTCCTTCTTTCCTTCCTTCCTACCTTCCTTCCTTCCTTCCTCCATTCCTTCTTTCCTTCCTTCCTACCTTCATTCCTTCCTTCCTATCTGTTAAGTATTACTTCTGTTTGGATTTTATGAGTTGATTCTTCTCATGATTCGCAGGATTGTTGATGACGTGTGATCTTTATTTATTATTCTTTATTATTCAATATGCATGGATTTTTTTTTTTCTCTCTCTCTCTCTTCTCTCTCTCTCTCTCCTCTCTCTCCCCTCTTCTCTCTCTCTCTCCTCTTTTCTCCTCTCTCTCTCTCTCTCTCTCTCTCTCTCTCTCTCTCTCTCTCTCTCTCTCTCCTCTCTCTCTCTCTCTCCTCTCTTTTCTCTCTCTCTCTCTCTCTCTCTCTCTCTCTCTCTCTCTCTCTCTCTCTCTCTTCTCTCTCTTCTCTTCTCTCTCTCTCTCTCTCTCTCTTCTCTTCTCTCTCTCTCTTTTCTCTCTCTCTCTCTTCCCCTCTCCTCTCTCTCTTTTCTTTTTTTTTTTTCCTTTTCTCTTGTTCTTACCTCTCTCAGCTGACTCTCTCTTTGCTTCTCTCTTTATTTCCTCTTCTCTCTGTCTATTCTATTACTATTTCTCTAATTCATTATTTCACTACTATGAATTTACTGTCAGTTTATTATTCTCATTTTCATTTATTTTCTACAATAAATATAGACATGTGAACTTAAGCGGGTTACGTTTATAGGTAGGTACTTATACTATGGCTCTTTAACCAAGCGTTCACAGCACTCTTGAAGGTCTGGAGTGACGAGGTAGAGTGAAGCTGTGTCTGCTTACCATTCGGTTTCCCCATTCTTGTGTAGCGCGGAAGGAAGGAACGCAGAGAGATCTCCGTCCTGGCAAAGGGACGATCAGTTGATGGTCCCTGGTAGCAGCAGTTCGTGTGGTGTGGCCGTGTGGTCTTGCCCAGGGCTGTCGGAGAGCAGCCGGTGCGGACATGCTGCTTGTGTGTCTTGTAAAACGACGCACAGACCTGCTACGTCGCCGACGCTGCTGCAAGGGTTGCAGAGGAGGGAGAAGTGGTCCCGCAGAGGGCCTTCAGACGTATTAACCGTTGGCTCGGGCCTGTACCTTGTCAAGAAGGCCCCAGGTACGAAGGGGGGCAGGAAGACCACGTGAGAGGGCGTACTCCATAAGGGAGCGGGCTTTAGCTGCATATAAGGTGGTGATCCCTTGGGAGTCAAGAAGGTTTGAGACACGCCGGACACGCTAAGTTTCCAGGCGGCTTTCCCTTGCAATGGTTCGGAGTGGTCGGTGAAGGTTTAGGACGCTATTCACTTCCACCCCAAGTATGGAGATCGACGTCTGCAGGGGCACCGGCTCCCACCCAGTAAGATGGTAAGGGATGGGAGTATCAGGAGGACGTTGTCGTCGGAGATGAGCATCGCCTGGGTTTTCTCTGGAGCGAGATCCACTTGCCATCGACGACCCCATAGATGACGGTTTGGAGGACCTGATTTATGTGACGACAGTCGTGCGGTGATCACCAATGTCGCCCGGGGAATGTAAAGGGTGCAGTCATCGGCATATGCATTTTGGCCCCTGGATGAGCTGGAGCAAGTCATTGAAGAATACATTCCAGAGGAGAGGGCCGAGCACACCTGCCCTGTGGGACGCTGGCAAAGATCGGGTGTTTCTCTGAGGTTTGACCCTCCACCACCACTCTAAGAAATCTGTCCCGCAGGTAGTCTTGTAGTAGGAGCAGCAGATGACCGCGGACACCCAAACTGTTCAGTTTGGTGATGAGGCCGGATGATGCCACACCCTGTCAAAAGCTCCTGCAATGTCAAGGGCAATGACGTATGTGTCCTTTCTTTGGTCAAGAAAGCCCTTTTGCCATGTGGTGGACAGATGGGGGCAATAGGTCGGCCGCTGACCTGTTTGCTCGGAACCAAATTGCTTGATGTTAAGAAGGTGGTGTGATGTGAAGAAAGACGATATCTTGTCGGCAGTTATAGCTTCCAGCGTCTTGCCAAAAACTGATAAAAGGGAGATGGCCTATAGTTCTTGGGGTCAGTTCTTTTCCTTTCTTATGTATTGCCACCACTCCCGGCAGCCTTCCACAGGGTGGGCCACCTTCCAGTTGAGGCAGTGCTGAAAGTAGTAGCAAGGGGGGTTGCTAGCTGAGAGGCGCAGCGCTTGAGGATATGAAGGCTAATGTTGTCTGGGCCCAAGGCCTTCTTTGTGTCGACCTGAACTAAGTGTCGGCGAACTTCCACACTAGTTATAGTGAGGTTAGAAAGGCTGGCATTGGTGAGGATGGGCACAGCTGGGATGGATCCCCTGGGGATCAGGTACTGTCATTTTGTGGAAAAAAATGTCGCGAGTACCTCGGCCTTGTCCTTTTTCTTTGGGGGCCACTGTGCCGTCAGACTTGAATAGCGGAGGTATGGTGTCGTCAGTTGTCAGAAACCTTGTTGCTGTTTAAGTGTGGTTTCCCCCAGGACTTGGGTTACCACTGAACGACCACTGAGCTTGATTTTGAGGTCGTCTTGCCAGCGTCGTTGAGCCCATTGTTGGATTTCTTTTATTTCTGCACAAGCGTGTCCTGTAGCGCTCCTTGTTAGGGTCGGTTAGATGGCGTGAGTAGAGCCGCCAGGCACGACTTTTTTCATCAGCAGCCATCCTACATTGGTAAACCAAACCAGGGGTTATCAAGGGGCTTGGCAGTGTAAGTCTGGCTTGGCACATATTTCTTCTGGAGTTCAAGCAGATACGTGTGAATGTGTGTACCTGTGTATCTACATCATTGACGAGAATGGTGCTCCAGGGTGTTTGTTTTTCAGCTCGTCACATAGACCGTCCCAGTCTGCCTGCCCCACAGCCAGTTGGTACGTGTGATGGGGGCATCCCTCTGAGCTGCAACCTGTATTGTACTTAGGATCGCCATGTGATCTGATGATCCCACAGCACCGAGGGGTGAAACAGTGACGACACTGTCTGGGAGATCACTGAGACAGGAAACAAGTGATGAGCCGGAAATTGTGTGGGGAAGTCAACTTGGTTTGTTAGACCATACACTGTGAGGAAGTCATCAAAGGATCTTGCAACTAGATGTTGGTTCATGTCGCCTATGATGACAACGTGCTCACAGGGGGTGTTTTTGCAACAGGTCATCCCGGTGAGTGGGGCAGATACTCAATAGGCTCCTCCCCTGCCACTGTGGGCGGGAGCACACACACAGCAGGATAGCGCTGTGATGGTGAGTCCATATTTTGAAAACATCATCTCCAGATGGGTTTGGGGAGAGTGACTTCAAGTGGCTGGACCGACAGGGCTCTTGTGAAAGGAGCAGCGATACCAAACCCAAAAGGTCCGGCGTGTTCCTGTCGCGTCGATGCCACCTCGTATATCCATTTATCGTCCAAAGTGTCTGGATTGACTTGTTGAGGAAGGCTCTACTGCCGCAACGATGTCCGGGTTCTCTCTCTCTCTCTCTCTCTCCTCCTCTCTCTCTCTCTCCCCTCTCTCTCTCTCTCTCTCTCTCTCTCTCTCTCTCTCTCTCTCTCTCCTCTCTCTCTCTCTCTCTCTCTCTCTCTCTCTCTCTCTCTCTCTCTCTCTCTCTCTCTCCTCTCTCTCTCTCTCTCTCTCTCTCTCCTATCTCTCCTCTCTCTCTCTCTCTCTCCTTCTCTCTCTCTCTCTCTCTCTCATCCTCTCTCTCTCTCTCTCTCTCTCTCTCTCCTCTCGCTCTCTCTCTATCTCTCTCTCTCTCTCTCTCTCTCCTCTCTCTCCTCTCTCTCTCTCTCTCTCTCTCTCTCTCTCTCTCTCTCTCTCTCTCTCGTTTACCTGAGACTTACTGTTCAGTCTTAGTTCTCTCATATTGCCGATTAATGTTTACATAATGGAGATGATGAACCCTAAGACGCTACACCATTGCTCCTCTAGATCAGGGGTTCCCAACCGTATGGTCGCGACCCCTGGGGGGTCGCGAAGGCTTGGCAGGGGGGTCGCGAAGCCTTGCTAGAAATGGCTTAGGAAAATGTTTTTTAACTCATCGATTTCATTTTGTTATGCTTTTATAATTTGTCTTGCTTTTGTTTCAGTGAAAAAAAACGTGTTTTGATCATTATTAACATAAATTTGTGTTCATATATGGCGGGAGGCACGAAACGAGTCTCTCTGTGGCTTGCTATTTATTTATTCTATTATGCTAAGGTTGGACCAATAAGAAACATAAGAAATATAAGAAAATAAGAAGCTACAAGAGGCCGTGAGAGCTACACGAGGTAGCTCCTGTTACTTAATACTACCTACATCCATCTCTCTTCCCCATCCGTGAATTAATCCAGCTGCTTATAATTATCCACCAATGCTGTAATTTTCAATCATCCCTCTAGCACGGTTGGCTTACGGTTGAAAACTGTGTATATTGAGATTATTGAAGGAACTATTGTGTACGTTTATATTTTTCGTTCTCAAATAATAAGGTTGGAGAAATTTATTTATCTATCTATTTACTTTATTATGCCATGTTAAACTAATGCTGTATTTAGCTTGCTAATAAATAATTACTGAATTCATGAATCATTCTTTTTATATGTTTATTTCCCTGTCCTTCACAGAAAAAAATGTAAATCAAGCTGCTGATAGCAGTGAGTCATGTGGGTTTCAAAATTTTGGGAAAGGGGTCGCGAGTGCAAAAACGTTGGGAACCACTGATCTAGAGAATACTATAAGGAGAGAACAATCATTTGGAGAGAGAGAGAGAAGAGAGAGGAGAGAGAGAGAGAGAGAGGAGAGAGAGAGAGGAGAGAGAGAGAGAGAGGAGGGAGAGAGAGAGAGAGAGAGAGAGAGAAGAGAGGGGAAGAGAGAGAGAGAAGAGAGAGAGAGGAGAGAGAGAGAGAGAAGAGAGAGAGAGAGAGAGAGAGAGAGAGAGAGAGAGAGAGAGAGAGAGAGAGAGAGAGAGAGACGAGAGAGAGAGAGAGAGAGAGAGAGAGAGAAGAGAGAGGAGAGAGAGAGAGAGCGAGAGAGAAGAGGAGAGAAGAGAGAGAGAGGAGAAGAGAGAGAGAGAGAGAGATGAGAGAGAAGAGAATTTAAGAGAGAGAAGAGAGAGATAACTTAATTAATCAAGTCTCCACGTTCAAAAGCATTCTTAAACAGTTTTGATATGACGGAAACAACATAATTTAAAACGTACTCTTTTTTTTATGTGGAGAAGAATTACAGCAGCGAAAAGAAAAAAAATGGATTAATGATTAATAGACGAAGATAATAGGACTTGTTTAATGACAAAATATTAATACATGAATATATTATGTGAGTAGAACAAATTATTAATTTTTCTTTATTTATATTGTTGATTCTGTTAATAGGTTCATTGACTTATTAAGCAAACAATGTGTAAAAAATCAATCAACGCATAGATAAGCAAGTTTATCATTAATCTGTATACGTTTTGTATGCTATGAATAACTACTCAATGATCGTAGACTCTCTCGCGCGACCCTTGACTCTCATATAAATAATAGGTTGACCGCGTCTCCCGGCCCGACTCACTCACTCCTCATCCCCGCTCAATCTTAGAGGTGACACATTCGCGCTCCGTCCGTGGGCAGCCAGTTGGCTCCCCAATATATTCCATCACCCTGTTCTGCTGTTCTACTCTGGACTACAACCAATACAATCCATCTTCTGTCTACAAGTTGGGTACTCATTATTTACCCACATTGAGCCCGTCAGGGTGGCAAGGTTGGTAGAGACGTGTGCTCGCAATGTGCAGCGTCCCTGTGCATTCGGTCATCGGTTCGAGTCCGCCTAGTTCGTGCTGACGTGGCGGCGCTTTGTATAGTCAATAACCTTGTAGTTGGTACTTGCAAAGTGTCTAGATAGGGTGAAAATCTTATCTCTTATTTACCCACACTACCTTTAAGGGAGACACACTCGGTATAGACATACACAGATCAGACCCCTCACCTCCGAGCCTCGCCGCTCGTCCACAAGCTACCACCGCCCGCTACTCACTCAGCCTATGTTCCAGCCTATGTTCCTGGCCCACCAATCCTGCCTCTACTCATTATATTCAAGTAATGTACCACCCTCCCGGTACAGAATGGTAGCAGCGGTGTACAGAATGGTAGCACCCGCTACAGAATACAGAGGAAGCTGAAGGGAAGTAAGAGTTTCTATATTGTAAGAAATTTCCCTTTATTTTTTGTGTCCTCTAGTTCTCCTTATCCCTTATCCCATTAATGCTAATCAACTTATGAAATGTATCTGGTGGACTGATTTTAGCCCTGGGGACGGAAATGGAAAGCTGAGTTGTGTCGCCCATCTCACTCCTCTGGATGGATATCTATTGCAGTAATGGACACTTAACTTTTTTTTATAAGACGCGGGTTTGTTGTTGCATTATATTTGGCGCTGTAAGAACTATCAATTACTCAGCTTATTCACCATATCATGTGTACTCATCACGGTCGAATCAACACTCACACGCACAGAACAGAATAGGATTTAATGCAGTTTTGCTGAATACTGAATTTCCTGAATACTTGATACATAAAAACACTAGTTAATTGTCGTAAGAGGTGCGAGTGTCTGCTGGTAAACAGATTCATGAACTAAGCTTTACTCGCTTTGCATGTCTTGCATAGAGGGATGTACATTTTTATCTAGCCAGTGTTCTGGTCACTCGCTTTGCTCCCCTTGCTTTGTTTATATCAGCATGTAGGGTCGTAGGCTACACGGGACGGGTTATGCAGAAAACACCCTTGTTCCTGCACCAAAGTGTGGCGTCAACAGTACGTGACGAGGGAACCGTGTCGAGGATGCACGGACCAAGTGGTGTGTGAGGTGGGCTTCTCCGGATGTGTATGTATGAACACGAGAAACATTTGCATTGCCACTTAAAATGCAAAAATTTCCGTTAAGAGACATACATGAAACATTTTTGTGTGTATTGGGAAGTAATTGTGTTATTAGGTTATGCAGTAAAATAATGCTACATATTGTATTATGATTCAATGTAGCGCATCCGTTTCCTGACTGCTGTTTGTGTTTAGATATTTGTGCAAATGTGGAATTATGACATTCTGATTCACGCTGATGTTAAGTTATGTTACGTTTATCTTAGGAAAAAATGTAGTTTTTATATGGAGAGAGGAGAGAGAGAGGAGAGAGAGAGAGAGAGGGAGAGAGAGAGAGAGAGAGAGAGAGAGAGAGGAGAGAGAGAGAGAGAGAGGAGAGAGAGAGAGAGAGAGAGAGAGAGAGAGAGAGAGAGAGAGAGGAGAGAGAGAGAGAGAGAGAGAGAGAGAGAGAGAGAGAGAGAGAGAAAGAGAGAAGAGAGAGAGAGAGAGAGAAGAAGAGAGAGAGAAGAGAGAGAGAGAGAGAGAGAGAGAGAGAGAGCATAATTTCTATAGTTATTTTACTCGACAAATAATACAGAAATATTTGATGGTTATTTTTATTAATATACTCAAAGCGATCTTCTTAAGTTTGATTATGTTCCTTTAATCAATCAATCATTGGAGGCATACGCCGGGGGGCGCGTTGCCTCGCCCACCCTACGAAGCCACTCCCGGGGGTCACCTCGTGCGAGTCCCCATGCAGGCTCCTTTCCCATATCAAGCAGCTCTCGACAAGAAACATCAACTTGCCCCAGTCACGAGCCTTGTGGGCGCCCCCTTGCCCTCCTCCACGCCGGATTGTCTTTTACAGAAACAACCCGGTAGGAAGAATCGGTTTCAGGGTAGCGTGCCACATGCCCATATAGCCGAAGTTGGCGCTGACGGACTATGGTAAATACAGGTAATAGGCCTCGATTCAGTGTCACTGTGCAATCGCTGATTTGGCACGTAATCATCCAGCAATACCCCATAATTCTGCGAGGACACTTATTACTAAAGGAATCGATTCGTCTCTTCAAGCTGCTATTTAGTGTCCGTATCTCACAACCATAGAGTAAGACAGGGATGACAAGCGACTTGAAGATCCGTATCTTTGTCCTCCTGCACAGGTACCGACAACGCCAAATAATCCTGCTGAGCGAGTCCATAACATCGTGGGCTATGCCAATCCGCCGTAAGACTTCTTGACGTGACCCGCCGTAATTATGGACTGTGCTACCAAAGTATGTAAAACTTTCCAAGATCTCAATGTCCTCTCCACACGCATGAACAGACTACTGTTTCATCTAGTAAGCCTCTAAAGACCTGGACCTTGGTCTTAAGCCAGTAGATGCCAAGTCACAAAGGCTTTGCCTCCTCGTGCAGCGCCTCGAGAGCCATCACCAGGAACTCCAGCGACTCAGCAAAGATTACTGCATCATCGGCAAAAACAAGATCAGTGATCTTGGTGTTGCCGAGAGATGCTCCGCAATTACTTTGATCAACAACTTTGCCCAATACCCAGTCCATACAAGTGTTGAAACGTGATGGGGCAAGGACGCACCCTTGCCTCACTCCTGTATTAACAGAAAAGAAGCTGGATTCACCTCCCCCACACTTCACAGCACTCTCAGTCCCAGAGTACTGACCAGTTATCAAACCAATAGTCCTTGCAAGAATCCCGCGAAGTCGCAGAAGATCTCAGAGTGACGCACGGTGCACTGAGTCAAACGCCTTCTTGAGATCAACATAGGCTGCAAGCATCCCCTGTCGAAACTCACGTCGGCGTTCCACCAGGACACGCAGCGCTAGGATATGTTTCTTTAATCAACGGATATATAATGGAGAAGTAGTAGTATTGTGTCATTTCATCTTCTTAATGCATACCGCGTTCTTAGTTCATTAATTTTCATCTTAACAAACAAATTATGCATCGACGCAATACCGCCCAACACGCAACACTTAGCGATATTGTAAAAAAGGACCAAATACCATAATTTAGTGAAAAGTGGTGTGCGCGGTGAAAACTCTGAACAACTATTCTTTCTTTACTATATAACCATTAAAATATATGCATGTAGCTACACACACGCTCCCAACACTCCTGCCTTGATCATTGCAAACTTACGGTGCGTTTTTCTCTCCATTTGTTGATTGCCTCCCGCCACTACCTTGCTACACGGAGGGAGAAAAAACCCGCTTCCTCCTCGCTCTGTTTCCATTGAGTATCACTGTTCATCCCTCTGCCGCAATGCATATCAGGTTGGGAATGCTATTTTGTTTCTATTTACTTGTACATTATGATAAATAAGATTTTCACCTTTATATATGCAATACCTTTGATAACTGCAGGTGAATAAAACTCATAATAATGTTCTTGCAGTATTTTTTGCCATTCGTGTCTTGTTTTACCTGAGCTTTGAAGATGAAAACAGAAAAGACAGCTTTGTTTTGATATTCTTTCTAATCAAAATGTGTGCAATGTGTTCCCCATTGGCTCACGTAAAACTTGTTATTCATCAAATTTACAGTCAGTTTGAAAAAAATTCATACGTAAAATTTACCAATTTTGATGTTAAATGCACAGTCTATAACGGTCTTCCGAACGGCTGGACGAGTTTTGGCTCACGCTGCGCACCTACGTCACGCGATCCAGGCCACCCCAAGCCCTCTCGATCTGCCTCATTCTATCAGCAGCATAGCTGAGAGGCGGGTGGATCCGCTCCGTGCGCCCACGTTCATGTCCTATCATATTCTATTTCTAAGATAATATAACTAACTAACAATAAATACAACAATAATAAAAAAATAATAATAAATACTACTCCCCATACTATAGTAGTAGTAGTAGTTGTTGTAGTAGTAGTAATAGTAACAATAGTAGTAGTAATAATAGTAGCAGTAGAAGTAGTCGTATAGTAGTAGTAGTTGTAAAGAAGTAGTGGTAATAGTAGTAATAGTAGTGTTAGTAGTAGCAATAGCAGTGGTAGTAATAGACTATTACCTTATAACAACACAATTGGTATTAATGGACATGTTATTTACCAAATAAGCAGTACATGAAAACAGCATGGATGTAATAAACAATACAATAAAAGGCTAAGTGGCATCGTGTTGGGGCGGGGGAGGATGTAACACGTGACTCTGACACGTGACTCAGCTGGCGCAGCCTAGTCCCTCCTTCCTCCCCCGCCCCAACACGATGCCACTTAGCCTTGTACAGTATTGTTTATTACAGCCATGCTGTTTTCATGTACTGCTTATTCGGTAAATAACATGTCCATTAATACCAATTGTGTTGTTATAAGGTAATGCAATGTTCCATTACTAGTAAAGATAATGATTAAATCATTCATAATTTCACCGAGTGGCAACCGCGAGTACACACTGTATCACTGTATCGTCACCTGGATCGCGTGACGTCACTAAGCCCCACCCCCAACCTGCGCGTCGGATGACCGTTATAGACTATGGTTAAATGGAAACGCGATTGACTACTGCACTGAGAACGAATTCTATTTTTTTGTCAGTCTAGCGAAACACGTTGGACTTAAACAAATGTTATGGACACTTGGATTTAAAGTAGGTTTACACTCTCCCTCCCTTTCCCCCGCTTTATTTTTCATCAGTTATCTTTTTCTGTTCACACATTTTCAGTAAATGTTCCATCTCTCTGTCATGGCCTTCTTGTTTTAGTTTTAGTTTTAATACTGATGAAATAATTAGCGATGTTTGACTGGCTTATATTTCAGTGGGTTCAATGTGTCTATTGCGAGTTGGTAGATTTTATCTATTTGTTTTAACGTTTATTCGCATCCCGTGACTGCGTTATCTAATTCACCTAAATTCCACGCCTCTCTAACTCTACGATATATACATTTCTAACTTTGTGCTGAAGGCTGAAAAAATAAATAAAAATAATGTTGCAGATAGCTTTTGTTCTCTTTTTTTAATTTCACTTTTTTCCTACGTGCCAACTACGGCCATTACTCGCAAACCGTCGCGACACTTTTGTTCCATTCCATTCCTTATTCTCGTAGGCTGGGTAACTTTAATTTGTGAAGCAGACTTACGGCGCAAAAAACATTTAATGGGATAAAGTTTCCAGTATAAACACCACTGGTAGCGTGGAGGTGTTGGAGAAGAGCGAGGAGCGGGTAGCATATTCCCGTTTCTGGAAGAGTATGTAGCGTTTTACTCATGAACACGTCTGGTTAGGTTACGTTAGTTGCAGTCAGGGTAGGTTAGGTTATCCAGTCTGCATGTGGTAGCTTTGTGTGGGAATCACAATGAGGGTATTTTCGAGAAAATCCGATGGTTAGTTTCGGAGCTACAACCAAGCGTCTTCACTCGGAAACCACATACTCGCACAGAGTTGGGGAATATGCGAGCGGGCAGTAACAGCATCACGAATACTCCTTATTTCTACACTGCCTCACACAAACCTTTGATCCTGGTTGTCGCAATGTGTAGATTAAGCACCAATACACTGTTTTCACAAGCGTTATTCTTTCCCTCTACGTGTTTCAGGCTTTTATTCGATATAAACTCAATATCGGAAGTAATTATTATGTTCCTTTGCCACCTTTAGACTTGTGGAAATTATCCACCAACCACCTTCTTAATAATTGGTAGAGTGGTGGTTTGTTTACCCCCCCCCTTGTGAGGGAGGTATTTTCCCCTCATCAAGGGGGTGCGTAGGATGTATATATATATATATATATATATATAGTATATTATATATATATATCTATATATATATATATATATATATAATTATAATGGTTATGGGTAGCAGTTAGGGTAATTTGTGTAAGTGATAAGTGCTGGGATAGTATAATTGAACATTCCCAGTAATATTGAGCATTTGCACCTTAAATAATTAGCACCTTGGTTGGGGCAGCCGGTGATTGGCTGCCGCCCATTAGATTCTATGCCACCGGGAATTGTACACGTGGCATGGTAGCGGTCTCTCGCCGCCGCCCACCGGGGAGGTCAGTTTCATTCCAGCCCTCACGGGATTAACATCTCTTCTCTGATTATAATGAAGAGATTTGTACATACGTTCATTTTATACATTTAAGTGTTAAATCAAAGGACGTGTTAAATACGACACACTGATTATATCCGCCGAGTCAAGATAACTAGGTTATGAAAACCCGCCTGACGCCCATATCAAAGCACACCATTTCCGTCCTCCGCCTCTGTCCTTCACGGGCGGCCTCGATCACGTTAACCACTTCGGATAACAAGACATGCAGTATTAATCAAAACCTACAGCCAATTCTAACCCTACTATCCACCGATAAGTATCCTAGTTAGTTGACTAGTTGGGGTATTGTGTCGGGATGAGATAGACGATGGGTTTTGTATAGGTAAGACCTCAAATTAAATATATGTATGTGACATAAATTTCCACACTGGTGCCCCGAGTGAGGAATATTGGTGTACATGTGGTTCAGAGTGGTCATTGTGAGGCGTAATTATGAGCCTACCACAATTGCTGGTTATGAGAGCGGAGGCGAGGTGTTTTGCGGCGTCGAGAACGATTCAACAGCCGGTCAACTACCATACGCCAGGTAGTAGATAACATCAGAGGTTACGTAGCATTAGTTAGTGTTAATAGTTAAGTGCTGGTTGGTCTTAGGCCTGGTTATGCGCCTTGAAAGGCCAACAAACGGCGCTTCCAGCACTTATGATATAATAATTATAAACTAACAATTATATATATAGTGACGTAATCTTGCATTCAATATTTTATTTGACTTAGTTATTAACTAAATCATGGCAAAATTAGCAAAGCATTCTTTATCGGCTAAATTAGCAATGCTCACACGAATATATAATAAGTGTGAGGACGCAATTAAGGCAATACCTATTGATTATATTAATTTAAAGACAGGTCTACCATTGTTAAATGTGCAATGGAATAAATATGAGGCGGTTTACTGCCAATATGAAGTTCAATTAAGACAAGCTGGGGATAAAGAAATGATTCACCATTGCGTGAACAATTATGAACAACAGTGTCAAAGATATATCGATAAAGTAATTGAATATGAGGGATTACTGGAGTGTGCTCATATTCCATCAACAGCTAAAGTTTCTTTAACCCAAAATTTGCAAGGTATTGAACAGGAACCCCCCCACAGGGAGATCAAGATTGTTACACTTGAGGGTAATCAGCTATATCCGCCACCCTTAGAGTTTAAAGATCCCTCGTTAGTGGGTATTTATCCTGCGCCTGTTACGCAAATCAAACAGCCTGTAATTAAGATTCAAACTTCTCAGCCTATCAGTAAACCACTTAGACCTACTCAAATAATAGATACAAACCCTAATTCCAGGGCTACTAATAGTGAAGTACGAAGAATAAATTGTGTCTTATGAGAGGGGGAACATCCACCCTCCACATGTAATATATATTCAGATTGTTCCACAAGAGTTGAAAGGTTAATGAGCCTTGGTAATTGCCTAACCTGTCTCCGTGGTGAACATGCTTCAAATGCATGCCCTATAAACTTAAGAACTTGTAGAGAATGTAAACAATCTGTTCATAACATCGCTCTTTGTCCTAACAGTGATAATAACTCAAGACCCTACAGTAGTTAAAACGGCAGTCATTAATAAGAGTAGTTCAGCAGCTGTTCCTAGTGCAGAATTGAAGGTCAGCCACAATGGTAATGCAGTCATAATAAAGACAATGTATGACAGTGGTGCACAAAGATCCTTCATAAGCAGGGAGGTAGTTGAATTATTACAACTACCCATAATTAATAAAGTGAATTTAGCCATATCAGGTTTTCTCGCCAAAAATGAGGCTCAAACCTTTAACATAGTTCAACCCCTAGTCCAATTAGGAAGATATAAATGGAGGGTAGCTGCTGTAGTAATTAATAATATTGGTATTAGTTTAACTGTTAATGGACTAAAAGACACAGCTGAAATGCTGAGGGATAATGGTGTTAAACTAGTTAGTAATACCTTCGAAGACGTTGATGGTCCCTTCCAATTAATAATAAGCGCTGATTATTTTGGGCGTTACCTAAGGAAGGTCATCAAAATACATAACGTCTCTATGTTCACCAATGCTGGTGGTAAGGTAATAATGGGACCCATCCCACATACTCACCATGCCGAACAAGAGAAGAGTATTCCTAGTCATGCACAGCCCCTATTAATTACCAGAATTGGAACCACTTTCTTGCCCACACCAATTAGTGATGTATTAGAGGAAAGTGATATTCCAGTTCTTAATGAATATATTGCCACTAATGAAAATCCTAATAATAATGTGTCACGAGGAAATAATAACCTCAAAATAAACGCAGGATTATGGTTTAAGGGCCCTACCTGGCTGAAAGAGTGTAATAATAATCCTAATCAGGTTTCCACTCAGCCAGACATATCTGTAGATATCATAAGAGAACCTGAATTGATCCCAGATCCTGTGATAGACATAGAAAGGTTTTCCTTATTGAGGAAACTAATCAAGGCTACTAATTTAGTCTTCAAATTCATTGAAAGAGATAGCTCTGATCCTTTGAAGTTTTGGGTCAGAACAATACAAAAGCAGGTATTTTCTGAGGAATATCAGCTCTTGGCCTCAGCCAGCCCCCATAGGAACAAATTGACCAAATTATTAGGTCTGTACCTTGATCATGAGTGCATAATCGGGTGTCGAGGACGAAATTTGAAAGCTGATCTTCCAAATACCACCTGCCATCCCATACTAATTCCCAAACGCCATCATCTTACTAAATTGTTGGTGGAAGAATATCATAGGAATTCATTACATGGCGGAATGGCTACAATATTAGCCGATATCAGGTGTAGATTTTGGATAAATCATGGCAGACAGGCAGTCAAATATTACTTCAAATCTCTCAATAAATATAATAGATCTGAAGGTAGACTAGTCTCCTATCTAGGTCCCCCTGAACATCCCGCTGATAGAGAGATCCTAAAACCAATTGAGGTCAATGGTGAGGACTATACTGGGGATATTATAATTCCAGGAGAAAACTCTCCCCCCGATCAAGTATATGTCTGCATGTGCACTTACCTCTATCAGGGCTATACATTTCAAAATAGTCAAAGACCAAAGTGCCGAAACCTCTATTAAAATGTTCCGGCGCTATGTGGCCTGGGGTGATGTCACATGAAGCGGAACTTCAGTTTTCGCCGGCCCCCAATTGTGGAAATTATCCACCAACTACCCTCTTAATAATTGGTAGAGTGGTGGTTTGTTCCCCCCCCCCCTTGTGAGGGAGGTATTTTTCGCTCATCATAGGGGGTGCGTAGGGATGTATATATATAAAATTATAATGGTTATGGGTATTAGTTGGGGTAATTTGAGTAAGTCATAAGTGCTGGGATAGAATAATT
This sequence comes from Chionoecetes opilio, assembly GCA_016584305.1. Taxonomy (NCBI): domain Eukaryota; kingdom Metazoa; phylum Arthropoda; class Malacostraca; order Decapoda; family Majidae; genus Chionoecetes; species Chionoecetes opilio. The sequence goes on along the minus strand of JACEEZ010001234.1, from coordinate 59,490 downwards.
TAACATTCCCAGTAATATTAAGCATTTGCACCTTAAATAATTAGCACCTTGGTTGGGGCAGCCAGTGATTGGCTGCCGCCCATTAGATTCTATGCCACCGGGAATTGTACACGTGGCATGGTAGCGGTCTCTCGCCGCCGCCCACCAGGGAGGTCAATTTCATTCCAGCCCTCACGGGATTAACATCTCTTCTCTGATTATAATGAAGAGATTAGTACACTTCCAGCCTCTATCGAGTTAACATCTCTTATTAAATATATACGTACTGGTATATATAAGTTTCATTCCAGTCCTCACGGGATTAACATCTCTTCTCTGATTATAATGAAGAGATTTGTACATACGTTCATTTTGTACATATAAGTGTTAAATCAAAGGACGTGTTAAATACGACACTGATTATATCCGCCGCGTCAAGATAACTGGGTTATGAAAACCTCCTGACGCCCATATCAAAGCACACCGCCTCCAGCCCTCCGCCTCTGTCCTTCACGGGCGGCCTCGATCACGTTGACCATTTTGGATAACAAGACATGCAGTATTAATCAAAACCTACAGCCAATTATAACCCTACTATCCACCGATAAATATGCTAGTTAGTTGACTGGTTGGGGTATTGTGTCGGGATGAGATAGACGATGGGTTTTGTATAGGTAAGACCTCAAATTAAATATATGTATGTGACATAGATTTCCACAGGACTAGTGCGACGGAGATGAGCACCGAGGCCATGCGTAGTTTAGTGTATGCCCCTATCTTTACCTTTGCCACCCGATTAAGGATTGACGGAAGGCATCGTCGTCACTTAGTTGTTTAGGGGAAGTTCTGGATCACAGTGAATGGCGATGGACACAACGACACAACAGCAATCATGAAGCATTAACCCCTTGAGGCCCAGAACGTAATTGCCATTGTAATGTGGCTACCATTAGACTATTGCAATGAATGTAAGCAATATTCTATGGATATGACCTGTTTAATACCCTTGTTCACTAGCTAATTTGGTATATTAAACTACTTTACGTAATGCCTAACAGACGATAATTATATAGCAAAGGAAACATAAGGGCGTGAAGGGGTTAACCACGCGACGAGGCTCAAGACTCTATACCAGACAGCGCCGTGCATGGGTTGGAGGCTTCGGGTGTTACTTTGAGAACCATTGTGTTACTGTGTTCATCTTCTTCTTCTTCATCTTCTTCATTTTTTTCATCTTCATCTTCTTCTTCTTCTTCTTCTTCTTCTTCTTCTCCCTCGTCTTTTTTTTTTCTTCTGCTTCTTCTTCTTCATCATCTTCATTTTCTTCTTTTTCTTCTTTTTCTTCTTTTTCTTCTTCTTGTGACCTTTGTCGCTTAGTATCGCTTCATAGGCACTCTTCAACTTCGCGTCTCCTTAGTTAACAGTCTTGTCAACTCTTCCCTTGGCTATTTCACCTGGGATCCTAAAGCTGTGCCGCATAAACCCCTTCATGTGGCGGCCGTTGTGTGGACTGCTGTGGCGTAAATCAAGATGGAAACACTTGCATTGTATCATTGTGAGGTTTTGACGAAGAAACTTTACCCTGAATTGTCAAGAATCGCAGTGTCAATTCTGGCTTTGATAAGTTATTACTGATCACATTTTTTGAGGGTCAATGGTACTCTAAGTTGTTGATATGTTGTTGACCAGCCCAGTGAGCTATAAAACCTGTGTACCTCCTGATGAAGCTGGTGATATAAATCTTATAGTTTGTGAATGAAGTTTAGTTGTTGTTTTTTTGCCGTAACATGAGCTTGAAGATTTTTTTTTTTTTTTTTTTTTTTTTTGCCACAGCACCTTTTGAAACCGAGATATCATCGGAGTGCCACGCAACACATCCGCGTGACTATAGGCCTGTGCTTCCTTACCCCTTGGCTGAATTACTACAGAAAAATACATCTAACACAGCAAAGTATAGTGTTAAATCGTGGCCACCGAGATGATAAGGCCTGGTGGATCGCCCGTGACGTCA
>JACEEZ010001234.1:50000-52500 GCA_016584305.1 Chionoecetes opilio | reverse complement strand
TATGTATCTATATGGTTGTCTCTGTATGTATCTATATGTCTGTCTCTATCTCTGTATGTATCTATATGTCTGTCTCTATCTCTGTATGTATCTATATGTCTGTCTCTATCTCTGTATGTATCTATATGTCTGTCTCTATCTCTGTATATATCTATATGTCTGTCTCTATCTCTGTATGTATCTATATGGTTGTCTCTGTATGTATCTATATGTCTGTCTCTATCTCTGTATGTATCTATATGTCTGTCTCTATCTCTGTATATATCTATATGTCTGTCTCTATCTCTGTATGAATCTATATGGTTGTCTCTGTATGTATCTATCTGTCTGTCTCTATCTCTGTATGTATCTATCTGTCTGTCTCTATCTCTGTATGTATCTATATGTCTGTCTCTATCTCTGTATGTATCTATATGTCTGTCTCTATCTCTGTATGTATCTATCTGTCTGTCTCTATCTCTGTATGTATCTATATGTCTGTCTCTATCTCTGTATGTATCTATATGTCTGTCTCTATCTCTGTATATATCTATATGTCTGTCTCTATCTCTGTATGTATCTATCTGTCTGTCTCTATCTCTGTATGAATCTATATGGTTGTCTCTGTATGTATCTATATGTCTGTCTCTATCTCTGTATGTATCTATATGGTTGTCTCTGTATGTATCTATCTGTCTGTCTCTATCTCTGTATGTATCTATATGTATGTCTCTGTATGTATCTATCTGTCTGTCTCTATCTCTGTATGTATCTATATGGTTGTCTCTGTATGTATCTATCTGTCTGTCTCTATCTCTGTATGTATCTATATGTATGTCTCTATCTCTGTATGTATCTATATGTATGTCTCTGTCTCTGTATGAATCTATCTGTCTGTCTCTGTATGTATATATTTGTCTGTCTCTGTCTCTGTATGTATCTATCTGTCTGTCTCTGTCTGTATATATATCTGTCTGTCTGTCTCTGCATGTATCTATCTGTCTGTCTCTGTCTGTATATATATCTGTCTGTCTGTCTCTGCATGTATCTATCTGTCTGTCTCTGTCTGTATATATCTGCCTGTCTGTCTCTGTATGTATCTATCAGTCTGTCTGTACGTGTGCGGTACATGGACTGTCTCGACGTATATCATGTTTCATGTGAAGTGACATTCCGGTGAAGAGCAGGACGAAGAGTTTGTCGTCATAAATATGTCACGAATATTTTTGTGATGACTGGAAAGCTAAGCATGAAGATGAGGACAGACTGAGTGCTATTGGACTAAAATGGCTCCTCTTTGCAGCGGAATCCCCCAGCCAACTACTGCCTGATCTCCAATCTTATCTTATATTTCTGCCCGTAATCATGCCAAATATTTACTTCAACTTACCAAAAACTCCTTCATTCATAAAAAAAATGTCAAAATCTTTCTGAATCGAATTCCTCTTGTGACTTCTGGCATCTAGCTAATAACATCTCTAACATTTTTTTCTTCTTTATCTTTCCCTCCTATGCTTCACCCAGATGGCTCCACACCTGTCTCATCTATTTCTAAAGCTGAACTCCTTGCTCAAACCTTTGCTGAAAATTCCACTCTGGTTGATGAAGGGCTTGTTCCTCCTTCTCCTCCACCCTCTGACTATATTATGCCTGTTATTAAGATCCTTCGTAATGATGTTTTCTTTGCCCTTTCTGGCCTAGATCCTCAGAAGGCTTACGGTCCTGACAGAGTCCCTCCTATTGTTCTAAAAAACTGTGCTTCTGTGCTTGCACCCTGCCTGGTCAAACTTTTCCGTCTATGTCTATCTACTTCCACTTTTCCTTCTTGCTGGAAGTTTGCTCACATCCAACCTGTTCCTAAGAAGGGTGACCGTTCTAATCCTTCAAACTACCGTCACATAGCTTTGACTTCCTGCCTTTCTAAAGCTATTGAATCTGTACTTAATAAGAAGATTCTGAAGCATCTATCTGCTCACAATCTTCTATCTGATCGTCAGTACGGTTTTCGTAAAGGGCGATCTACTGGCAATCTTTTAGCTTTCCTAACTGAATCTTGGTCTTGAAAATTTTGCTGTTGCCTTGACATATCAAAAGCTTTTGATAGAGTCTGGCACAAATCTTTAATTTCCAAACTACCCTCATTCGGTTTATATCCTTCTCTCTGTACCTTCATCTTAAGTTTCCTTTCAAACTGGTCTATTGCAGCTACTGTAGACGGACATTGTTCTTCTCCTAAATCTATCAATAGTGGTGTTCCCCAGGGTTCTGTCCTATCACCCACTCTCTTTCTATTATTCATTAATGATCTTCTAAGTCTAACTCAAAGCCCTATCCACTCCTACGCTGATAATTCTACCCTGCATTTTTCAACGTCATTTAATTAGACGTCCAACTCAACAGGAACTAAGTGATTCACGGAGAGATGCCACCGAGCGCCTAACTTCTGATCTTTCTATAATTTCTGATTGGGGCAAAGCAAACCTTGTTTTGTTCAATGTCTCAAAAACCCAATTTCTTCACC
>JACEEZ010001234.1:0-40000 GCA_016584305.1 Chionoecetes opilio | reverse complement strand
GCAAACTCTTTAAATATTTCCGAGTATATGGATCTTTTTTTCTCTAGAAGATAACGTTACATCTTAATGAAAAGTTACAAATGCGTTTAAATATTCACGAGTTTTTGCACATAACCAATGCCCGACAAGGTTATCAGTGTATATCAGAAAGTCAGATTTACTTCACGTACTATCCACATACTCTCCAACTACCTCAATTTTGGGGTTCCTGCCCAGGCAGGCTGTCCGTTTGCTTTGGGAGCTTCAAGCAGCTGCAGCTCCCAGCATAGTTGGGTGTGTGGTTGCGGCAGCGACTTTGACCCTTGGCAGTCCAGGGCGGTGTCTTGGCGTCTGCCATGCCCCTGCGCAATGCAGGCACGGCGGTGGTTCTGATGAAGCGGACGCACACACCAGCGCTGCCGCAAGGGATTGCAGGTGAACATTGCTGTTGTATTAGCGACCCTTTTATTCAACAAACTGAGAAAAATACATTGGTTTTGATAATTACTGAATCTACAGAAGATGACCAGCAAATTAATGCATGAGACTGAAGAAAGGTCTCGCTCTCAAGGTGTAGGAAGGTACTCCTCACTAGGACGAGATGCCCCACACCACGAGGTGACCAGGAGTCCACTGGCAGCTTGAGGGAGGTCTGACCCACGTCAGGCAGGTGGCAGTGCCGCCGCTGAACCGCGGGCAGGAGCACACGTAGCCTGCGTGGTGGGTCGTTGAGTGAATATTTGTTTCGTGGGTGTGCCTCATAAACACTATGTACTGCAATATACTATTTGTTGTTCTTTAGACACTAAGGAAATTGAAATTGCATTCACACAAATACATTTATTAGGAGCCGACTTTTCGTGCCATTTAATATTGGCGCCTCATGAGAAGGGCCTAGCCGTCAACCTGGCTGTGTTGAAGCCGGAGGCCGCTGAGGCCGCTGCCACGCACACTCGTCCTCGTCCTCACACGTCACGCGACTCCGGCTCACACGCGGCCCCTCGCCACACTGCGGGAGTTTATTCTGGGTCACTTGAACTTTCTTATGCTAATTGCAAAACAAACATTCTCTTGCCATGGGGAGGGGCTGAAGGAAGGGAATATTGAGAAGGTACTGACAAGAAGAGTATTGGGCACCGACCGCACATTGTGGGACCTCCCAGGTGTCAATGCAGGAGAGCGTTGCGGCCTTCAGACACGTTGTGCAGGCCGGACCGGAGCAACGCGATCCGCGCTCCACACCCTTAACACGCTGGCCTGGCCCCAGGGAGTGTTTGTTACTGCCGGTGGCAGTGGCGCGCTGCGACCCGAGATACGCAGATCATCCATGCAGGCTGGACGAACAGCATTGAATTGTGATGAAACGGCTCACAGAAGGATTATATTATATTACAGAAGGAGATCATTATAACAGATACTAATCCAATATCCATTTACGGTTACTGAATTCATGGAAAAGACGTACAGGTGGCGTCGAGAGATATCGTACCAATAGATTCAAAAGCTCTTTGCATACCTTCTCGAAAGTCACTGTGGACTTTAAACATGGTGGCCGTTCCACCAAAACTCTGGGGAACCCCTAATCAAGAATCCTTCCTGACCGTCCATCTCCAGCATCGTGCCGTCCCTCCAGCCCCATCGAGGCGTTGTACATGTAGCCGTCCCCCCGTCGTTCCACCGACAGGAAGCAGCTGAATTCCTTACAGTGTGTTCAAGAGCAAGATACAACCCATGGAAGGATTGACAACTAAAGCCGTGCGAATAACAGAAGGAATTACAAGTAATGAAGAGCAGAAGAGTTTCAGATAGCGAAGATGATAATAATAATAATAATAATTCTATTCTCGCCCGAGGCTACAGAAAAAACAATAAGGCACATACAGGTGCCAAGTAGGGGTGAAGAAAAAGAGTAAAACGTTAAGTGCTAAGAGCAAAACAAAAACAAGAACAAAGTACAGGCACATTAGGGACATAAGTATCAAAGTATCTAGAAAAGGCCTACATCGGGACACCCTGTGGCACACAAACAGCAGACCCGAGCCACTACGTGTTGTATGGTCCACATATATAGGCCGAGCTCTGCCTGACAGAGGTATGATGGAGTTTCGTAGAGAGTGGCCAACCTACTCACTTAAACTGAACACGGAGTGTCGACCGGATCACGTCCGATTGTTCACTCCAGTTCCTAGCGAACGAGCTTCCCACCTTGGGCCAGTCCCAGAAGCCTCTTAAGGATATTATTGTTTTATCTTTATTCATTGGGTTTTTTTATAGATTTCTCTGACTTCTTTGCTGAACTGTAAAGGGCCATAAGCAGTTTGCCCAATTTGACTGTCTTAAATGATCCTGAGGAGAATCAGAAACTGTTTGTCAAATCACCTCTTTCCACTATTGATAAAATGGAACACAGTTGGCTTATTATTATAACAAAGATATAGGCTTCTACTACCCATTCATTTGAAACTTTTTGTGGATTTATACGATAAGAAGGCAATGAAGGCATGCACCTCTGTTTCTCTTACATGCAGTTATTGTTAATCTGAGCACCAAAGGTACTTTTTCAGCTGCACCTAAGGGTAGGAACAGCTATGGTAGCCAATCTAGTAAAGAGAACAGGAAGTAAAAGTTTAAGACAGAAACTAGGCGAAATAAAGGCAACACTACACCTGAAGTACAGATTGACTACAAATAACAAACACAAGCAATAAGAAAACCACTTTGTCGTCTTTGCCAGGAGACTGAACTAGTGTGTGCAAAGATTTAATCACTAACTTGACATCAATGGTTTACTACAGGTTTGATGTTGTGCAGAAGAATTTCTTTATGTAGAGGATGCTTGAAATATGGTCCAGGAAGCAAGATTGCCGGCAGTAAAAATGCTGCAGACATTTGCCAAAGATACCATACAACTTCTCTTTCATTGTGCTTGCACTCTCTACAGAATGCCATGTTCCTTTTAGCAAGAATCAAAAGTGCAACCTTCAGGCCAAATGAGAGAGCTTCGGTTGTCTCAACAGAATTAGGTATCACCCAGTCGTAATAGGAGATGGCACACGAAACAATGTATTGTACCAGTGTGGCTAAACACAGTAGCATGTAACACAACAAGCTTGGTGTATGCATTACTGGATATCCAGTTGATGCCTGTTTCATAAAAGGAGTAACCTAAGAGAGGGTGGGAGTTGATGGACCCAAAGTACACCTTAAACTTGGCCACAGGATGGGAGAAGAGGTTGTGCCTTGCAACAATATCAGTGGCTAGTGGGACGGAGGTATCAATGAGCATATATGACATTCAGCTTCCATCTACATCTCTAGAAAAATATTCCAGCAGAAAGGATCAGATTCCTTGACCTGAGACTGCCAGGATGGACACATTTGAAAAATATCTCTGACATGCATAATGCCTTACCACTCAATTTGGAGATAGGCTTCTAATTGGTCTCAATTGCATCAGGGGCACTCGAAGCCAAGGAGATTATTCCAGGGAATGATGAAGATCCATTGCCCGCAGGACAGAATAGGAATTTGGCATTGTTGGCAAGTTGCTCCTGACAGACTGGCCACAAGATATATCGTATCAGTGCATAGAACATAGTCTCAAGAGGTTACCATTAATAGGAGACGAAAGTCAGTTCTTTGTTGTTCTCAAAGACAAAGGAAATAGTCAATCCAGCTCAAGTCAGAAAAATGTTTGAGCTTGATTTTAATGATAAAGGGACAGAAGATATTCTCGTTTCCTATGGGACAAGAGATTCCTGAGTAAGATGATAGATGGAGTTCATCAGCAGAAATGATGGACATTATGAACTTCCTCTTCCTATGAAAAGTGATATGTAAAGAATGCAAATTACCAGGAATGGCCTTACAAGATTTGTTTAAAGTTAAAGAGCAAATTCCAGAAAGAACCAAATATCAACAGGATTATAAGAAGTTTATGTGCAAGAGCTAATTGACAATGGCTATGCCAAGAACTATACCAAGCCAAGAAAGTTCCGGGCTGAGGTGTCATGTTTGGTAGCATACGCACCAATGGTGTGTATCACTCTAAAAAACCGGTAAATAAGAGTAGTATTTGACTGTAGTGCAAACTACAAGAATCATTCATTGGGAGGAGGGGGGGGATGGCTAGCTGTACAAGGCCAGATCTCACTACACTCTTGGGTGCTGCTGTAGATTTCGGCAGACGTATTGCTTTGTATGTGATATATAAGCAATGTACACCAAGTAAAGGTAAACGACCAGCACATAGAGACCTGCTGCCGTTTTTTCTATGGTGAAGACGTGTAGACCCACTAAAGAAAATAGTTGAATATAGATGACGGCTCACCTTTTGGAGCTACATCATCTCCAAGTGTTGCCAACTTTGCAACGCATAAATCTGCAGGATGATTATTAGTTCTTGTGGATCCGTGCCAGCCAACTTTATAAAAGAGGGTTTTATGTTGATGACGACTCAAATCAGTCTCAACTGCATGGAAGCCATTAGTCTTATAAAGAGGAGCAAGTATCTTGTGTGAATTAGGAGGCTTTAGCTCCCACAATTCCATATCAACCAGGTAAGGAAGTATTTGCGCCATATCACCCTGATGAAAGTGAATGCACGCATGAGAATTTATACCTGTATGAATACTCCATGCCTATCAGAAAAATCTTGGAGTAGAGTGTGTGGTAGAATCTGATCCCTTTTCAATATCAGAATTCACCTAAAGGAACAATAAATTAACAAGAAGAGGTATTATTTTCCAACTGTGAGCCCTATATATGTCTCCTTGGGACTATATCACCTTTGATTCTCAATTGGCAAAAGAATACTCCAAACTTAAGTGCAGGAGATGGCGTAAGGCTGGGTTATAGGTCACCCCGCATGTAAGGCCCAATTGGGAACAGTGGAGAGAATGGCTAGTGGCATGTTACAAACAACGTGAAATGCAAAGAGTATATAGAAGCCTGATTCATTTGAGGTATCAAGAAAGTTTGAACTTAAATAATTTCTCAAAATGTCAGTCAGGAAGGATATGGACAGTGTTCATACAATACAAATTGATCAATCTGATAACCAGATTACACTGTGCTTTGTAATGGGCAAATCAAGAGTCACACCCCTCCGACTAGTCAGCTATTCCCCAGACTGGAACTTACAGCAGCTAGTTTGATCTGTGAGATGTCTGCATTGCTGAAAGAAAGAATTGCTATCATAATATTAAGCAGTGTTTTGGACTGAGAGTAAAGTAATTCTGGGGGTAATATCAACCGAAATAGATGCCTTAAGATTTGCATGTATATGGTAGCCAACAGAGTTCACCAATAAGAAGCAAACTTCACAGAACAGTGGAAATATTGGAAACAAAAAAGAACCCATCAGATCATGCTTCTAGGGGTAGCTGTCTGTACAAGAGTGATTAACGCAACACTTTGGGATGGTCCAGAGTTCCTTTGGCAGCATTTGACATAACTGACAACTCAGTGAAAGTAGAATTCAGTAGATGATAATGATCCTGAGTTAAGAGAGTTGTTTCATGGCGCTACACAAATGACAGCATTTACTAATATCTGAAAGGCTGAATTATTTTTTTCTGATTGGTTTTCCTTGCCAAGAGGAGTATTGCATATGCCTCAGACTCCAAGAATCTCAAGAACAATGCCAGCAGATAATCAAAGTCAGAGTAGGAATACATACCAGTCACTGCTGGAGAAGTTTAGAAGGAGGGCCGAAAATGGATCATAGACAAGTGTCAGCTTGGGACATTTTCCAATTAAATAATGAACATGGAACAGTGCAGAAATAAATCAGTGAGACTTTACCACATGTGAACAGAATTGATGGAAGGACAGATAGTGAAAAACAAGGCCCTCTGTACAAGCTTTGTCCTTTTATATATGAAGTGGGGGTACTCTGCGTTGGGAGTGGATTAAAGCAAGCTACCTGCAGATGAAACAAGACATCCAGCTAATCTTACACAAATTCACAACATAACTGACCTTAGTGATTACAACACTAACCACACTGACAACAAAAGTGATGCCACCGAGTGTAGGGTATTACAACTGCATGAAAATTAGAGTCATCTGGGTACTGGATTATAGGAGGATCTTTCTCTTGGTAGACAAGGAACAATGGTCTCTATATGTGTTGTTTGCAGAAAGGGTTAAGAATGTGACAACGAGGGCAAAAAATGGCAGATCTTCCCAAAGAATAGGCTAGAGGCCTGCACCTCCATTCACTTATGCTGCATTGATACTTGGCCATTCTATAACAGAGGACGTAAAGACCTTAAAGATAGGAGTACTCTTTACTTGTGATGTGTTCACGAGCAATCCATCTGGAACGGCAAACAATCTGGATATTGGCAGCTCATTTTCTGAATGGCTGTCCGTCGTTCCATTGGACGGATGAGGACCAGTTAGTCATTAAGAATCAGATCAAAGGAACTACTTTGTTAGGTGCAAATTAATGAAACTTTCAGATTGTTTGGAAAGAAAATTAATCGGGAGAAAATCAGAACAAATTGTTGAAAGTACTAGTTGTGATTAGTAAGACGTCCATTCCCACAGGAACTAGTGTGATTGCACGGAGCGAGCCACGAGCGTCTAAACTTCTGATCTTTTTGTTATATTTCTGATTAGGGCAGATGCGAAGCTTTGTTTTAGTTAATCCTCAAAAACCATTTTCTTCACCTATCACTACGACAAACCTTCCGAGAACTGATCCCCTCTTCTTCAACGACACTCCTGTCTCCACTTCTTCTACATGAGACATACTAGGAGTCTTCTTTACTAGAATCTTAACTGCAATCTCACATCTCATCTGCTAAAACAGCTTCAACGAAGTTAGGTGTCCTGTGGCGTCTGCGTCCATATTTTTTCCCTCCCAGGTGCTTGGTCTGTACAGGGGCCTTATCCGCCCATGTATGAAGTATGCCTCTCATGTTTGGGGGGGATCCACTCCTACACCTCTCCTAAACAGGGTTGAGTCAAAAGCTTTTCGCCTCATCAACTCCTCTCCTCTCACTGACTGTCTTCAATCTTTAAATCACCGCCGCATGTTGCTATCTTGCTATCTTCTAACCGTTATTTTCATGCCCACTGCTCTTCTGAACTTGCTAACTGCATGCCTCCCCTCCTCCCGCGGCCTCGCTGCACAAGACTTTCTATTCATTCTCATCCCTATTATGTCCATCTCCCTGATGCAAGAATTAATCAGTATCTTTACTCTTTCATCCCCTTCCCTGGTAAACTCTGGAACTCTCTTTCTGTTTCTCTTTTTCCTCCTGTCTACGACTTTTAAATGTTTTCAAAAGAGGAGCAACAAGACACCTCACGAACTAAATTGGCCCACTCCTCCTTTTTATATTCTCTTACTGTCTCCTTTATAGGGACTGGTAACTAAGCGGGCTTTTTGTTACTTTTTGTATGTGCCCTTGGCCAGTCCTTTATGATGTAAAAAATATTAAAATAACACTGCTTGTCCGCGAACACCTTCTCTTCTCTCTCCTCGCTCCTTCCCTTATACCACCACCTGCTTCCCTCCTAGACACTTCTCCCTCACTCAGTCACTCACATACCCTCCCTTCACTCCACTTCCCTCCACTGTGGCCACCTCCACTCCGAGTTACCCAGAACCGCGTTAAATGAGGACTGTGTGCGTGTGCGTGTGTGTGTGTGTGTGTGTGTGTGTGTGTGTGTGTGTGTGTGTATGTGTGTGTGTGTGTGTGTGTGTGTGTGTGTGTGTGTGTGTGTGTGTGTGTGTCTGTCTGTGTGTGTGTGTGTGTGTGTATGGTTTTTTTCGTTGTTTCTTTATTTGTTCTCTTTCAGGAAAACCGCATAATAAAAACTGTATAATTCCACTACAACCACCACCACCATCACAACCACCACCACGACTAGTACACTCAAATGGTCTTGACTGCCCACTCAAGAGCATTAACCCAATAAATAATATGCAAAGCAGCTATCCAAATCTACAGTGTCTTCTTGAATACACACACACACACACACACACGCACACGCACACGCAACACGTACACGCACACACACACACACACACACACACACACACACACACACACACACACCTAGCAATTGTAAAGTCTTCATAGCCGGAAATCGTTGCCCCTGGAAGTGTGCAGGAGGTCAAAGGTCACCAGCGGCCCTATAGACACTGACCTCCCGTGTCCTCCGTCACACCTCCATCCTGGGGAACCTCACTAAGGGGCGTCAAGGGTCGTACAGCATCCCATAACCTCTTCCTTAACGTGTCCTCGCCGCTGCTTTCTCTCTAATGCGTGTGTTCCTTAGTACTCTCTAATGCGTGTGTTCCTTAGTACTCTCTAATGCGTGTGTTCCTTAGTACTCTCTAATGCGTGTGTTCCTTAGTACTCTCTAATGCGTGTGTTCCTTAGTACTCTCTAATGCGTGTGTTCCTTAGTACTCTCTAATGCGTGTGTTCCTTAGTATTATCTCATGCGTGTGTTCTTTAGTACTCTCTAATGCGTGTGTTCCTTAGTACTCTCTAATGCGTGTGTTCCTTAGTAATCTCTAATGCGTGTGTTCCTTAGTACTCTCTAATGCGTGTGTTCCTTACTACTCTCTAATGCGTGTGTTCCTTACTACTCTCTAATGCGTGTGTTCCTTACTACTCTCTAATGCGTGTGTTCCTTACTACTCTCTAATGCGTGTGTTCCTTACTACTCTCTAATGCGTGTGTTCCTTAGTACTCTCTAATGCGTGTGTTCCTTAGTACTCTCTAATGCGTGTGTTCCTTACTACTCTCTAATGCGTGTGTTCCTTACTACTCTCTAATGCGTGTGTTCCTTACTACTCTCTAATACGTGTGTTCCTTAGTACTCTCTAATGCGTGTGTTCCTTAGTACTCTCTAATGCGTGTGTTCCTTACTACTCTCTAATGCGTGTGTTCCTTACTACTCTCTAATGCGTGTGTTCCTTAGTACTCTCTAATGCGTGTGTTCCTTACTACTCTCTAATGCGTGTGTTCCTTACTACTCTCTAATGCGTGTGTTCCTTAGTACTCTCTAATGCGTGTGTTCCTTAGTACTCTCTAATGCGTGTGTTCCTTACTACTCTCTAATGCGTGTGTTCCTTACTACTCTCTAATGCGTGTGTTCCTTAGTACTCTCTAATGCGTGTGTTCCTTACTACTCTCTAATGCGTGTGTTCCTTACTACTCTCTAATGCGTGTGTTCCTTAGTACTCTCTAATGCGTGTGTTCCTTACTACTCTCTAATGCGTGTGTTCCTTACTACTCTCTAATGCGTGTGTTCCTTACTACTCTCTCAGCCTCCAATTTTCTCCTCGTTTTTTCTCTCTATGGTTTTTTTCCCAATTATTCAACATCGTCATTGTCATTATTGTATTTTTCTTTGTTTTTTTTCCTTATATCTTCTCTTTCTCATCCTGCTCTCTCTCCATCTACTCCTATATACTCTTGCTTTACCTCCTCCTCCTCCTCCTCCTCCTCTTCCACACACAGGTTAGGGGGGGTGCGAGGAGGTGTCTAATTTTATCAATGTTTTGCATCAATTCGAGTCTCTCCAGTGCACGAGAGAGAGAGAGAGATCAGATCAAAATTTTTATTGTGAATAATGTACACATTATACATAATACATATATAATTAAGGGTACAAAATAGACAAAGGGCGCACCCCCCATGCAGGTTGCATAGGAAGGATTGCCATGATTAACGAAGTTAGATAGTAAATTTGTTAATTACATTTAGATATGCATATACAAAAGACTATTTTATGTTACATATATATTTATTTATTTATTTATTAAGTCCTTTATGAGGCATTGGCAAAGTTTGGGTGACTGTTTTTGACTTGGATAAGGTTACATGGTTGTAGATAATAGTGCAGCAGCCCAGCTTAGGAGGCATTGGCACAGCTGCCTCTAAAAAAGATAATTTCTTGACATTTTCAGGCATTTCTTGATTTCCACCACCACTGTTAACTTTTTTTCTTGTATTTGGACACAGATGTAAACACTTTCTCAGGTGTTTTATTTTGGTGCTAGTATCATAATTTATATTATTATAATTATCGCTTATTATTAACATTATTATTTTTGTATATTTTCTATTATTATAATGATCATAATTGCTATAATTATGACTTATCATTATTATCATTATTTTTATCACAATCATTACAATTGTTATTATTCGTAATACGATAGTGTCGTGGCAGTAGTAATAAGAGTAGCAGTAGTGGTAGTAGTAGTGGCTTGTCTGGCAGTAGTGGTAGTAGTAGTGGCTTGTCTGGCAGTAGTGGTAGTAGGAGTGGCTTGTCTGGCAGTAGTGGTAGTAGTAGTGGCTTGTCTGGCAGTAGTGGTAGTAGTAGTGGCTTGTCTGGCAGTAGTGGTAGTAGTGTCATGGTAGAAATTTGGGGTAACTGGTCTGGGGTATTTATGACTGGTCAACGTTACTTGAATGATATGATTTGGGGATGATTTGATAAATGATTACAACTTGAATGGAGAATTTAACTTAGTCTTCTGACTTCACTATATGATTGTAGTATGACCACGTCTCACTGCGGAAAATACTGAATAAGGGGGTATGCTTAAGGGGAAGGATAACTAGGTGTAGGTTAGGGATTAGCTGCCACCAGCCCCGGCGAGTAGTTCACTGGATTACTCCCTGGGCACGTTTGATTAATATTAATGTTAGATTGATCTTGGTAGTCGTGAATGGTACGTGGAATTATATCGAGTAAGGCTGAACTCTTTTGGAAATGTGGGGAATTATTGTCCTAACTCAGAATAATCACCTGGGTTTTCATAATAACACAAGAACTATATTTGTAAATGATATCCTATTTATTTTGTAAACATGGTAAGTCTCTTTACTTGAGATCATCTTCAGCATATAAGGGTTAACACTATATCGAGAAACTCTACTCTGACATAAGAAATGCGACTTCACACTCTGACCTAGGAAACTTCCTTAGTGATGAGATAAAGCTCTTCTGAGCATAAACCTCCTTCACTAGAATTTCTATTCAGTGCATTGCCCTACACTAGGTAACATAATACTTAATATTTATAAATCACACATGGAAGATAGGTATCTAGTAGAGAAAGAATATGGCGAGACAGTGTTGTGTGTGTGTTACAGTAAAACCATGTGGCTTTCTGAAGGCGACACAGGACGGCCTTGAAGGACAGGGAGAGAAGACTCTTTAATAACACTTATAAGGATGGGCGGAACATCTATGCCTTAGTGACACCGAACTGTACCTATATATTTTTATAGAAATATATAGATGTAATACACTAAGGGAGAAAAACCACCGGAGCTCGGGTGGATATCTTACCTTGAAGGACAGGGAGAGAAGACTGCGGTGCCCTGCGGACTTCCGCGCCAAGAAAAAAAGAACTTTTTTGGAAAGCCTGCTGGTGACCTTAAATGAACAAATTATAATCCAGGACTAACTATTAAGTAATGAAAACTCGCGTATCCCGAAGAGGCCGCCCCTAATACCAACCAGTTACTTGATGTAGAAGAATTAATATCTGATCTAGTGTTCACGAAGGTTGGTTTTACATGTAATATCGACAATCCGAACACCTGTTTCAGAGCGAGGTGGTATTGAAGTCTTGCTTAGATTTTTGGTGGGCTTTAATTTTAGCGGGGATCCTTACTACAACGCCCATATATGACCATAACCGATAACGATAGGGACTATTTTGAAGGACATTAAGACTCTGGGAGAGTTCCTTGGTCTGACGAGATAACTAGGGAAAGATAAAAAGAACTGACATCATTAGTTTCACACTGATCGCAGAATAATTATCCCACGAATTTGGACTCGCATACGGCATGTGAGGGAGAGAGAGGGTGTGAAAGAATGAAGGAAGAAAATGGCGACAAAAGAAAAAAGAATGAAACAAAATGGTGGTTTCGGAATAGGTGATGACTCACCCGTGAAACAAAGGGAAAAAATTACCTACTGACAAGACATAGCTCGGGAATTTCATAATAAGAATTCTCATACTATCATCTCCCGAATAATGGGCATTACACGCGTCTATTCTCCGGGAAAATTAAATTCTATGGCATCAAAGTCGCTACTTACGGATCATGTTTCCGTTTTTAAAGCTGCGTCAAGAGGAGGTGTGTATGGGACGAATTTAGAGTGAATTTAATGGAAATTCTTCTGTTCTTTGAAAACGGGGGGTCTGCTTGTGTTTAGATTACACGAAAATCCAATGAAAGGAAGTATCCCAGTCAACCTGATACCTGGGTAATGAACGTGACCGTCAACCTTGACTTAGTCCGCATTCTCGGTGCAGAGATATATCCCAGAGGCGCACGCCAGCTTACCTCTGGTAAATGATAAGAGCCCTACAAGTCCTGAAATGTCCGTCACACCGCAAGCTGGTTGACTGTAAGGTGAGAAGCGTAGTACTACTATCTCGAATTAAAATACTCCTCCCACTGAACCAGGCTTCGCCCGTGAGAATCAGACGCTCCGACTTCTAGACATGAGAAATCTCCTAGACCAAATTGTTTCATCTAGTCTGACACTACACTCACCTCTGACTCACTAAGTTACATTGAACACTTTTCGCTTAATCTTCACCTGAATATACCTGGTCGTGTTGATTGTAACTTGAATTAAAATACCTTGAAGACTCACCGAACCAGACTGAGTCTGTTATGAAATTCAACTGAGACTGGTATCCCAATCAACCTCTTACCTGGATATACTAAGAACATACTGACCCTCAATTTGTTTTGAATCCTTGTCAATGTTTTTCATTTAACACTTTTCTATTTGAGTTCCACAAGAGTAATAACCGGGTGACGCTACAACTACCCTAACCAGAGTAGGTATTAAACTTTCAAGTTCATAAAATAAAAATTTCAACGTTCATAAAATAAATTTTCAATGTTCATGTTCAAAATAATTCTTCCTTGATTTTCTAACATTTAACTAATTCATAACTAACACTGCACTGAACACTCCTGGATTAGTCTTCTAGGAGGTCTCCGTAGGTCGGGTTGTGAAGCTTGAGAGTGCGGAAACAGATGTCGTCGAGCTCCTTGCTATCGACGCAGCAAACGTCGCTGGCGTCCTTGTTCAGCCGGTGGATGGAAAGTATGGCGCTGTATGATTCGGCTACCTTAGGCGACGGGACAACCGAGAAGGTAACCATTTTCTTGTCTGGAAACTCCTCTAGGATCTTGGAAACTAAGAGCGTATCCTTGCTTGAGTCTGTGTCTTCATTCTTGGAGGTGGCGTCCACGATGTCACTCACCGCGGCGATGATGTAGATGTTCTTAGCGCTGGGGTTATTAGCGTAACTCATGACGACGTCAGTGGGAAGGCTGAGAGAGATCCAAGACTGTCCTCCCGACGCGGCTTCACGTCCTTTCTTTGCCATGGTGGTGGTGTCGAGGCGTGTTGATGGCGGCTACAGGAACAGCGGCTACGGCGGCTGGCTGTGATGGGCGGCGGAGCTGAGGTGAACGTCGCTGCTAGGCGCGTGGCGATGATGAAGGGTGGCCGAGTTGAGGCGAGCGGGCGTCGAGGCGCGTGGCAGGCTCTAAGGGCGTGGCGAAGGGCGCGACGGCCTGGGACGCGCGGTATGCGCTGGCTGTGTCGGCTAGGCGGGGTGGCTGGCTGGCTGTCCCGGCTGGCGGAGTTGACGGCTAGATGCGGCGGCTACGGCTTGCTTCTTACCGCTCACGCTCACATGGTCATGGTTCATGTATGTATTGGTGTTTGGTTTATAGGGGAGAGATCTTATAAGCCTACTATAAAGATCGATTACTATATGAAAATTTACTGAAATTTGACTATCTTGTTATTTATTTTCCCAGGTGCGCTTCTGTTGCTGTTATTTTTAGGAAATAATATCCCACCGCTTTAGTCACCAGTGTGTTATGAACTGATACAAAGAAAAAAAATCCCACCGCTAAACTATAAGAAAGTTGTCTATTTGAAAAGAAATTATATTTATTCCTACTTAATTTGTAGGTCTCTGACTTGTGATCATCTTCAGCATATAAGGGTTAACACTATATCGAGAAAACTCTACTCTGACATAAGAAATGCGACTTCACACTCTGACCTAGGAATCTTCCTTAGTGATGAGATAAAGCTCTTCTGAGCATAAACCTCCTTCACTAGAATTTCTATTCAGTGCATTGCCCTACACTAGGTAACATAATACTTAATATTTATAAATCACACATGGAAGATAGGTATCTAGTAGAGAAAGAATATGGCGAGACAGTGTTGTGTGTGTGTTACAGTAAAACCATGTGGCTTTCTGAAGGCGACACGGACGGCCTTGAAGGACAGGGAGAGAAGACTCTTTAATAACACTTATAAGGATGGGCGGAACATCTATGCCTTAGTGACACCGAACTGTACCTATATATTTATATAGAAATATATAGATGTAATACACTAAGGGAGAAAAACCACCGGAGCTCGGGTGGATATCTTACCTTGAAGGACAGGGAGAGAAGACTGCGGTGCCCTGCGGACTTCCGCGCCAAGAAAAAAAGAACTTGTTTGGAAAGCCTGCTGGTGACCTTAAATGAACAAATTATAATCCAGGACTAACTATTTAAGTAATGAAAACTCGCGTATCCCCGAAGAGGCCGCCCCTAATACCAACCAGTTACTTTGATGTAGAAGAATTTAATATCTGATCTAGTGTTCACGAAGGTTGGTTTTACATGTAATATCGACAATCCGAACACCTGTTTCAGAGCGAGGTGGTATTGAAGTCTTGCTTAGATTTTTGGTGGGCTTTAATTTTAGCGGGGATCCTTACTACAACGCCCATATATGACCATAACCGATAACGATAGGGATTATTTTGAAGGACGTTAAGACTCTGGGAGAGTTCCTTGGTCTGACGAGATAACTGGGGAAAGATAAAAAGAACTGACATCATTAGTTATCACTGATCGCAGAATAATTATCCCACGAATTTGGACTCGCATACGGCATGTGAGGGAGAGAGAGGGTGTGAAAGAATGAAGGAAGAAAATGGCGACAAAAGAAAAAAGAATGAAACAAAATGGTGGTTTCGGAATAGGTGATGACTCACCCGTGAAACAAAGGGAAAAAATTACCTACTGACAAGACATAGCTCGGGAATTTCATAATAAGAATTCTCATACTATCATCTCCCGAATAATGGGCATTACAGTAGTAGTGGCTTGTCTGGCAGTAGTGGTAGTAGTAGTGGCTTGTCTGGCAGTAGTGGTAGTAGTAGTGGCTTGTCTGGCAGTAGGAGTTAATTTATGGTAATTATAGTTTTAAGTCCTGCACCCACGACTAATGACAGTTTTAAGTCCTGCACCCACAACTAATGACAGTTTTAAGTCCTGCACCCACAACTAATGACAGTTTTAAGTCCTGCACCCACAACTAATGACAGTTTTAAGTCCTGCACCCACAACTAATGACAGTTTTAAGTCCTGCACCCACAACTAATGACAGTTTTAAGTCCTGCACCCACAACTAATGACAGTTTTAAGTCCTGCACCCACAACTAATGACAGTTTTAAGTCCTGCACCCACAACTAATGACAGTTTAATAAGGTAACGACTGAGAGCCTAAAAAATAAATTAACTTGTAGGAAATGGATTACCAGTGGGGGAGAGGGAGAGGGGAGCAGGTAGGTGTAGGAGTGAGGATGCAAGACTCTACCTCCCTCCCTCTTCCCTCCCTCCCTCCTTCCATTGAGCCCTGCACCTGGGACCTCCCTTCATCAGACAGGACAAAGATGAAGTAACTTTAAAAGTATTTACATTCATTGTTTTGGGAAAATTTGATGGCTATAACAAAATTTTATATAAAAATTTATATTTTCCAATAAATCATTGGTCATATTATGACCAATGATTTATTGGAAAATACACAACGGAAATGGAAGGAAATGACCCGAGCCTCGCGTGTATATGGACTCTTTTGAGCGACTGTACATAGTACAGGTCCTGGAACGCATCCTTATTAATCCATTAAATCTTAAGTTCGATATACAATAGATCACTACACGAATATCTTTTCAGGAACATATCCCCATTGTATAACGAGGGAATACTGGACTATCCCCTATACAATACTGGACTATAAGGAATTATTCGAGGAAAGGAGTTCTGATCTTGTCTAAATCCCTTGCAAGGGAGGTAGGTGCACTGCAGGCTTTTTTAAGATAGAGAACCGGGGAGTAGACACTGGGGTCGGGGTAAGGGAAACTTGCGACACTAAGAGGAGTTTCAGAAGGCAGGGAACTAAAGTGATTCGTAAGAAGAGAGAGAGGAGGGGTTTAGTTAAAGATAAAGGGAAAATGGACAAAAATAATAGGAGTTGCTTGAAGGTCTACTATACAAACTGTAGGAGTATTTTAAACAAGATAGATTTCCTGAGAGGAATAAATAGTGTAGAGGATTTTGATATAATAGCATTAACAGGGGAGGCGGTAGCGGAGTGGTTAGCGTCTCCGACTGGCGTTCTCGGTGACCCGAGTTCGATCCCCGAAGAAAACCAAAAAACCTTTCTGCACCGTCGAGTGGCCTAAGAACACCCACATGCCCTGCCCATCAACTCTACCTTCGACTGCGAGTGCATCGGAGGATACAGGGGGGGCGGCATGAGCCGGCCTGATGGCCAAAATCACAGGCGTCACTATAAGAATCCTGCCTGCGCCACCACGGGCGAGGGCCAACCATCACAGCCCTCAAGTGAACCTCCGGAGCCTACCATCCGAGCCCTGGGTCACCACTGCCTACAGGCGCTATAGGCACAAATGTAAAAAAAAAGAAAAAAAAAAATTACAGAAAATTGGTTGGATATATCTGGAAAGGTATTTGATCCGGAAGTCGCGATAGCTGAGTATAAGTTATTTCACAAGGACAGAGTTGGCAAGCGAGGTGGAGGAGTTGCGCTTTATGTAAGAGATGCATTGCAGTGTTGTGTTAATCTATATATATAAATCTCAAAATATGTCTGTCTGTCTGTGTGTCTGTATGTTCGTTATAGACTCGGCTACAGATGGCCAAAACTCCACATGCCGCACATATTTGGAATCCTCATGACCCAGCGGAGAACATAGGCTATGTTTCGGTGGGCGTGGCCGACCCTGGTGGGCGTGGCCAGCAAAAACAACCTAAAAACGGCTGTGGCTGCTAAACCGTGCGAGATACAGACTTGACACTCTAGTCCAAAATTGTTGGCCGTGATCGACTTGGGGGATAGAAGATGTTTTGAGGGGCATGTCTGACCCCGGTGGGCGTGGCAAGCAAACACAACCTAAAAACAGCTGTAGCGGTTCAACCTAAAAACAGCTGTAGCGGTTAAACCGTGCGAGATAGAGACTACCCCGCTACCTGCGGGGTAGTGCGGCTCCCCATTAGGCCGCAGGCCCACAGCCCTCCTTTCTGCTAGTAATGTTATAAGTAACAGATGACAGCATAGAGTCTATACGGGTAGAGGTTACGAAGGGAACTGAGAAAATGGTTTTGGGTGTAGTGTATAGGCCTCCAAACTTATGTAAAGAGGATTCAGCTCCTATATGGGAAGAAATAAACAAGGCCTGCAGATATAATCGATTATGCGTGGTGGGAGATTTTAATCCTAGGAATATAGACTGGGATTTAATCATAGGTGACAGCGACGCAGATGAATTGCTAAATATAATCCAGGATAACTTCCTAAGTCAAGCAATCAAGGAGCCTACTGGAGGAGATAATATTCTAGATCTATTGCTGACAAGTAGAGACGATTTAGTTACAGATGTGGAAGTCGTGGAAATTAGATAATAGCGACCATTACGAGATCAGATTTAGCTTAAAATGGAAGTTGGAAAATTTAGTGGCATAAAAAGAATACCTAAACATTTCAGGATTAAAAAGAGGGGAGAAGGGTGTGAAAAAATAAAGGGAAGAAAAGGGGCGAAAAAAGAAAAAAAAATAAACAAATGGGGGTTTCGATAGGTGAATGATCACCCGTAAACAAAGGTAAAAATTACTACTGACAAGACATAGCTCGGAATTTCATAATTATGAATTCTCATACTATCATCTCGTATAATGGCATTACAGTAGTATTGCTTGTCTCGCAGTAGTGGTAGTAGTAATAGCTTGTCGCAGTAGTGGTAGTAGTAGTGGCTTGTCTGGCAGTAGGAGTTAATTTATGGTAATTATAGTTTTAAGTCCTGCACCCACGACTAATGACAGTTTTAAGTCCTGCACCCACAACTAATGACAGTTTTAAGTCCTGCACCCACAACTAATGACAGTTTTAAGTCCTGCACCCACGAACTAATGACAGTTTTAAGTCCTGCACCCACAACTAATGACAGTTTTAAGTCCTGCACCCACAACTAATGACAGTTTTAAGTCCTGCACCCACAACTAATGACAGTTTTAAGTCCTGCACCCACAACTAATGACAGTTTTAAGTCCTGCACCCACAACTAATGACAGTTTTAAGTCCTGCACCCACAACTAATGACAGTTTAATAAGGTAACGACTGAGAGCCTAAAAAATAAATTAACTTGTAGGAAATGGATTACCAGTGGGGGAGAGGGAGAGGGGAGCAGGTAGGTGTAGGAGTGAGGATGCAAGACTCTACCTCCCTCCCTCTTCCCTCCCTCCCTCCTTCCATTGAGCCCTGCACCTGGGACCTCCCTTCATCAGACAGGACAAAGATGAAGTAACTTTAAAAGTATTTACATTCATTGTTTTGGGAAAATTTGATGGCTATAACAAAATATATATAAGATATATTATATTTTCCAATAAATCATTGGTCATATTATGACCAATGATTTATTGGAAAATACACAACGGAAATGGAAGGAAATGACCCGAGCCTCGCGTGTATATGGACTCTTTTGAGCGACTGTACATAGTACAGGTCCTGGAACGCATCCTTATTAATCCATTAAATCTTAAGTTCGATATACGATAGATCACTACACGAATATCTTTTCAGGAACATATCCCCATTGTATAACGAGGGAATACTGGACTATCCCCTATACAATACTGGACTATAAGGAATTATTCGAGGAAAGGAGTTCTGATCTTGTCTAAATCCCTTGCAAGGGAGGTAGGTGCACTGCAGGCTTTTTTAAGATAGAGAACCGGGGAGTAGACACTGGGGTCGGGGTAAGGGAAACTTGCGACACTAAGAGGAGTTTCAGAAGGCAGGGAACTAAAGTGATTCGTAAGAAGAGAGAGAGGAGGGGTTTAGTTAAAGATAAAGGGAAAATGGACAAAAATAATAGGAGTTGCTTGAAGGTCTACTATACAAACTGTAGGAGTATTTTAAACAAGATAGATTTCCTGAGAGGAATAAATAGTGTAGAGGATTTTGATATAATAGCATTAACAGGGAGGCGGTAGCGGAGTGGTTAGCGTCTCCGACTGGCGTTCTCGGTGACCCGAGTTCGATCCCGAAGAAAACCAAAAAAACCTTTCTGCACCGTCGAGTGGCCTAAGAACACCCACATGCCCTGCCCATCAACTCTACCTTCGACTGCGAGTGCATCGGAGGATACAGGGGGGCGGCATGAGCCGCCTGATGGCCAAATCACAGGCGTCACTATAAGAATCCTGCCTGCGCCACCACGGGCGAGGGCCAACCATCACAGCCCTCAAGTGAACCTCCGGAACCTACCATCCGAGCCCTGGGTCACCACTGCCTACAGGCGCTATAGGCACAAATGTAAAAAAAAAAAAAAAAAAAAAAAAAAATTACAGAAAATTGGTGGATTCGGAAAGGTATTTGATCCGGAAGTCGCGATAGCTGAGTATAAGTTATTTCACAAGGACAGAGTTGGCAAGCGAAGGTGGAGGAGTTGCGCTTTATGTAAGAGATGCATTGCAGTGTTGTGTTAATCTATATATATAAATCTCAAAATTGTCTGTCTGTCTGTGTGTCTGTATGTTTGTTATAGACTCGGCTACAGATGGCCAAAACTCCACATGCCGCACATATTTGGAATCCTCATGACCCAGCGGAGAACATAGGCTATGTTTCGGTGGGCGTGGCCGACCCTGGTGGGCGTGGCCAGCAAAAACAACCTAAAAACGGCTGTGGCTGCTAACCGTGCGAGATACAGACTTGACACTCTAGTCCAAAATTGTTGGCCGTGATCGACTTGGGGGATAGAAGATGTTTTGAGGGGCATGTCTGACCCCGGTGGGCGTGGCAAGCAAACACAACCTAAAAACAGCGTAGCGGTTCAACCTAAACAGCTGTAGCGGTTAAACCGTGCGAGATAGAGACTACCCCGCTACCTGCGGGGTAGTGCGGCTCCCCATTAGGCCGCAGGCCCACAGCCCTCCTTTCTGCTAGTAATGTTATAAGTAACAGATGACAGCATAGAGTCTATACGGGTAGAGGTTACGAAGGGAACTGAGAAAATGGTTTTGGGTGTAGTGTATAGGCCTCCAAACTTATGTAAAGAGGATTCAGCTCCTATATGGGAAGAAATAAACAAGGCCTGCAGATATAATCGATTATGCGTGGTGGGAGATTTTAATCCTAGGAATATAGACTGGGATTTAATCATAGGTGACAGCGACGCAGATGAATTGCTAAATATAATCCAGGATAACTTCCTAAGTCAAGCAATCAAGGAGCCTACTGGAGGAGATAATATTCTAGATCTATTGCTGACAAGTAGAGACGATTTAGTTACAGATGTGGAAGTCGGTGGAAAGTTAGATAATAGCGACCATTACGAGATCAGATTTAGCTTAAAATGGGAAGTTGGAAAATTAAGTGGCAATAAACAAAGAATACCTAATTTCAGAAAGGCCAATTATGCAGGATTAAGAAGACACCTGGAGGTTATTAATAAGAGGTGTGGGATGGAGGGGAAGAAATTTTCCCAGGGTAAGGACAGGGCGATGGCAGCTGTAAAGGCCAATTATGAAGAATTAGGAAGGCACCTCGAGGTAATTAGAGCTGTTAGACATGGAAATGAGGTCAGGGCTGAGGAGGTAATTAGAGCGGTTAGACATGGAAGTGAGGTCGGGGCTGAGGAGGTAATTAGAGCGGTTAGACGTGGAAGTTAGGTCGGGGCTGAGGAGGATTATACCTTATTTGTAAGGAATATAATTGACGGACAGAAAAGAAATATTCCTTATAGGGAAATAAGGTCCAGAAAGACTAATCCAAAATGGATGACAACTAATTTAAAACACAACATTGGAGTAAAAAGAAACATTTATTTAAGGTTCAAGGCAGGATTGGTAAGCAAAGAACAGTATAACGTGATGGCAAGGACAGTGAAGAAATTAACTCGAGTTGCTAAGAACAATTATGAGATTAAAGTAGCAAGGCAGGCGAAAAGTGACCCAAAGGGGTTCTATCAGGTATATAAAACCAAGACAAGGGAATTAGTGGGGCCGTTAAGGTCAGGACAGGGTGAGGTCTTAAATACGGATTAGGAAATGTGTATAAGTCAAAATTATTATTTCTTAAGTGTTTTTACTGAGGAGGATACGCAGACGATACCTGATAGTAAACAGATGTTCATAGGAAGCGATGAGGAGAAACTCAAAGATTATGTGATAACTAGGGAAATGGTGGAAGAGGGTATAGATAAAATGAAGAATTTTAAATCGCCAGGACCAGATGAAGTGTATCCCAGGGTATTAAAGGAATGCAAGGAGGTTGTTAGTGAGTCGACTGAGTCGTTAGTGCACATTTTTAGGAAATCGGTTGAGATAAGCGATGTGCCATTATAGTGGAGGAAAAGAAATGTTGTTCCCATATTTAAGAAGGGAGACAGAGGACTAAAGTAAAATTATCGACCCGTAAGTCTAACGTCAGTGGTGGGTAAATTATTGGAATCTATTATTGCAAAAAATATTAGAGAGCACTTAGATAAACATAGTTTGATCAATGATTCACAGCATGGATTCACCAAGGGTAGGTCATGTCTTACGATTTTATTGAGTTTTTATAGGAAAGTTTATGAGACGGCAGATAATGATAAGGATTATGATATAACTAGCCGAAAAGACGCCCTCCGGGCAGATTTTTTGGCTAGCTCCTGCGGAGGGCTATTGGTAGGGCCCACCACCTGTGATTGGTGGCCCTTCGGCCCACCAAACACAGACTCTCCAGATAGCCCCTTCTAACTTTCCTGAAATCATGGATGTAGAAATGTATGTATTAACGCCTTAACCCATCACCACACACCCATTCACTCACCCATTACCCATCACCCCCCACCCATTCACTCACCCATTACCCATCACCACACACCCATTCACTCACCCATTACCCATCACCCCCCACCTATTCCCTCACCCATCACCCATCACCCCCAACCCATCACCCCCCACCCATTCACTCACCCATCAACCCACACCCATTACCCATCACCCCACCCATTCACTCACCCATTACCCATCACCCTACATCAAGGCTTCCTCAATTCTCGCAACCCACATTTTGTTTCCACAATTGTCGCTAATAGGGTACTAAAAATAAAATAAAATAAAAGTGATCGGATCATCCCATAAGTGGGTTTAAAATGTTCCCCTGGTCGACCTGGTTCCAAAACTGTGCCATATGATGGGATTGCGAAACTGGGGGCGGAACCTATCGCAGACACTCACACAGACACACAGACACACTTTCGTTTATATTATTATAGATATATCTGGACTTTAGTAAGGCATTTGACAAAGTACCACACGAGCGACTCTTAAATAAGGTTAAGGCTCATGGAATAGATGGGAAGGTTCTTTATTGGATCAGAGCTTGGCTAAGTAATAGGCAACAAAGGGTTACAATTAATGGTTCTAAATCTGAATGGGGACTGGTGACAAGTAGAGTTCCACAAGGGTCTGTTTTGGGTCCATTATTATTTTTTATTTACATCAACGACTTGGATAGTGGGATTAGCAGTGATATCAGCAAGTTTGCTGATGATACTAAGGTAGATAGGATTATTGGATCACAGTCTGATGTAAACATATTGCAGGGAGACTTAGATAAACTTAACGAGTGGGCAGTCAGATGGCAGATGGAATTTAATATTGATAAGTGCAGCGTTGTGAATGTTGGTAGAAAAAACCCTGGTAATAGAAACACCATACGCAATGTATCACTGAAAAGATCAGAAGGTGAAAAAGATCTCGGAGTGTGGAGCCCAGACCTCCGACCTAGGAAACAATGTATTGAGGCCAGAAACAGAGCTAATAGAGTATTAGGATTCATTACCAGAAGTGTTAAAAGTAGAAGTGCGGAAGTTATTATAAAGCTTTATCTGGCTCTAGTCAGGCCTCACCTAGACTATGCGGTTCAGTTTTGGTCTCCATATTACAGGATGGATATAGCCTTGTTAGAAACAGTGCAGAGAAGGATGACCAAAATGATACATGGGATGCATAACTTTAGTTATGAGAAGAGATTGAAGTGATTAAAATTACACTCACTCAAGAGATGCAGAGTAAGGGGCGATCTGATAGAAGTTTTTAAGTGGATAAAGGGATTTAATAAAGTAGAGGTAGGAAAAGTTCTTACGGCTTTTAACCAGGGTAGAACAAGAAGTAACGGATTCAAGCTGGAAAAGCGTAGATTTAGAAAGGAAATAGGGAAAAACTGGTTCACAAATAGGGTGGTGAATGAATGGAATGGTCTCAGTAGACAGGTAGTTAGTGCGGAGTCATTAGGGAGCTTTAAAGAGGGACTGGATAGGTTCATGGATGGGGATGAAAGGTGGATGTAGGTAGTGTTAGGTGACAGGAACTACCACGTGTAGGCCTCGCGGCCTCTTGTAGCTTCCTTATTATCTTATGTTCTTATGTTATCCATTTGCATGCACTGGGACGCTGTTGGAGGGACGCCGACGCCGCCGTGGGACGCCGACGTGAGTTTCGACAGGGGATGCTTGCAGCCTATGTTGATCTCAAAAAGGCGTTTGACTCAGTGCATCGTGATCCTCGGTCTTCTCGACTCGAGGGATTCCTGCAAGGACTTGTTTGATACTGTCTTTGGGACGAAGTGCTGTGATGTGGCGTTATCAGCTCTTCCGTGATACAGGGTGGCAAGGGTGCGTCCTTGCCATCCTTTTCACGCTTATGGATGGGTATTGGACGTTGTAGATCAAAGTGATGTGGACATCCGTCGGCACCAAGACATGATCTTGTTTGCCGATGATCTAATCTTTGCTGATCCTGGGTCCTGGTGGGCCTCGGCGCTGCAAGGAGGCAAGCCTTGGCTTGAGTCTCTTGGCCAACTAGGTCCAGGTATTTGGAGACTTACTAGATAAGTACAGTCTGTTCATGCGGTGCAGGACATTGAGCTTGGAAAGTTTTACATACTTTGGTAGCGCAGTCCATAATGACGGCGGGTCACGTCAAGAAGTCTTACGACGGATTGGCATAGCCCACGGTGTTATGGACTCGCTCAGCGGGAGTATTTGGCGTTGTCGGTACCTGTGCAGAAGGACAAAGATCCGGATCTTCAAGTCGCTTGTGATCCCTGTCTTACTCTATGGTTGTGACACATGGACACTAAATAGTGACTTGAAGAGACGAATCAATGCCTTTGGTAATAAGTGTCTTCGCAGAATCATGGGGTATCGCTGGGATGATTACGTGTCAAATCAGCGATTGCACCGTGAGACTGAATCGAGGCCTATTACCTGCATAGTCCGTCAGCGCCAACTTCGGCTATATGGGCATGTGGCACGCTACCCTGAAACCGATCCTTCCCATCGGGTTGTATCTGTAAGAGACAATCCGGCGTGGAGGAGGCCAAGGGGGCGCCCACAAGGCTCGTGGCTGGGGCAAGTTGATGTTTCTTGTCGAGAGCTGCTTGGTATGGGAAAGGAGCCTGCATGGGAACTCGCGCGTGGTGACCCCCGGGAGTGGCGTCGTAGGGTGGGCGAGGCGACGCGCCCCCCGGCGTATACCCCCAATGATTGATTGATTGGACGCTGTTGGCCTGCAACGTTTCTAAAGAATGTTTGCCCAGTACAACACATTGCGTAATAAATAGTTAGAATTTTTCTGTTTACTGATATGTCAACTTCTGGAAACATGGATATTAGTATTACCAATACAATTGAAAAATTTTTGTTTGCTTCAAATCAATGAACTAAAAAATTGCATGCTATAAAAGCTAAAGCCAAGCCACTGCAGTGCATTGAGACAGTGCAATGTACGAGTAAACAAAGCCATCAACACTACCATGGGTGAGCTTTGAGTGTAGACTTACTTTGTGTCTGTACTAGGTAGAAAGAAAAGATCCAGTATGTAGATCATACAGTGTCCGCAAAAAGTATAGAGCGTTTGCCATATAAATCAGTGGCAAAAAGCACCCACAAGTATGTGGGCTTGGCAGCCAAGTCGTGTTGCCAACAGGAACCAATTTTTATCTGGCAACTCAGACATATATAGTAGGGAAACTGGAGAATCACAGTTTCCCGCTCAGTGTTCACTGAGCTGTCTTTGAGAGGGGTTCTGTGATGCTTGTTCCCACTCCATGACCCTCTAATTTGGCTTGTCAGTTTGTTGGTACTGCAACTTTTGTACCCACACATCCAGATGGCTCCAACCAACCTTAGTACTGAGGAAAAGGCTCGTATTTTGGCCTGGAAGTTGGAAAATGTGTCAACAAAAGAAATAGCCAGATGCACAGGACGTGGGGAACAGGCCATGATGATGTCACCATCATGTCACCATCGCCATCATGTCATCACCATCATGTCATGGACGTGGGGACAGGCCGCCTGAAGTTGGTCATACAAGCAGAGGGGAACATGACAAAATACTCAAAATAAAGAATAGTTTCATTTCCATGTGTTATTAATGAATACCTTAATATATACCATGATGTTTATATTGGGGAGGAGGGGGCGCTCTACAGTTTTTGCGGACACTGTAAGAGCTCAAAATGATCTACAAGTCACTTAGGCAACCGTAAAACATGTTGGTGAGATAGATGAAAGAGTTGAGACTTCATCTTTATAAAAAGTTGCTTTCCAAAATTTTGCTAGTCTAAATTAGGATGTCAAACATGTCAGAGAGTCTTATACGCACAAAAATACAGTAATTATCTAATTATTGTTTTCAAGAGTAGCTGAATATAGATTATTTTTATCGGTAAAGCCCCCCCCAAAAAAAATGCACCATTGAACCTCCATAACCAAATCAAAGATGCTGCCAAACACCTGTCAAGGAGCCATGCAGCCTGCTCTTTTACACACATGTCTTAGCATCTCTGTTCATTCTAACATCTTAGCTAAACCGTTCATAGTACAAACATTTGTTGTTAAGACTATTCACTATGGTCTGCTCGAATGTATTTCAATGTATGCCAGAGAACAAATGTCATAGCAAACATGATCCTGGAACCAAAAAAGTGTTGTAGCAAATTCGTTTACATATTTGTTTTGAGACTACACCCAACCCTCTGCTATCGCGCCTAATTGGTATTTCCAGAGTACATGATTGCAAAAAAACGCGCTAGCTGTATTGAGGAACTGAAGGGAATGATTCTTATTGTTGCCGAACTTACTTACCTGTTTTCCAAATTTAGCCACATTTTGCTTAATAGTTTTCCCTTGCATATACACTACACTATTGCACTATATAGCAATAATGACCTTTGAAACATCACAAAAACAGATAAAAGAACATCATTGGCAATCACATTTACATTTTTAAGTACACGTGTAGTACGGGGAACGTGCACAGACTGATGAAGGCCTGAAGGGGGATGGATGGCGGCTTATCACAGCGCTTCCCTGCCCGGTGACATCGACCAATCAAGGAGCGAGTAATGATGTTGCATGATGATATGCGGCCTGGAAATATCAAGTGTTACAGTATTTTTCGCCACTTCCGATATGTGATAGCCGTGATTTTATGTGCTATACACGATGTGTGCAGATTTCGAGGTTTCCGCGATAGCTGTGAAACGCGATAGCCAACTGCGTGATAGCTGAGGGTTAAGTGTATTTACATGAATTAAATTATCTTATCATAAAAGTATAATGACACTATAAGCTGGTTCCTAAATTTTCAACTAATATATAGTCTTACTCAATTATCTATTATCAATTTTTTTTTTCTCTCTCGCTCTCATCCAATGTTCTGGCGGCTAGTCTCCCGTATAAAGAAGAGGGTGTGCAGCATTCCTCCGGTGGCGAAAAGTGCATAGGTCCAGTAGAGTCCAGGCAAAGTGATGTTGTCCACCAAGGTGCTGTACAGCTGTGTTGTGATCATGGCCGTGCAGCACAAAAAGAGGTAGCACATGCAGAACCCCTGATGTCGTAAAATAGAATGGCATTCATGAGGACAGTAGCTTTAAGGATAATCATGCAAACACTTCATCTTTCAACACTAGAAGAAAGAAAATATACACTGGTGCACCTTGTTTCGTGGTATCTCAATTCGCGGACACAAGGTTTAGGGGTACAGTAAACCCTTCATGCTCGCGGGGGTTAGGGGACAGACACCCGCGAGTATCGTAAATCCTCGAGCATGACATTAGTTACCCCTACCGCCCCGAAAATAGGCTTACGGTATAAAGAAAATGGATTTTGTTGCTTGAATGATAATGATAATGATAACTATGGATGTAAATAATGTAAAATTGTATTCATTGTATATTACAGGACGTGTATTAATGATTAGTAATAGGGTACACTGCTGTATGTATAAATGTAAACAATCGGTACCGATCAATACATACGAGTGTTTTGTTGTCGTTGTCCTTCCGTGTTTTGTTCTCTACACCTAGGCCATAATCCTCCCCCCTTGTGCATAACAGCTTAATGATTATGGATGATTCATTATAATGAATAGTAAAGCACAAACGAAGAAATTAAGGTAAGTAATATAGTTAAAAGACAAATAAAGAACACCATTATATTAATGGGAAATGAATTAAGAGTTAATTTGTTACTGTACAAAGTTTACTTTAATTTTCAATAATGCACTTTCCTGTACGAAGATTAATTAATGAAAATAGAGTTTATGTACGATGAATTTTTATAGATGTGCGATGTTTATTGTGAGTCGTTCTCCTTCACGTTGGCACTAAGGGAGAGGGGGGAGGGTCATCGAGTTCATCTATGTCAGACGACGTAGATGAGGCTGGGTGAGGCGGTTTTGGTTAATCAGCTGTGCGTGTCCGTTTATTAAAGAACATTGTTATCTTGCTCTGTGCTTGTTGCTGCCTAAGCTGGTTCTTTAGTTCTGT
The DNA here is from genome assembly GCA_016584305.1 of Chionoecetes opilio. NCBI lineage: Eukaryota > Metazoa > Arthropoda > Malacostraca > Decapoda > Majidae > Chionoecetes > Chionoecetes opilio. The sequence goes on along the minus strand of JACEEZ010001234.1, from coordinate 11,790 downwards.
GTTTGGTTTGACAGCAGCTTCCATTTGTCTTTTTACGATTAGGGCACGCTCCATAGATGGGCCACGCTTCACGAACCTATTTGCCAGATCTTGGATGTTTTTCTGTTGTTTGTAGAGAAATTCGAGATCGAAAGGCTGCGGTTCGTCCTGTGTTTCGTCTGTCACTTCAGTTTCCTCTTCTTCCTGCGCTCTGATGATTTCTTGTAAATCTTCGTTCTTCAGCCCTTCACCAGAATTACTCAGCAGCTGTTTCTATTTCCACTGCAGTTATATCCTTAAGGCCTTCACCACCGATTGCTTTGGCTAACATCACCATTTTTTTCACATTAGCTTCAGCAGTAGGAAAGCCTTTGAAATCTTTGACTGCTGCAGGCCACACACTTTCTCAGCACGAATTCACACAGTGTTTGGACAATTCATCATGAGCCTCTTTGATAAATTCAATGCACCAGCAATGTTATGTTTCCTCCACATTTCTCTCATGCTCTCCTCCTCCTCCTCACTGTCTATAGCTGACCTCATCATACTGTAGGTGCGTGTCAAATATTTCGACTTAAAGACCACGATCACACCTTGGTGCATACGTGGGTTGAATGAGGGATGTTGTGTTCTAAGGAAGAAAAACCACCTGCACATTTGGGTCAATTTCATTCAAATCATCAGGGCAGTTGTCCAGCACAAGGTGAACTATAAAATTGATGCCCAACTTCTCCAGATATTTTCGGACTTTAGGAATAAAACGGTTCTTAAACCAGTCCGTGAATGAATATCCAGTCATCCATGTTTTTATTGTTTGTTTGCTTGATAGTAGACTGGCAGCAGGTTTATGTTCTGGCGAGCAAGTGCTCTTGGCTTCTTGATGTGTGGAGGAGGAAAGGTTTGATCATGTTTCCTGCAGCACTCCCACAAAGTAAGACAGTCACTCTATCTTTGGACACTTTGAAGCCTGGGGCTCTTCTTTCTTCTCTGGTAATGCATGTTCTGGTTGGCATCTTCTTCCACCACAGCCCAGTTTCGTCTGCATTAAAACCTTGTTATGGTAGATAGCCTTTCTCCTCAATTATTTTCGCAAATTCAGCGGGGTATGCCTTGGCTGCAACATGGTCTGCAGAGGCACTTTCTCCAGTTATGCTGACATTATTGAGGGAATATCTTTTCTTAAAATTTTCGAACCACCCCTTACTGGCCAAAAAATCATGCATCTTTGGACGAGCACCACTTGCACCATCATTATTGCCACTTGCACCATCCTTATCGTCACTTGCACCACCATTATCGCCACTTGCACCATCATTATCGCCACTTGCACCATCATTATCGCCACTTGCACCATCATTATCGCCACTTGCACCATCATTATCACCACTTGCACCGTCATTATCACCACTTGCACCATCATTATCACCACTTGCGCCATCATTATCGCCACTTGCACCATCATTATCGCCACTTGCACCATCATTATCACCACTTGCACCATCATTATCACCACTTGCACCATCATTATCGCCACTTGCACCATCATTATCACCACTTGCACCATCATTATCACCACTTGCACCAACATTATCGCCACTTGCACCAGCAATGTCACCACTTGCACCATCATTATCACCACTTGCACCATCATTATCACCACGTGCACCAGCATTTCTTGCACCATTGCTGTCACTGTTATTCTTCCTGAAAGTTTCATAGAGAACTTTGGCCTTTTGCCTTATGAAATCGCCACTTATTGGAATGTGGCGCCTGTTCATGTCTTCGATCAAATTGTTCAGTTTTTTTTTGGTCTTAAACAAGATTACATCTGTAATGTAGTCCACACGTTTTGCAGCATGGGTTACAGAGGAGGCTAGGGAAGCACTAGTGTATTTTTCCTTCTTATAAATGTACCTCACTGTCGACTCATTTATCCCATAGTGGCGGCCACAGGCAGCGTAGGACATGCCACCCTTTAATGTCTTGATTAATTCACCCTGCTCCTCTAAAGTCATCACTTTCATTTGCTTTTTAATCTTCTTTGGTCCTTTCCCGCTTGATTGAGGCTCACCAGATTTACGTGTGTTGGCCATGTTGACGAGATATTACGAAATCAATAGCACTGCACTGTACGGACGAGAGCGCGTAAACACAAGCTAGTGTTTGGACGGCCCTCTTCTTCGCTATTCAAGCTCATTATTTTTCGTATTTTTAAATTACATTTCATTATTTATTATTATTTATCTCAAGGGTAGAAAAACCGCGAGAAATCAAATCCGCAAGTTTGAAACCCGCGAGCATGAATGGGTTACTGTACCTCCAAATATTCCCCATTTCAAGTTTCGCGCACTTAAACCCAATGTTTCGCGGTCGAGTGGTAAATTTTTTTTGCAACTGTGACGCCAGTGCCGAGCGTTTCTTTACTTGTATACAATGACAAGCATTTGTGTGTGATCTGTGAGCGTGTGAGCGCCTCGTGTGTGTACTAATGAGGTGCAGCTGAGGAGAAGTCGGAGGAGGAGCAGGAGAGTGTTGGAGGTAGTGGTGGGGCCCAGTAACCGTGCCCATCAAGCTCTTCACTCTGTGGTTGTTTTTGGTGAGTGTTATGTAGGGTGCAGTGAGAGTGTGTGTGTTAAACTATGTTACGTACCGCTTTAGTTATATTTTTTTGTGTAATATTGCAGTATGTTTGATCATTTATGTTCAGTACAGTACTGTTACCATAAATTAATACAACACAGTACTATACTAGAGGGGGGAGGGGGGAGGTACGCTGCACTAAAAGAAGTGAGGAGAGGAAGTCTGTGGTCCCGATTAGCTTATTTACCGAAGTCAATACATATAGTTTCGCGATTTGAGTTTCGCGTCGTCGCGCCGGATACAAACGGTCCCGATTGGGCGGCACACTCGGTGCATCAGTGTACATGAGAATACTGGGAGACCCTTTAATTGGCATGCAAGTAAAAAATTAACAGATTTATGTTATCTCAGGTTCATGTCATAAGAGAATGGTTTACAAAACTTTATTCCCTTGCAGATGAAATGGTACCATTCATTGTCTATAATTTTTTTTTTTGGGGGAAGTGTCCATGTTTTCTAAACATGCGAGCCAACAACAGCAGCAGTGTCGATACGTTGTCCGTCACTGCCTAGTATTGATTGAGTCTCTGGTGGCGTAAAAAGCTTGACTAACCCAGTGCATGGTTACATAGTTTATGCAGAAGTTTTCTTGGAATATTTGCAACATATCAAATGTATATGGTGTGTCGAGCAGCAGGGGACTTGGTCGTGAATTAATTTGTCGTCATACAAACATTGTTTTGTCAGTGATTCGATAGTGGCTTGAAAATAAGTGTAGTAATAAAAGCATTATATCGACGACAGAGAAGATGAATTTCTATCTTATGAATATATAGAGTGCAATCTGTTTGATGAGGTACCCTCAGAGTCCTTAAGGGGAGGGGTAAATATTCAGATGCGGAATTTAATAAAAAAATATCGAGATGATGTTTTGGAATCTTCAGCCAGCTGAACACCACCCAACTTTAGGCCGTATTTTAAATACCCTATGCGCGTTCAAAGGCATCAGACGTCAGGGAGTGTTGGCCATATCATACTAATACAAATTAGTTTTTCATTATTTTTAAAGTTATCTTGTTATTTTATCTGAAAAAGTAGAGCCTATGAGAGTAGGCCTACTGGGGAAACTCGAGGGAAAAAACGCGCTTCTCAAACCACCCCTGGGGTATGTGTCTGGAAGAGTTTGACAAAGGCCAAGGCCTTGCTAGGAGTGCCCTGATACAAGGTATGTAGGTTTTTTTATTATTTCTATTTGGTCTATTAGATGAAAAGAGCCGATTGCCCGCTAAAATCGCGCCAAGAATTGCTCTGGAATACTTGCATTCAAAATGCTGTACTTTTCTATTCATTGATCAATTTCTGATTCTGTTTGTTTTCTTGGAATCTTTAATTAAAGAGGCTATATAACTTGCTATATAGACATTTCTGTTAAATGATTGTTGGAGTAATTTGTAGCCAATCTTTTGAACAAGTTTTCTCATAATTACTTTTTTGAACTGTTTCGCAATACTTCTATATGTCTCTACTTGCTAAATTTTTAACCATTTTTGTTTTTGAATCTTGAGTTGGTTTTTGATCATATGCTGATATGAAGGATTAATTTGTCAAAATATTGATATATGAAAAAATAATTCTGAATCATATCAATGACATCTATGTTGTTTTTTATATAGTTCTTTCTTCGAAAATTGGAGATCTTGAAAACTATCACAATTTCAAATTCCGGCAACCAGATTAAATAGAAATAAACTTCCTCTTAAACGAACTTTAGAAATAGCATTAGTAGCAAAACTGAAGGAGAGTCAGCTTGAAGAATGTGATGTTAGAAAAGAAAAAACATTATCATAACAATTTCTTGATTTTTGGTTTGAAGCAGTTTTTGTAATAGTCCAACATTGTGTTAAAGTTTCATAAATTTCAACCTTCCTTCTCTATGATAGACATTGATGCTTACTCCTCCCCTTGATGATAGGCTATATACTCCTGGAGCTTAGAGGGGTTTTTTCGTGTTTGAGAGGGCCCGAGATCACTCACCCTGATTCTGATAGGGACGCACCTTGGGCATTAATATGAAACATGAAGTAGCTCATCTGAACCTGGCAATAATCTCATAATCACGGATTTGTCAAATTTGCTTTCCGGAATGACCCTCCGAATGACGGAGTGAGCCTTCCTTTCGATCGCCATAAGCACCTAAAACAAATTCACTTACGGAATGAATACCACTGAAAAGCATGCTTACTTATCCGCTACATGATTTAGCTAAAGTGAGTTGATTGCCAATGACGTTGTTTCAAACGGATCGTAATACAAGCTATATCAAAATTTTGAAAAATCTAGAGTTTGATATACCAAAATAAAATAAAATTTTGGAGTGACAATCTCGTATCTTTTTTTTAGTTTGGGAACTAATTTATTACTCATTAGGAGAAGTTTTTTGAAACTACTAAACAGAATATGTAGGGTCCATGGACATTTAGGGTCAAATTAAAAGAAATTATGAATTTACAAAAACCTGAGGTAAAACCACACACTTTCTCTCAATTTTAGACTTGAGAAGTCAAACAGAAATTTTGCTTATCTTAGCTTTTTTTTTGAAAAAAAGTAGGTTTTTTAAGGGCCGGTGATGAAAAAGGAGGGTCTTGGTGCCCAAAATTGGGAAAAATTTTAGTCCCTCTTTTAATTTCCTAAGGAAAAAACTCGATTCTATAAGAAAACTAATGATAAATCTTATATAGTTTTTTTGTTCGTTTTTTTTATTTTTTTCCCACATAAAACGATGAAAAAATAATTGGAATATTGTTCCTTTTACGAAAAGATGAGCCCAAATTTTCACGAGGCGTGTGGGCTGGGGTCACTTAGTACATAATCACCAGCCCCCTATCCTTTTCTAATTACTGGTTTATTAAATCCTTTGTCAGAACTTGGCAGCTGCAGTACTGACAACAAATTGCTCTATTGTCTAAAAACACATCGCTTAGTGGACAGGACGTGCATTTACGGGCATTGGGAAGTCATCTGGCAGTAAGACCTGACATCGTTCCGGCTCAAGGATGTCCCCCGCGCTGTCCCAAAAATTCCCTTTTGGATAAAGGCCTTTTCTCCAGACAGTGTATTGCATGTCTCCTGAAAAATGCCCTGAGAATATCCCCCTTGATAGAACCACTGGGGGGGGGTAGGTCAAGGGATAGTTTTTTTTGCTGGTTAAAGGGGTTGATATTTTTAGCTCACCCTTTGTTTTGCATTGTGTTCCGTTTTTCACTTTAAACTAAAAACTCTTCTATAAAAGGAAAAGTCAATCTCTTTTTTGGGCTTTCCGAGTTTTGGAGGTAGTGACACGAATTGGTTTTCACCCCGCTGTTTATTGCCGAATTTGCTTGTTGAATCACAACCTGTCAATGATGCAGTGCTACAAGTACTTTGCAATTTTCCGGGCCAAAACCTCTCACCCAGATATGAAAAATATACGGGTTAGTATTTCCCCCCAAACAGCGGGTGCTGGTGAAAAGACTTTGTCTTTGAACATATATGGGTTTTAATTGAAAAAGTGAAGGATAAAGAGAGTGCGTAATAAAATCGACCTAATGAAGGAACGCAGGATGCATTGCATAAATAGGACAAATGAAAAAGGGCCAAATGAAAAAATTTTTTGGTCACTCGAGGGGTCTCCCCAAATAAATAGTGAATCAGAAAGGGCAATATACAAAAAATGGGCTACCTGTTCCTGAATTAGATCTCAGCATAAAAAAAAGCAATGTGAGGATCACCCCCCCATGCTCCCCATCAGTATGATGGGGCAAAAAGGGTAGTTGGCTGTCTAATGATACAGACTCATGTCCTTGGTTGAATTCTGGGTCTCCTAAAGAGCCATGGTTTAAGGGAATGGGGATTAGAGCGGGTGTGGGAAATACTACCAATTATTCCTTTTCGTCTTGGCTGAAGGTTTAGGCAGGAAAACTTAAAAGTACTTGTAGCCTCATCTCTGACGGGTTTGATTCCAACAAGCAAATTCGGCACAAAAGCACGGGACTGAAACCAAATCCGTGTCACTACCCCCAAAAACTTCGGAAAAGCACCAAAAATAGATTGATTTTCCCCTTGATAAAAGTTTTCTTTTTAAATGTGTACATCTGGAACACATGCAAAAAAAGGGGACTAAATATTCCTCTTCCAAACACAGCAAAAAGCTATCCCTGACCTATCCCCCAGCAGTCTTTCTATCAAGGGGCAATTCTCAGGGGCATTTTACAGCAAAATACAGCAACTGCACGTCTGGAGAAAGTGTTCTTGACCCAGGAAATTTTTGGCTCCCCGCGCGCTGCTGGCTCCTTGGGGAAAACGATGTCAGGTCTTACTGCCAGATGACTTCCCAATCCATTTAAATGCACTCCTTCCCAAAAGCATTTTTGAGACTGTGGATATGTGATATGTGAATTCAGCCTCTTAATTTCCTACACATAAACGCGTTGCAACACGTATGGAGCATGAAACAGCGCGCGCTGCGTCGCCGCTACTCAGTCGCTGCCCTACACCCTGCCCGTTAACACCACCCCCTCCGCTGGGATCCGGGCCTATCTCTGTTCTTTAGAATAAACCACCTAGGGAAAATTGCTCGTTTTCCCCTTTTGGAAAAACCCCCCTCACCACTCCGGTTAATCATTTGCAAACCACGAGCACCATGGTGCCATTGCGGGGCAAGAACTTGGGAAAGGGTAGCCTCCCGCCTTCCACACAACCGCCTTGACACCAAAGGCTCTCTTCACCGACTCACGCTTCTTTTCCCGGATTTCTTCACCTCCGCACGTGGGCTCGTGTGCCCCCTGGCAACGTAAGGGGCGTGACTGCGTTTGACGGTAGGGGGTAACCAGTGTCTTTTAATGTGTGTGTGTTTTTCCGTTATTGGGCGTTGTTGTACCGGGGCTCTGTTTTTGTCCCCACCATCCCCGCTTGGTACGGGCTGACCTTGAAAAAAGGTGGGGGCGGCAAGACCCCCCCCCTCTTCTAACCCACCCCCCCACACACACACACCAGAAACCCAAAATTTCCCCGTGTTTTTTTTTTTTCCAGAAGGTGGTTTCTGTAATCAGTGCCCTTCAGATTCTTCCCGTTCGTCCCCGCGGAAATCGCTTCCCCCCCCCCTTTTAACCACTGAACACACTTTCTCCCCCCTACCAGGCGACGCGTTTTTCAAGTTTGTTCGCTTCTGGAGGGTCCCGGTTTCGCTGATAACCACGCATCCTGGGTGAAAGGGAGCGGCCCAGCGCGATGAGAAAAACATTAATGACAACGAAGCCCGGAGAAGGAGGAGGTTCGCGGGTTTCCCAAATCCTTGTCACACTTCTGTCTCCCTTTTCACAACCGAGTCTGCGTCTAGCGCCGGGACTTCCCTTTTCCCCATCCCCCTCGATCGGGGCACGGCGCAGTACCCCCGGTCGCGACCCCCCGACATCCACCGCCCCCCCCGCCGCTTTTCTTGTCTGCCCGCCCCCCGTCGCGACCTCAGCAGGGAAACAGTGGCCCACAGTCCACCGACGTTTCTGCCGATCTTTTTTTCCAAGTTTTTCGGCGTGGCGTCGTCTGTGGGAAAATTATTCTACCTGCTGGATTTACAGAGGCTGCCCCCGACTAAACAACTCATCCAGCTGCGGATGGCTGTGTCACTGGACGTACAAAGGATCCTAGAACATACCTAGGATCGCCCTAACCACTTCCTTGACTGTGACGAGGTCTTGACACCTACAGTCCCCCCTTCAAGGTCAACAAATGAAGCCTACCCGCGGAGTCTGGTTGTGCAGGCTGGGCGATCTTCTCCATTTTTTTGTACGCCTGAAGAACCTGGAGAGGGGTCGACTTTTGTCTGGGACGCTATGACGTGCGCGGGGATCCAATTGAAAATGGTTTTTCCCCTTATTTGCAGATGAAAGCTGATTCAAAGCTTACTCCCCAGCCAGGCCTTCTTTCAAACGTGGTCACCCGTTGCCCTTCCCTTTGAAGCCACCCGCAAAACAGCCTCCGCTATATACCTCCCTACCAGCTTCGCGTCTGTCTACCTACAAGAAAGGCAGCGCCAAAAGACGCCTCTTCACCTCAAAAAAAAAGCCCCTTCAGCCAGCGCGTGAAGACCAACATAGAACAGCGTTTCCCCGCCCTGTTCACCCCCCTCCAGTCCCGTGCGCGGCGTCAGGCCCAAAATTCCGGCCAGAATGCTTCTTGCTATAACTAAAAGGCCGTCAAAGGGCATTGGGGGGGACTGACAATGTCCCGCCAAAAACAGCCCAATCCGCCTCGTGCCCCGGCTGGCCACTACGCAGGTTCTGCCAAAACAGCCTAGCCACGATGCCGGGTGGGGGCGTTTAAAATTGGTCGGCATCACCCCCCCACGACGTAAATACACACTGTCGTAGTCTAAAAATGTCTCACTTCCGCACCCTGACTCCCTCCCGGTCCCCGCGTTCAACCCGGTGCACGGCGAGTCCCTTCAAGCTCCAATTTACAACCAGGCCCGCTCAATGTCATCGGCACGGCACCTGCAAAAGCTTTTACATCCCCCCCAGCAGCCTACGCCTCTAAACGCCATACTAGCTGACAGCGGGTGGGGCATAATGCACCTCTGTGGGGCATGGGATGTTTTTTTCGCTACTTTACGGGTCCACGGGGAAATTTTACCGCCAAAGTACAGGTGCCGAGGGGATTCAAAAGCCCCTCCTGTCCTACGGGCCCCTGCATGGGCTGGCTATCATTTTCACCTGCCTTCCCGAAGCCACTTTGGAGTCAAACACGTCAACAGATGCGCTGAGATGACTCTCCCTCCTACCACGTCCCCGTCAGGCCGGGCGCCTTTTGCGCGAGTTCTCGGGAGTTTACTTCCCCAAGGGGGATCTCAAAAAGTCCCCCTGAAACCCTTGGTAGGCAAACCCTGAGGATTCACGTTAAGGGGGGAGCCTACCATTCGCCATACCACACCGAGGCAGGTTCCCTTCCTTTCCAGCGTCAATTCAGGAGGAACTTGAAATCGGGTGACAGCAGGGAATCAGCAAACCTGCCGTGAACGACCCTTCAGAGTGGTGCACCCCCTAGTCGTCGTGGCTAAGGTAAAGGCGTGAGAATCACGGGTGACTTACGAAACTCAACTCTCAAATGGCCGCCACACATCCTTTTCCCCAACTCCATTCACCGCTGTCCCTGTCAACCCCTCGGCGTTTTTTTTTTCCACAGCGGAGCCCTTTTCGGGTATTGGCAGTTGGGGAATTACACAGACGCCCAAAACCTGCACCTTTTTCACACCCTACGGCCCCCTTCAACACTGCAGAGGTCCCTGGGGTTTCTCGGCTACCAGCGACGCTTACTGTCTCCGCGGCGACCTGGCTCTGCAGGGTGTAGATAACTGCGTTAAGGTGGTTGACGACATTCACCTCTTCGACGACGACTTCCCCACACACCTCCAACGTATTCACCAGATGCTCACTAGATGTCGCAAGTACGGGATCACACTTAACAAGGATAAGTTTGTGGTCGCCGCGCCTAGTGTGAGCTTCTGCTGGTATAACCTCTCAGCTGAAGGCGTGGCCGCGGATGAGGACAGAGTCAGTGCCATCCAGGACTTCGCGACTCCCGCTAACTTGACTGTTCCTTGCACAGCCAAACCTGAGACACCTGCCGTGGTGTGGTGAGGTCGAAGAAGAGGAATAGCGTAACAATATCTACACCTAACTGAAAACAGTATTATTTGCATATGATCTTCATGTTATGAATACTGAATGAGATAAGAATTAATGGAAAACCTGAGGCGTATTTTGTGGCGGCCAATTTTGTGGAAAATTATACTCTTTTAAGCTCCGCCCACTTTTTTTTTACTTTCTTGAGTGAACTGCTAACCGACATGATACACTCTCGGCCAGTAAATTTTACTTTTTTCGGAAAACATATACTCTTTTGGGTGTGTGTGTGAGCCTTCAAGATCCTGGCGAATCAGAGCGCGCGCATGCATACATTCTTATCTGACATCGCCCCCGTAAATGTTTATGTTTTCCACTAATTCTCATCTCATTCAGTATTCATAACATAAAGATCATATGCAAATAATACTGTTTTCAATTAGGCGTAGTTATGATACTTTGATGGCATCATACATATGGAAGTAGGAGCTCATGAATAATTAAATTCTGCAACGACATCTGAAATCTTATTCGCATCCTCAGCATGGATACATAGCGTCCGAATTTCCGTTGATACTTGTGGCTTAGCGCCAAAACTGGTGTATTATTGCTATAGTATAGTCAAATACTTAAATATATTCATGAGTGATATACATTTGCATAGAAATGTATAATTTGGTATATATGTCATATCACACAAAAAGAGAGCCTTTTAGAGAACCTATCGCAGGGCATAAATACGAACATTTCATCAGTCTGATTCAGCTCCAACACGGTAGGTCGAGCCTCTCCAAGACTCCAGCCTCAACCAGACAACCGCGTGTACATCGTGAAATGGCTGTGTAGTAAATAGATATTCAAATAACATTTTCATAGCGCCCTAAACATTTCAGTTTGATATCAGTCCCTCTATAAGTTAGAAAATAATGCTTAAAAGGCCATTCTAAGAGCTCAAAACAATTAGATATATCGATGTGTAATACTGACAATCACGCCACTACTCTTTGCTGTGCCTTCAATAATGTCAACCTTAACGATATTCATTGAGCCTCGATAAGAGGTAATGAAGTGTACGTCACTTTTACTCCCGGCAACATCTAGAAAGTGCTTTGGCAGCGCTACAATCGTATTTTGTGATGGCAAGCAGGGGCGGAGCTTAAAAGAGTATAATTTTCAACAAATTGGCCGCCACAACATACGCCTATAACATTTACGGGGTCATGTCAGATAAGAATGTATGCATGCGCCCGCTCTGATTCGCCAGGACCTTGAAGGCTCCATCCACACCCAAAGGAGTAAAAATTTTACTTCTCTGAAGGCGAAAAGTAGCTCATGTCCGACAGTAGTGCACTCAAAATAAGTTTTTTTAAAAGTGGAGGAGCTACAAAGCGTATCATTTTACTCTTTTCTCACGGTACAAATACGCCTCATGTGATACTAGGTAGAATGTGAGAAACCGAGAAGTATAACGGGGAATAATGGAAATGACGTGTGGTTTTGCTGAATGGGATGTGGAAAAAATTTTGGTTTAAATGTATGCGCTGGGGGTTAACCAAAGTACAAAACTCGAGATTTT
>JACEEZ010001232.1:0-11954 GCA_016584305.1 Chionoecetes opilio | reverse complement strand
TACAATATTTAAATACAAATTTTCAGAAACCACATTTTTAAAAACAAAGGAAATTTTTTTGTAATTATTTAAACAAAAAAAAAAAATATTAAACTAAATTCCATTAATTTTCTGTTTCCTGGTTGCGGGACCAAGACCCATTTACACGAATACTTACTGATAAAAATCTTACATGAATAATCAATATTGCAAATTTTACACTGCAATATCACTAGAGGAAAAATCTCAAAAAATAATCCCAAAACCACCACTGTTGTGACTGGACGTCATTACGCAGAAGGTTGCTGCAACACTGTTCTTTTCAAAGAAAGTTTTTATTTTGCTCGTGTGTGGGACAGAGAAAGGAAGCAGAGGCGCACGAGGCAATGAGTTGAGTTCAGTAACAGTTTGACCTTGAGAGTAGCGGGCTGCTAACTCTGTTGAAGAGTAGAAGATAGAGGTTAGTGTTCAAGGGGGGACTATGGGGCCTTGGCTAACCACTTACGCCTCCTCAAAAAACCCCTTCTTTTAAAAAAAACGCTCGGCTTAAAAACCCTTTAAATTAATTATATATTTGCCCGTGTAATATTATGTTTCCACTTGTTATTTCTTTCTTTTTTTTTTTGTAAAATTTATTGATTTGGGCAAAAAAAAAAAAATTCGGCATATTCGCAAACGACTGCGAGTGGGGAGTGCGGAATATTGAAAAAAAACATTTCGAAAAATTCGCCCAATTGCGAATGGGGAATATTTGGTTTATCACTGTATGTATGTATGTATGTAGTATGTAGTATATATGTATGTTTTGTATGTAATGTATGTATGTATGTATGTATGTATGTAGGTAGGTAGGTGTATTAAAATATAAAATATATATAATATATATAAATAATATATATATTATATTTTAAATAAAAATTAATATAATTATATTATATATATAATAAGAATAAAACCAAGCGCGGGTAGAAAAAATCTTGATTGGTTTATTTTGGTACGTTTCGGCTTATAATAAAGCCATCATCAGCCTAAAATCGGATTACAAATTTTTTTTTTGTTAAAAAATGAAAAATATACAAATTATACAATGATTTTGCGCATTTTAAAATGCCTAACCTAAAATAAAAAAAAAAAAAATTATAAACCAGAAATTTAAAAAATATTTACACCTACCAATAAAACATTGCAGTGGAGTGTGGGGCCACCACCCACCCACCACCCAACAAAACCCATCCCTTGCGCCCCCAGGGGCACTTCAAACCCCGTTGTGTGCCTTTTAAAAAAACCATGTGGGAATCCCACACTTCCACTGCAATTTTGGGATTGGTAGGGGGTAGTATTTTTTATTACCGTTTTATTAATTTTTTTTTTATTTAGGTTAGGCATTTTAAATGCGCAAAAATTCAATTGTATAATTTTTTTATATTTTCATTTTTTAACAAAAAAAAAAAAAATTGTATCCGATTTTTTGGGGCTGGGTGATGGCTTATGTATAGCCGAAAACGTTTCCAAATAAAAAAAATCAAAAATGTTTTTTACCGCCCGCTGGGGTTTTTATCTTCATTATAAGATCTCGCTTCCCTTATGGAGGAAAAGTATTGCCCTATTTTTTATATTATATATATATAAAAAATATATATATATATATATATATATATAATTTATTTTTAATAATATATATATATATATATTATATATATATATATTTTATATTATATTATATATTATATAATAATATATAATATATAGTATATAATTACAAGGCTTGTTCGCCCTTCGGACCCATGTTTATTGATGTTTGTAGTAGAAGTATATATTAGGGACAAAAAATGTGGGGGGCAAAAAAATCGAATCATGTTGTTGCTGTCGTTGGGTCACTGGTCCAAAGTGCCTCGGGGTTAGACCACCTACCACCACCACCGTAGCCTGCCTCACCCCAGCGTGCCCACGCTTGTCTCACCGGCAGGCCCCACGCCTGTCTCACCCCCAGTCCCACGCCTGCCTCACCCTAGCCCCCCCCCCACGCCTGCCTCACCCCAAGCTACACACCTGGCCTCAACCCCAGCCCCACGCCCTGCCTCACCCTAGCCCCACGCCTGCCTCCACCCCAGCCCCACGCCTGCCTCACCCCTAGCCCCACGCCTGTCTCACCCCAGCCCCACGCCTGTCTCACCCCCAGCCCCCACACCTGCCTCACCCCCAGCCCCACACCTGCCTCACCCCATTCCCCACGCCTGCCTCACACCAGCCCCCACGCCTGCTCACCCCAGGCCCCCACGCCCTGTCTCACCCGCCCCACACCTGCTACCCCAAACGCCCCCCCAAAACCTGCCTCACCCCAGCCCCACGCCTGTCTTCACCCCCCACCCCACGCCTTCCCCACCCCCAGCCCCCCACGCCTGCCTCAACCCCAGCCCCACGCCTGTCCTGCAAGCAACATTCACCCACACCCACACACGCACACACCACACATACATGTATGCAGGGACCACCACACACACACAACATGCATGCACACACACACACACACCACACACCACCCCACGGGTACTTCCCGTGGTGTAGGGGAAGCACGCTCGGTTCAACAAAACCGAGGAAGTCCCCGGGTTCGATCCCCGGGCCGGAGGCGGAAAACAGATGGGTTGGTTTCCTTAAAACCCGAGCCCCTGTCCACCCAGCAGTGGAATGGGTAGCCGGGGTTTGTGACCTGCTCTCCGGGGGTGCTGGCTTCGGCCACAACACAAAGCACTAAGGATGAATGAAAAAAAAAATGTTGATATGGAGACGGGGCCAACACGGAGCATTGCTCTGGCCCTGTAAAAAATACAACTAGATGAATACAACTAGATGAATACACAAATGTCAACGAGTCTACGGGAATTCGTGGAAATATGGCAAAGATCTTACCGCAGAGTTTAATTTCCTGTATTATAATCCGCTGAAAAGTGTTTTTTTAGCCCAAAAAAACCCCCCTTTCAAAAATTATTCAATCAACATGGGACCAAAATCGCTTACCACCAACGATTTTATTTTCGATTTTTTTGAGGCCTACTCTCATCAAAATTGAATTTACAGTTTTGGCTACCCAAAACAGACAGACAGGACACACGGCTACTCCTATAGTATATATTTAATTATTAATATATATATAATATATATATAATATATATAATATATATATATATATATTATATAATATTATCCTCCTCCTCGAACATGTTGAGGGTGAATCCACGGGTATCATGCAAAAAGCTTCGGGAAACTGACAGAGTTGTAGGTATAGTTACCGCGCTACTTTATATTACGACCGTCGTGGCAAAACCCTGAAGCGGCAATTTGTTTTTTTTTTGTTTTTTTTCACATTTGTGCCTATAGCGGCCTGTAGGGCAGTGATTTGGGGACCCCAGGGGGCTCGGATGGTAGACTCTGGGAGGTTCACTTGAGGGCTGTGATGGCGGGTCCTCGCCCGTGGTGGCGAGGATTTTTTATAGTGGACGCCTGTTGATTAGAGGGCCTCATGCCGCCCCCCCCGTGTCCTCCGATGCACTCCCCAAATCGAAGGTTTAGGGGTTTGTTTTGGGCAGGGCAATGTGGGTTTTGGTTTTTTTGGCCACTCGACGGTGGCAGAAAGGTTTTGGGGTTTTTCTTTCGGGGGATCGAACTCGGGTCACCGAGGAACGCCCAGTCGGAAGACGCTTAACCACTCCGCTACCGCCTCCCCAAAAAAATTCCATGATAACCTTAGGATGCCACATCCCAAGGTTTATTCCGGGTCCCGCCATCTTGACTCCCCGTACTATCCACCGCAAGTGGCTGCCTTCCCGTCCCTTTGCTTTTTTCCGTACAATTTTTCGTGTTGCCTCCGTGGTTTTTTTCATGCTATTGCATAAACGGGAAAAAGCCCACGGCCATTGCTTTTCGTTGTGCCCCACGGTCAAAGTGCATCCTCCGGCATATTAACCGGTGACGATGCCTTAAAACCATACCGTCACTACTTGATTGCAACCACGGTTGGCGTCACGGTGGTTAGTACGTTTTTGAAGCCAGGGCCCATTAAAACGGTGCTCCCTACGGAAAAAATTTCAACACGGTTGGTGCTAAGGGGTTGATTCACGGGTATTTTTCAACCCCCAAAGGGGAAAAAAACTTTTTAAATTTTTTTTTAACATGACCAAAAAAAATTTTTGGGCCCTGGGAGGCCGGGGGGAAGCGCCGTTGTTTGGGACGATGAACTCCACGGTGGGGGGGGCGGAGTACCACGGACATGCCACGCCGGTGCCCAAAAGCTAAGGAATTTACGGGCTGGAGCATGGATCCGTGAGTACCGTGGCTCGAAAAACCGTGGAAAATGTGTGAAAAAAAGGGGGGACTTTAAAGACTGTCAAACTAAAAAAACATTTTGTAAAAAGCAAAAAGCAATGTAAAAAAACTAAAACACCTATACCAAAACCATTCATTCGTTTTTATCGTGTCTGAGGAAAAGCAGGAAGAATCGATGGGTCAGCACCTGAAAAGGAGGTTTTTACCACACCACTTTCTGAAAAATCGATACCCACCTACTTTCTAGCACCATCACAAATCTAGTAAATTCCTTAACAGGTTTAAACCGCCAACCCATTAAATTAAAATTCCGGCAGGGAAAAAGATTTTAACCCACAAAGGAGGTTCCATTAAAATTGGGGGGTACCAGGGAAACCACCCCAAACACAACAACCCACAACAAACAACTTTTAGCTTTTACTAAAAAACAAGGAAAAAATTTTTTAAATTTAACTTTCCCCTTAAAAAAAAGGGCCCGGGTTTGGGCCCTTGATAGGGTTTTCCAAGGGGGTTTAACAATAAAAAGGGGAAATTAAAGAGTTTTGGGGAAAAAAAAACTAACTAACTGAAAAGGGCCCTCGCCCCTTTACTTCTATTTTTTGTTTTTTGGTTTGGGGAAACGATCCGGGGGGAATTTGGGTTGAAAAATAAAAACCTTCCGGGTTGGGCTCAATTTGGCCGGGCCCGGGGGAAACCAATGCTTATTATTTTTTTTGTTTATTTTGGGAAAAACCGGGAGAAAGGGGGAAAATTTATTGAAGGGGGAAAAAAAAAAAAGCCTAAAAACATTTCCAATCCAAAAAAAAACCAAAATTTCAATGGGAGAGGAAAATAGATTGTATTTTTTACCAAGAATCATTTGGGGGCACAGGTTTTTCCTTCAACTCATCAAAAGATATTGAGGGGGGATTAACTCCACTTTTTATTGGGTTTCCGGGGAAAAAAATAAAAAAAATTACCCTCCCCTCTGAAAAACACAAATATCATGCTCAAAAATACTCAGATTATGGAGTATTGGGGAAAAGGAGAAATCGAAATGAGATAGGAAAAAGGTTTGAAATTATTTTAAAGGGGACCCCAAAAATATGGCAAGGCTTTTATAAGGGTTATTACGTATAAGGTTTTTAAGGGTATAAGGGCCAAATGGTTACCGGTCATTTCGCCTACATGAAAAGATTTCCCAATTTCGTCCCCACATGTAAGAGTCAATTCGCCCCACTCTAAAGTCAATTCGCCCACCCCCGGAAATCCCATGTCACGGAGTCATGTAAACATAATCTTTCCCCTCTGGCAGGAAAATGGGAAATGAACCACCAGTAACCTTGGGGCGAAAAATGACGGTAAAATTTTTAGTGTTTTTGGCCCATACTCCCCCCCACTTCCCCCAAAAAACAAGTTTTGGTGAATCCAGTGGAATGCGGGGTTTTTCGGGTGGGGAAACAAAAATTATGCGTTCGGAAAAAACCACGAATTAAAGAGTTGTGTTAGGGGGGGGGAGGGGGTTAAAAAAATTCCCTAGATCTTAGGGTTAATTTCTCCCTTACATCTAGAAGAACAAATTGGGCCTAAAAAACCAAAAAAATATAAAAAACCTAAACCTAAATTAAACCTACCCTAAGCAGGAGCTTTGACCAACCGAATAACCTAATTAACCAAATTTCCTACCTAACAAAACCTAATCCTAACCAAAATCCTAAAACCTAACCTAAAAACCAAAAAATCAACCGAAAAACAAACTACCCAAATCTAACCCTACCCTAACCTAAACAAACTCTTAAACCTAACCTTTCCTAGCGGGGGGTTTGGGGGGGTTTCATCGGAGAACCACTAAAACAAATATAAACCTAACAACCTCCTAGCTTCCTAGAGGACTCCATTAGGTGTGGGGCGGGAAAATTGGGGACCTGTGTGGCGAAATGAACTTCCATGGTGTGGGCGGAAGTTGGCATGTGGCGAATGCCGGGGAAAAACCGGTTTACCAGGCCAAAAATTTAAGGGTTTTAAGGCAAGGAAAAAAAAACTAGTCAGTCTCAGAAAAATAACCCGGGCCAGTCCCTCGTCTATTTTTACATATACTTACCCCGGCGTGAGGGCTGTCTGGGGGGAAAGGCACAAAAAAACCCCAGCAGCGACTTTGTACTATCTGAAAAAAACCACCGAAGGGACGTGGAGTGGATGCAACAAACCCTCCCTCACCATGCTGCCCTGTTGACCTTCCCTTAAACAACCTCCCTTGGCTTGCTAGCCACCAACAAATCAGGGCCCTTTAAAGCAACTTTTCTGGGAGTCTTGTCATAACCATCCTCGTGGGGACCTTTAGTACATCATAAAACAAGAAAACCAACCTAAAGACATTTGGGGGAACCTTTGCCACTGGTTTCGAATAAGTGAAAAAAGGTTTATCGCCACAGGCACACACTACCTCCCCTTCCTTGAACAACCAAAACAAAACCTGGGGGGACTTGTGTTTCGTTCCCCCGCCGTGGCCGGCGTTTGCGCCGTGGGGGGCTTGCCAGCAAGCCGGGCTGAATTTCTGACAGGAAAAAGGGCTTCCGTAACTCAGCTGTTCTGGTGCAACCATTCCACCCCATGCTATTTTTTTCCTTTCTTTCTTTATTCCTTCCTGTTTGGCACAACCCAAACATCCGCTGTCCGGGGGCATAATAAAACCCTGAAGCTGGCTGTGAGAAAAATTGTATTCATTTTTATCGTAAATTATCATAAAATTTTACCCACCACTCACAGATAGGGGGAATTTTTTTTTTTTTTCTTTTAACCTTAATAAAAATTGGGGGTACGTTGGCCTATTACGTGCGGCTTCCCTTAATCTGCTTCCAAAAATCCATACGAGCCCTGAAATGTAGGCCTGTACGCCCATATTCTGGGTTTAAGGTAGTTTTTTTTTTTTTTTTTTTTTTTTTTTACTTTTGGGATCCCAAGTACGCTAGCAAAGTGGCCTTGTATACTTTCCCAGGGCATCATTGTTAGTTTTTTTTCCTCTGTCCCACTTCAATAACTTACCTTTACAATTAGCCCAAATACAGGGGACCCCCATTTTTAAGGCCCATGGAGAAGGGGTCGAGAGGAGGGAAATGGGGACAGACAAAAGTCATTTGTAAAAAGTCTTTTAAAAATAAAAATGTAAAAAATGGCAAGAAAAAAAAAAAAAATAATTTAGGGGGACGGGGGACAAAAATGAGGGAGTTTTGTGAAGGGGGGCCAGGGAAAAAGGATGGGGGAAAGGGTAAAAGGGAAGGAAGGGGGATATTTTGGCATACTTGGACTTAAAAATAAGAACCAAAATTTATTAAACTTTCATCCACTTGTACTGTACACCGCTTGCAAATGGCCTTTGGCAGATATTCACAGGGGGGACTCGAATTAAAAAAGGGTTTTTACAAGTAAAAAAAAAATTATTTATGAAAAAATATTAACTGTTAATAAAAAACAGGCTTAGCAGTGGAACCCATTTTGGACCATTCAACTAATGTAACAAAAATTTCCTCAAACCAAAAAAACTTATCATTAAAGTGTCCTCCCCACGTCGGGAGCTACACACTCCCAAACCACACAATCACCAGTCCCACAATTTTTAAAGGTCTTTTGCCCCAAAATGTTTTCGCAAATTAAAAAAAAAAGTTAAAAATTCAAAAAACAGAGTAACAACAAAATCGATCAAACTAATAAAAAACACAGTTTCATAGAACCCACTAACATTTAATTTCAAAAGAAAAAAATTTTCCACATTCTTGAGACAGGATATGAGAAGGGTTCTAAATTTTTTTGGGTTTTTAATTAAATTTACTGTTTGGAAAAAAACGGCAAAAAACCCACCTCCAAAAAAACAATAACGCCCACCAAAAAAAAACTGTTCCACCCGGATATATTGAAAATTTTAAAGGATGATAGTAAGTATAAACCTGGGAAAGACATAGGGGAAGAGGCATTAAAGAGAGAATGGGAGAGTGAGATTGAAAAAAAAAAAAAACCTAATTCTAAAAGTGAAACCCTAATGCATCACATTTCTTTTAAATGTACAAATTCCTACAAGTATTATACAGTTCTCAAGGCACGGGGGACATTGCATTTTAACAATATTCCCACATGCGTTTTCATTTTTTTTAATCTTACCCAATTTCATTTCAAGCAATTGGTTTTTTTAAAACATTGGTACAAGGTGGGGTGCAGTGGACCCCAGGGCGGGGGACCTCTGAGTGATATGCCCCTAGCTAAGATTTTTTCCATGAAAACCCAGGGACAGTGACCCATAACAGTACAGGGGAACCAAACCCCTCATGTTATCACTTTCAAAATGCACAGAATACTTTTCATATATGTTAAGGGTTGTATGTAAGTATGTATAAAATATGTTTGTGTATGTATGAATTCTTTTTCCCTAATAATGCAGCTATAATTAAAAATCACTCCGTATTAATCGTTTAATCCTTTGTGGTAATTTTGAGGTTATATGCCATTAGGGAATATATGGCTGAAGTTTGGATCTTTTTTGGAGCTTTAAGGTTTGTTAAGGAAAAATTCGGCCATGATGAAAAAATAAAATATAAATGGCAAAATACTCTAGAAGGATGAACCTATCAAAAAAAATACTGAGGGGTTTTGTAGTGGTGTATAACCCTTGAATCTGGCTGTCTATGGAATTATTTTAAGGGTTCCCCAAAGGTTAGATCGAAAAAAAAGCATAATACCAATTGGCATGCATAAAATTGGGATGCGATAAAAACCAAACTTGAATTTATTCACTTCAAGAAAAAAAAAACCCCATTGGGTGTACCTCAGGGACCTCGCCATGTTTTTTAAACATATACGGGCTTTTGCCCACCACAAGCCCACCAAGTAAAAAAAATAATGGAAAGCTGACAACCCACAAAAACAAAAACATAAACCACACCCCCTTTACTAACTGAAAAAAATTTGGACAAACTTTTGGTTATCCCTTATTTTGGATGTAAGACACAGAAACCTTTTAACAGAACAAACAATACCAAAATCAAGAATGGGCTGATGAAGCTTTTGAAGATATGGGCATTAAATTATTGACATTATGGAAATATTTACATACATGCTGTTAATTCACCACATAGGACTTAGAAGCCTCGCTGTGGTAAATTTTGCAATACATAAAACCATTTTGGAAGTTTTGAGGAGGGCCAATTGGTATTGACCAGCATATAATAGTTTTGTATTAAAAAAACTTAATACCAGTAGTAAAAAACAACAGGCAACAAAAAATCTCAAAAAAAAAAAAAAGGGGGGGCAAAAAACAAAGCATTAACATCAGTGTAATAAAAAACATAACCATTTAATTAAAAAACTGGGTTCCAAAACCCATTTGTATGAAAAAAAAAATACCTCTGACTAATTAAATTTTAACAATGGCCCCTAATAAGTGGATATTCAAAAAATCGTAATCCACCTTACCCATGCAGTACCAAAAATTAGCCCTAAATATTCTGCCCAGCTTTTAAATAAAGGAGGAGATTCCAGCACTCCACGGCGGGCAGGAAACAAAAAGGAAAGTTCCCCAAGTAAAGGTCAAAAAGGTACTAAAAAGGGAAAAACCAAAAATACAACCATGGCCAGGAGGCCCCAAACTGTGGCACCCTTATACACTTAAATACACACAAAATTTATATATTATATTAAGGGTTTATATGTTATATATATACACTTGAAAAAATCTATAGGTCTAAAAAAAGACTTTTTTTGTTCCCTTAGACATGAGGGATCATATACATTAAAACCCCCCACTGGGACTTTTTTGAAAGATATGGCAAGACGGGGGAAAAAACAAAAACAAAAAAAACCATTTCTACGTAGGCCACGGCCGGGGTTGTTTGCTACATAAGGATACAAGAGGTAGATCACTAAAGTGCATTTTTGTGGGAAATGAAACTTTACTAAAGAGGAGGGCAGGCCCACTAAAAAAACCCAGGGGCACAATAAACTTCCCGGGGTTTTAAAATACAGTACTTTCTTTCAATTGATTGGGATCCCCTTGCAATAAAAAACAATGATTGTTATTGTGGTGAAATGGGTTAGAGTTTTTTTCCCCCTTTGTTATGAATGAAAAGAAAAAAATCTACCCTTTTAACCCACGTTATTGAAAAAAACCATTTTTCCAATTCAATCCTTGGAAATAAATTTAAACATGTTTGCTTGCAGGGGGGGCAAAAGCGTGTTTTTTGGGAAATTTTTTAAAAAAAAAACTTCTCGCGAATTTTTTTTAATTTCCTTTACCCAAAAATATTTGGCCCCCTGGGGGCCCCCCATATTTTTGCAACAAAAAAAAAAAAATAAAGGCTTTTTCCAATTTTGTTATGTTTTCGAAAATGATATTTTGAAGGGGCTAGGTAAAATTTCACTAATCATCAGAAAAAAAAAAAAAAACCCGTCCAAAAAATATTTGAAAAAAAAAATCTTCATCCTAAAAACCCAATTTTTATATTGCAGGGGGGACTTTGAAAAAGCCTGAGGGGGGTGCTTTTCACAAGCTAAATCCCCTTAGGGCCAGATTCCTCTTACCAGTTTTCCCAATGGGACTAATCCCCATAGCTTGGGAAAAAATCCGGGAAAATAGTAGGGAAAAAAAAGGATATTTTAAACCCATGCTTTTGGGAAAATTCCCAAAGGGGGGAAAATACAAAAGTTCTTGCCCCTTTTTTTTTGGGGACAACCCCAAAACAGGTGAAGTGAGGGGCAAAAATAAACCCCTTTTTTTGGGATAAAAAAAAGCAAAACCAAAAGGGGGGGCCGAAAACTTTTTCCCCAAAGGGGCCTTGGGGGAAACTTTTGCCATGGTTTTACGGAGCCCCCCCCGACGGTTTTAAACCAACCCCCCTCGGGGGATAGGGGGGCGTGGGGGGGGTTTTGGGGGGATTCCACTTTAGCATAGTATCACACTATCGAAACTGGGGGTTTGGGTTTTGAAAGCTCCAGGGTTTGGGAGAAAAAAATGAAAAAAAAAACCCCCCTTTTTTTCCCCTAATCTTTTGGAAAAAAAAAAAACCCAAAAAAAAATTTTTTTATTTTGCCAATAGCGCTAAATAAATAATATACCAAAAAAACTGAAGTAGGAAAAAACGGGAAATAATAAAACATTTACCCCCTTCGAAAAAAAAAAAAAAATAATTGCTCCCAAACAAAAAAAACCCATAAAAGGGGGCCCCCCAACAAAAAAAAGGTATTGAGATTAAAAAAAACCCGATTAAAATTTTACTTTTTTACCTTTAAAATCAAGAAAAAAAAAAAAGTATTAAAAAATTTTCTTGGAAAAAAAACGGGGAAAAAGTTTGGAAATCCCCCCCAAAAAAAAAAAAATTTTTTACCAATTTTTCACTTTTGCCATAGAAATCAAAATTTTTTGGTTTTTTTCACTTATGAGCAAAAAAAATGATACCTTTTTTCATTTAATTTTTTTTTCAATGCAGTTTACAATTGTTTTGTGTTAAATTGTTTTTTGGGTCCCCCCAAAAACCTGCAAAAAATTTTCAAAAAATTTACGAAACTTGTGTTTTAAGGGGAAAAAACTTAATGGCTTTTTGCTGAAGCATTTTTTCTACAGGGGGGGGCCCCCTTTGTTTTTACCGTTTTTCACCAAAAAACTGGGGAAAAAAAAATCTTTTTTTCCCCCGCAC
>JACEEZ010001230.1:50000-55391 GCA_016584305.1 Chionoecetes opilio | reverse complement strand
GGGGAAGGGCAGGAGGGAGGGAGGTGAGGGGAAAGTAGGGGAAGCAGAGGAACACGGCGAGAACGTGAATAGGGAGGCAGGGTATGACGAGAGATGAGCAAAAGAATAAGGGTAGCAGGGAGGCAGGGTGGTGATGGTGGTTGATGTTATCTCAAAGTTCCTCATGGCTTGATCTGGTTTATGAGGGAATAACTTGTACTTGATATGGTTTGATCGGCCTTCCCCTTCCTTCCATCCTCCTCCTCCTCCTCCTTCTAGTTCGCCTCCTTCTCTTCCATTTTCTTCTGCTCCTCTCCTCGGTAATGCTGCTTTTGTTTTTCCTTTTTTTCTCATCGTGCCTCGTATTTTAGTTTTTTTTTCGCTCACCTTTCTTAATCTTATTCGTATTATTTATAATAGTAACAATCATGATGATAAAGATAATAGTAATAATGATAATGGTAACAGTGATAATAATAATAATGATGATAATGATAATGATAACGATAATAATGATTCAACAGATAATATTGATGCATGAGGGTGACGTTATTACCATGATCCTGTAGATGATAATGCTACTTGAATATATAGCGTTGGGCGATGCAAGACACAACCATCGTGACCCATCACGGGCCAGGCGGCGACCCGGTGTCTCAGAGGACGTCGCCCTCCACTCCCACCGCCTTTTGAGGATCCACCTTGCCGAGGCAATACATCCGCCAGCCGCTGCTGACCGCCGCGGTGCTGGAGGTCACGCTCCTCCTGACGGGCGTCGTGCTGGAGGCCGACAACCTCCGTCAGGCAGTGAGGTAGTGGCGGGTCGCGGGGCCCCACACCACCCTCTTGGGGAAGCTGCAGGAGCGCCTGGTCGCCACCTCGTGGCTGGCCCCCGCAAGGGACCCCCTGGCCGAGAGCGGCTTCGCCCTGGGTGAAAGCTGGGGGGAGGTGCTGCCCCTGGTGGTGGGCAGCAAGGAGCGTCTGGCCTGCCTGGAGAGGCCAGACGTGTTTTGTCACGAAAAAACTGTGTGTGTGTGTGTGTGTGTGCGTGTGCGGGGAGGACCTGCTCCCCAGCCTCCACCGGTGCGGGCAAGGGCAGTGCCTTGCGTGCCCCATTAACGTGTCTGTCACCTGTGAAGAGGACGTACGTGGTCATCAGACTGTCGCGGGTCATTACCTGGCACACCACGACCAGGACGCGTCGCTCTGCAGGACAAGGTTGCGTCTCCAGGCAGTGTCATGCCTCACTAAGGGTCATTCTGATCCTCCGGCAGCACGTTGTTGCCTTCCTTCTGGTGGCGGCGGTGTTGCCCCGTCGCCAGGACTCCGACCATACCCACCCCCATACACACGGAAAACAAGAACCAGAACACAAACTTTTTGTGTTCCATCTCGGCTTCCTGGACCTGCCTGGAGAGGGGAAACCCCTGCCCGCACCGGTGGAGGCTGGGGAGCAGGTCCTCCACACACACACACACACACACACACACACACACACCACACACACACCGTAGTGTGGGGTACTCCGTAGTGTAGGGGAAGCACGCTCGGTTCACAACCGAGAAGTCCCGGGTTCGATCCCCGGGCGGAGCGGAAACAGATGGGCTGTTTCCTTAAAGCCCAAGCCCCTGTCCACCCAGCAGTGAATGGGTGCCGGGTGTTAGCCTGGGTTTGTGACCTGCTCTCCGGGGTGCTGGCTTCGGCCAAAACTAAGCACTAAGGATGAATGATAAAAAAATGTTGATATCGGGGAAGGGGGCCCCTACAAAGCTTTGCTCGGGCCCTGTAAAATCAACTAATGAATCCCAACTAGAGGGAAACACACACACAACAACACACCCCACACCCCACACACAAAAACCCCCCCACCACACCCCCCCCTCCTTACCCTCCCCCGGAGTCCCTCCCCTTTTGCTCCCCCACTTTCCCTCCTCCCATCATCCCTCCTGTTTCCTCTCCCTCCCAGTCCTCTCCTTCCCTCTCTCCTCTAATACTCCTTCCTTATCACTTACTCATTCTTCTCCCTCCCACTCCTCTTCCTCTGCGACATCCGTGATAACTCCAGTCACGTCGCTGCTGCTGCTGCTGACCTAAGCTGACCTTGGACACCTGTGTGATAACAAGTGGCGTTTCCGCTGAAGATCCTTTAAAAAGGGAGTAAGCCCCCCCGCCGTCGGGGCCCCCTTCATACCCAATCTTCCAGATTGCCCCAAAGAGACCCCCGTCCCCCTCATAAACCCCTTTAAAGCCCCCAATCTTACCTTGCAACTACCTGGAAGCCCGGCAAGCCACACACACACACGCACACACACACACACACACACACAACACCGTGAGAAGCGAAGGACGGCCTTGGGTTGTGTGTGTGGGGGGGTCGCAATGAAAAACACTTAAAAGAAATTTCGTTCTTTCTTGCGTCCGTGAGAAAAGAATGATTCACCCTCCCTCCCTCCTTCCCTCCCTCCCTCCCTCCCTCCCTCCCTCCCTCCCTCCCTCCCTTGCCCCCTCCGAAATGATAAGTTTTAAGTCTTCCTCTTTCTACCCTTCCTCCTCTCCCCTCCAACTCAATCCCTTCGAAAGGATAAGAATAAATCTCCCTCTATCTACCCTTACCCCTTCCTCTAAAAACGCAAATTTTCTTCCTGAACCCCCTTTCCCTCTGGCTCTTACAAAAAGCTGATTTTTCCCCCCTTTCTGTATGCCTCCTGCCGCCGATAATAAGGATAACTGTTACTCTTCCACCCTCAGTCATTATTTCTGCCCTTTAAAACCGATACATTTCAAAAACCCACCACAAGGCCAAGGGAATTTGGGTTTATTTTCCCCTTTGGCCCTTTCTCACACAAAACCCCGTTCTCATCTCCTCACGTCCCCTGTAAAGTTGAGTCTTCCCTCCCTGCCACCCCCTGCCACACCCTGCCACCCTCAACAAGTGGGCGGGGAGGAGGGTGGGTGGTGGGTAAGAAGTGGGCGGAAATTGTTGGGTCCGGCCCGGGGGTGCCTGGTTTTTTTTTATTTAAAATTAAGTTTTGAAATGGAAAAAAAAATGGCGCCGTGGGCCCAAGCTCCCCCTTACTGGAGCCCGGCCCTTTTTGGGGTGTGTTTACCCAGGGGGGCTTGTATTTGCCAAAACCGGGGCTCGCGATCGGGGGCCCTTTCACCCTCGGGAAAAAACTTGGGGCTCTTTTGGGCCGGGGTTTTTAGGATAATGCGGGAAATTCACACACAACACACCCCCATCCCCCTTGCTTTAAAAAGGGGAAAATTTAACCCTCCGAATTTGTCAGTGAAAAAACCGCGGGAAATAGTGAGGATTCGAAAAGGGTAACCACGAATTGTGCGCCCAAAAACTCTATCCAAAAAGGACCCTCGTGCCCAAACGCGGGGTGTGTGTGGTGGTGGTTTTGTGTGTGGTGTTGTGTGTGGGTTGTGTTTGGGTGTGTGTGTGATTAAAACTAAATTGTAATTTTATCTAGTTGGATTTTTCAGGGGGGAGAGCAACGCTCGTATGGCCCCGTCTCCATACAAAAAAAAATTATCATTCCCTCCTTTTTGTGCTTAGTTTTTGGGCCCAAACCACACCCCCCGGGGAGCAGATCACAAACCCCCCGGTAACACCCGGTAAACCCCATTCACTGCTGGGGGGACGGGGCCCCGGGTTTTTAAAAGGGAAAAAGCCCAATGTTTCCCCCTCCCCCACCGGGGTAGAAACCCGGGGGCTTCTCGGTTTTTTGAAACCCAGGGGTTTTTTCTACCCTACACTACGGAAATACCCGATTGTGTGTGTGTACTTTTTTCCTAAAAATTTTTCATCCCGGGGGGAAAATAAGGGATTAATGAAACCCTTTCTTTAAAATTTTTTAAATAGTATAAGGGTTTTAAAAAGAATGAAAGAAGGGGAGAGAGAGAGAGAGGAGGGAGAAAGAGGAGAGAGAGGAGAGAGAGAGAGAGAAGGAGAGAGGAGGGGAGACCAAAAGAGAGAGAAGGAGAGAAGGGATAACCGAATTAGCGAAGAAATGCAAGGATTTTTTAAAACAAGAAGAAAAAGGAGAAAAAAAATGTATGGGGAAATTTGTAAAAATGTTTAAAAAAAAACCTTTTACAGCAAAACGCAAGGGAAATAAGGAAACCACTCCCTCCAAAACCTTTTCATGGGGGAAAAGATCCCTTTAAAAAAAGAAAAAACAAACAAGTTTTGAGAAAGGGGGAAAAAACAAAGGTAAAGAGGGGGCTTACTTGGAACCCCCAATTTAAGGAAAAAATGGGACAAAAAAGAGGGAATTAAAACAACCCGAAGCAAATTACAAAAATTTAGCAAAAAAACCAAAAGTTCCTAATTTTGAAAAAACCTTTTTTTTAGAAAAAAAGGGACATAAAAAAGGGAATTGGCCCCAAGCCAAAAAGGGTGGGGAGAAACATTTATTCACCCGCAAAGGGAATTTTGGGGGAAAAAAATATTTTAAATTTTTTAACCCGAAGCCCTTTAAAACCTTTCGAATAATAAAAATTAAATGGGGGAAAAGGGGAAAAAAAAAGGGGAAGGAAAAAAGGGGGGAATCGTAAAAGGGGAAAAAATTCCCCCGGTGTTTTGCCGAAACCCTTAAAACCCCCCAGGCACAGGGGAAAGGGAATTTTAAAACAGGTTTTTTGATTTTTTTTGAGGCCGGGTTTCCCCTTTAATTTTAATCCGGGTAAAAAAAAAAAAAAAAAATAAAGGGTGGATCAGTAAAAGGCACAAAATATCACCCAGTCGTGTTAAGTAGTGTCCTGAAGACGTAAAGACCACGCAGGACAGGTGAGGAGGGACGTAATGACAGGTGTGGTGAGGTGTGTGGTGGCTGCAGGCGGGCCTTATGTCGCCGTAATGCCGCTCACAAATGCATTATTTATAACTATAACTGTTGCCTCGAGCACTTGCCTCACCACCTCAGAGTTCATCCTCCTCTTGCCTGCTTGTTTGTCTTCTTACTTGCTTGCTTGCCTGCTGATCTGCCTGCTTTACTGCTTGCCTGCCTGCTCGTTTGCCTGCCTGCCTGCTTGCCTGCTTGCTTGCCTGCCTCCTTGCTTGCCTGTCTGCTTGCTTCCTTGCCTGTCTGCTTGCTTGATTGCTTGCTTTTCTATATTTTCACAGGAGCTGCTTTGAGTAGGTCAACTGGCCTCTTGCAGCCTTCTTATTTTTTATGTTCCTATGTTCTTATGTTCTTATGTCTTCTTCCATCACCGCGCACTCACTCACTCCCCCGCCATCTATCTTTCTATTCTATCATCTGTGTTTTTATATCTTCTTTCCTTGATTTTCCTCTCTCCTTCTCTCCTCTCTCTCTCTCTCCTCTCTCTCCCCTCTCCTCTTCTCTCTCCTCTCTCTTCCCTCTCCCTCCTCTCTCTCTCCTCTCTCTCCTCTCTCTCTCTTCT
>JACEEZ010001230.1:20000-45000 GCA_016584305.1 Chionoecetes opilio | reverse complement strand
ATAACCAGAGTGGAATCAACAATGTGCACGTCTGAAAATCTGGGTAAAGGCCAGCAAAGCAAGTCCCACTATACCCGTCAAGGTTTCTCGCACATTGACGGTGATCTCGATCAAACCAGAAAAAACACATGCTTTTTCTGTGACCAACCAGAGTCCAAAGATCAACCACTACTTGATGCAATGATGCCAAAGGTCACAGCACGAGTGAAGCGTTGTGCAATCTAATTGCAAGATAAGAAGCTGATAGGAAAACTTAGCAGCGGCGACCTTGTAGCTCTGGATGCACGGTATCATGCCAAATGCCTTGTTAAGTTATACAATGCTAGCACTAGGAGTGGAGAAGATACTAACATAGGCATATCTGACAGAGTGTCCCATGGCATAGCACTGGCTGAACTTATAGGTTTCATTGAAGATACATGAAACAACGACGATAACGTTGCCCCGGTGTTTCGTCTTGCAGATCTCGTCCAGCTCTACAGTGAACGGCTTCTCGATTTTGGCGTTGAACAGTCTGGTCGGATTCACTCAACAGACTTGAAGATAAGCCTACTTGCCAATATACCCGGTCTTCGTGCATTCAAGGAAGGTCGAAATGTGATGCTGAGCTTCGAAGATGATGTTGGAGTAGCATTGAAAGAGGCAACCTTGGATGACTACGACGATGAAGCAATATGCCTAGCGAAGGCTACACAGATAGTCAGAAGAGATATGCAACAGAAGATCTTGACATTCACTGGATCGTTTGGAAACAACTGCCAGGAAGAAGCCATACCACAATCGTTACTAGCGTTAGTTAGCATGATAATGGATGGAACAAATATAAAAAACAAAGACCCAGACATAGTTCGTCAATCTGCTCTCACTGTGGCACAATTGATTCAATTCAACAGCTCGACAAGGAGACGGGCTTCTTCAACTGGAATACGTCATAGCACTGACAAGGAAACACCGGTTCCTGTCTATCTTGGGCTTTTGATTCACGGACAAACCCGCAAGCGCGAGTTGATAGATACCTTATTCCAACTTGGTGTCTCCATTTCCTATGACAGAGTTCTTGACATATCCACAAATATGGCGACTGCGGCAGCTACTCAGTATGAGAAGGATGGAGTTGTATGTCCGATAATTTTGAGAAGACATCTGTTTACAACGGCAGCAATTGACAACATAGACCACAACCCGACATCAACAACTGCACATACATCATTCCATGGCACAGGCATCTCGTTGTTCCAAAATAGAGCGACTGAATCAGATGGTACAGAACGAGAGAGAACCCCAACAGAGAACTCTGGTAGAATTACACATTCCAGTTCACACTACAGCCTGCCAGACTTGTATAAAAATGTAAAGCCAGTTTCACTAAGAACGAAGGAACCAGTCATACCCCCAACTGAAGATCATCCTGCATCAATGACGTCCTTCTGAAAATCGCATTAGGAGATGAACACGTTTGGCTGGAAAAAACAAGGGAGCAGCGAAGCGATAACACCCAAAGCACGGACGAACCAATTTCGTGGTCTGTATATCATGGCAATCGTCACACTGAACACATAGAGCCAAGCATAAATTAATGAATGTATTGTGTTGAAACTATTGTTTCGAAGTTTGATAAAAGTTATTGAAAGTTTCCCAGCCGATAAATTTTGCAACATGTTTTATGGTTATTATAAATGTAATAATGATGTTGATTTGTTTTTATTTTGCTTTTAATGAACTCTTAATAAAGGGGAACGTGGGGTGTGATCATCAAAACGACATTCTGAATCGATTAGGTCCGAATTGATTAGTCGCTGCATAAAATCGGCACATTTTGGCAGTCATGTTCCACTTATACTAACACTAGAGCATGTTATGTTCAATCTGTGATTAATCAGTGTCTATGGGTATGAAAACATAGATATAGGCACCTTATACAACTTTCTATGTCAATTATTGACAAAGATATTGCGATTTCAAAATTTCACAACCAGCGGTGGCGGCCATCTTAGATTTTTGGCAATATTTCTAGAAAAACGAAAAATCTGGCTTGGCACTATAGCTAAAATCAATGGACCCTACCCATAACTACGTCACGGTTTGTTTACATCGGTGCATTGTGGGGATAAGTCGGGGTCGCCGCGGGTGGACCTACGAAGGGAAAACTACGGCGATGGAAGAATTTCGAGTTATTTGCGCAAAATTTGAATTCAGGTCCCTATATTACTGTGCTCTGTTCTCGTGACAACACTAAAGAGAAGACCTGAGGTAATGGCTGATTTTGCAGAGGCTTCTAAACCAAGAAAACAGAGTCATAACAGAGCCTCGTCAAAAGGTAAGCAACTGGTAGGTACGTAATGTGTCCTCCCACTTGCTTACTTCTTAGGTGTGTGTGGGGGTGCAGGTGGAAAGGCGCTCTCATTCTACCTGTTCTTTTTATGAGTTCGTTATATCTGTCTAGCTGTAGGGTACATGTCATGTAGGTTCATTGAGCTCTTTGTAAGGAGTTGCGATGCCTAAAGTCATCACTGCCTGTTGTCATGGGTCACTTGTCCCTGTCTAATCACTTCTTCCTTATAACTACAACTTATATATTCACAAACAGTGAAACCTCCCCACAAAACTTGAAGGAGGATTTTTGGCCATCTTGCGGTAGTAGGGGGTAATGCAAGTTAATGTTACTGTGGAGCGGCCCGCTGCGGCCGCTTGAAAACCCCTATTGTTGTTGACGTCACAGCATGGCGCCGGTCGTTTTAGGGCGCACAAATTTTCCTCCACTTAAAAATGGCTGCATCATAAAAAAATACTTTTCCCACATCGAAAATTTCAGCTCACTGCCCTACTATAGAGTCTTGAAGATTTCCAACTATCGTTACCTCAAGTAGAGTAAATGGGTCCATTTAGGGTTTCCGGCACACCTTGGCTTGTATTATTCATTCAGTCACCACGCACGGGATGCAGTTGCCACACACTCTATCATGTATTCCCCGCACGCACAAACACTACGTTTAAACCCTTTGGGATACACTGCGCAATCCCTCACCGCCCTGGGCATCGAGAACATAATCTCTATTCCAATCATATTCCTACCCCTTAATACATTACTGCTCAATACAAGAATTCATTAATATTTTCCGAGTAATTTAAAAAATCATAATCCAATCATGTGCACTCCCCTCACCGTTTCACTCTTTCTCTAAACCTCTTCACTTTTTTGATTTTTTCCATATGCCATGTGACCTCTGATGTCTGGCCCCATTTCCACCTTTTTGGCATTAAATCAATCAATCAATCCAATATCACTCCCACGCAATATTAGCATTCAGTTCCACAAAATCTCTAAATTCTGGTTGTCACATTATCACTTATTATATTCACCTCATTTTTAGCCCCTGCCATACGCATACCATTCATCCGTTTTCTATAAACGTCTTTCACCCACGCAAACGTACATCACGGTAGTCATCTGTCTGCCGCAGTTGTCGTCGAGGTAATTAGAACATGACTGGGTCTGGATTCAAGTATTTTTTACCTTTCTTTTGTTTCTACAGGTCACAACGAGTGTGAAAGTAACAATGAAATGTGCAAAAAAAACAAAAATCATGGTTAGGTTAGGTTAAGTTTGAGGTAGGTTAGAACGTTAGAGTAGGTTAGTTTTTAAAGGGTTTTATTAGGTTATTATTTGATGCTTTAAAGTAATCGTCCAGACCCATTTTTTCTTGCATAATTATGTGAAAGTTCATTCAAAATACCTAATCCACAAAAAAATATTCATTTCACGCCTTATTCCCTAGAAACATGACTTTTGTAAAAAGTGCGGGGAAAAACAACAGCCACATTCCAGCCGTGGCGCGAAACTTGCTGGCGACGTCACACGAGTGGCCTCCCAGCCCGCCCGACACAAACACACGGAGATTTTTGGGAAAAATGTATTAATTTGGGGGTTTTTTGGGGTTTGTTTTCTGGTATTCTTTTTTGCGAAAACGGCAAATACTTCACCCGGCATGGGCACGGCAAGAAAGCTTGCCTTTCCCCGGGGAGCTTAGCACCCATTCGAACCCCCAAAGGGGGGCGACGATATATGTTTTGCACCCCCTTAGGAGGGGAGGGGGGGAGGGGCCCCCAATGATCAAATATAACTGGATCGGGGAAGCCTGGTTTAAAGCACGGGTTTTCCAAACTGTCCCCCAAATTTGTCGAACCAAAACAAAGCCTTGTTTCTCCCGGCTCGCTTTTTTGCCCTACCCGGGTTTTTTTTGGGGTTAGCCTCGCATCCCAAAGTTGTGTTGCTGTCTGGCTGTTTTAACCTCGTCTTTGGCCAAGCTGTTTTTTGCTAGGGCCCTTTTAAAACAGACCAGGCCCGGAAAGTGGCAAATTTTTCCAAACCTGTGATAACACCAAAACACACCCAAAAAAAACCACCCCCCCACACACACACACACCCACCAAAATAAAACCCCACCCCCCACAACACACACACACCCACCACACACACACCCCCCCACCCACCCACACACCGCCACCCACCACCCACCACACACAAGGGGCCCCCCAAACAACCCCCAAAACGCAGGGCACCCACCACCCCCACCCACCCAGACACCCACACCCCCACCACACCCACAACCCCCCGCCCCCACCCACCCCATCCACTCAATCCATCTACCCACCCCAGTAAACCACCACTAGTTAAAAAAAAAAATATGGGGGGAATGGTATATTTTTTTTTATATAGGTAAAATTTTGATATAAGTAATTTTTTTGATCATTTGTTCAAAAAAGGGGGGAAACCAAAAGGGTTCTTTTTCCTTTTCCGCGCGTTCCAAATAAGGGGTGCTTTTCAAATGGAGATAGTTTTTTTTGCGAAAAAAAAAAAAAGGAAAAAACCAATATATTTGGGGGTTTAAAAGGGTTAGGTTGGGGTTTAAATTACAACCAAAAGGGTTAGGTTAGGTTTCTTTAAACCCCCTTTTAAAAAGGGTTTAAAGGTTTTATGTTTCATTAAAACCTTTTAAGGTTTTGGGTTAGGTTTCTTAATATTATTTTTTTTTTTGGGGGGGGGGGGGGGGGGTTGCGAAAAATTTAAACAAATCTCCTTTTGAAACCCAACCCAACCTTTGTGGCCAAAAAAATAGTTGAGTCTTTTAAAAACGACCGCAAAAAACTGTCCATTTTTACCAAAATTTTGTTTCGTTTTTCTCAAAATGAAACCATAGTCTTTTTCGTAAAAATTCAGCTCAGATTTAAAATTTGGGACTACTAGATTTTTACAAAAACGACAAAAAGGTATTT
Organism: Chionoecetes opilio; assembly: GCA_016584305.1. Classification (NCBI taxonomy): domain Eukaryota; kingdom Metazoa; phylum Arthropoda; class Malacostraca; order Decapoda; family Majidae; genus Chionoecetes; species Chionoecetes opilio. The sequence goes on along the minus strand of JACEEZ010001230.1, from coordinate 39,726 downwards.
TACAAAAATACCCCAAAAATCAGTGTACAAAACTAACTACTTTTTCAATTAAAATTTTACCTAAAAAAAGAAAGGTTTTTTGATTGGGCCCCAAAGGGGTTTTTGATTAATTTAAATTTCCGTAACCCCCGAGATAGCTTCTAGGGAAACCCGGGTGGCTCGCGCCTACCCGTGGCGGCGGCGGTACGGGGCTAGCGCCGTTTAGTGGCGAGAAAAAATGGGGCGTTCCCCCTCATTGGGCAGAAAAAACCCCACACTCGGTTTGGGTTTGCCCCATTTGGTCTGTACACGCACTCTTAGGCTCTCGCCTTTTTTCCACATTTCACCACACCCCGTCACTTTCCCACTTGTACGGGGCCCCCAAAAACCCCCTTCCAAAAAAAACACACCTGTACGGCCTCCGGGAAAAAAAACCGTCCCCTACCACACCCGTACGGCCTCGCAAAACACCTTTCCCCTACACACCCGGTACGGCCTCGCAACACACCTGCATACACCCTGTACGGCCTCGAAAAACACCTGTCACTATACACCTGTACGGCCTCGCAAAGGGACCTGCACTACACACCTGTACGGCCTCGCAACAAAACCTGTCACTACACACCCGTAAAGGCCCCGCAAAAACACCTGTCACTACAAAACCTGTACGGCCTCGCAACCCAAAACCGTTGTCTGTGGGATCCCCGTAAATAAAGACTTTGGGAAAGGGTTTGGGCGATGCACTTGGTTTTGGGAAATTTAGTAGATAGAGTAGGTTTTTAAAAAGTAAATAGTAGGGTTTAATAGTAAATTTAGGTGGGAATAGTATAGGTAGGTGGAATAGTAAGGGAGTAGTATTTGGTGTTAATGGGGTAGTGGTGGGAAATTTGGGGTATTCCCCCATGCCCCCCAAAACCCCCCAAATCCCCTGCCTGGCCGGGGCCCCTGTATTTTTTTTTGGTTATTTAAGATGGCGGCTGGTGACTTCAGTAAACCCCGGCCACAGCCAGCCCCCAAACCGCGATCCAGTTATATAGATCAGTGGGGTGGCTGGTAGTGGGAATGCAGCCCGGGAGCCCTCTCATCTCGGTTTGGGCCCTTGGGACCTACCCCCCGCTTTCCCCCCCGCTTTCCGCCGGCCCGCACACATCTGCACACATATATCGGGCGCCCCACAGGTTTGCAAAAAGGGTGGGTAAACTTCGGGAAAAAACACAGCCCCCCCGCTGCACCCACACAGGATGCAAGTCATTTCCCCATGCAAAAAAAAAAAAATCAGAAACAACCCCAAAAATTTCCCCCAAATAAAATACTTTTTTTTCAGAGTCTCCCGCATATTTTATCAGGCGGGGCTGGGGGGGGCAAGGGGAAAAAAAATAGAAAGTTCGAAGACAAAAATTCCCCCTGACAACATAGAGAAGACCTGAGGTGATGGTTGATGAGCAAAGGCTTCTAAACCAGGAAAACAGTCACAGAAAGGAGTCCTCATTAAGAAGTAAGCAAGTGGTAGGGACACATTACGTACCTACCAGTTGCTTACCTTTTGACGAGGCTCTGTTAGGACTCTGTTTTCTTGGTTTAGAAGCCTCTGCACATCAGCCATTACCTCAGGTCTTCTCTTTGTGTTTGTCAGTGAGAACAGAGCACAGAAATATAGCACCTGGAATATCAATTTCGCGCAAAAAACTCGAAATTCTTCCATCCCCCGTAGTTTTCCCTTCGTAGGTCCACCCGCGGCGACCCCGACTTATCCCCCCAATGCACCGATGTAAACAAACCGTGACGTAGTTATGTCTGGGGCCCATTGATATGTTCTTAACATGAACTGTGCCAATTTTGGTGCTTTTACCACCAAACCCACAATCGTTCTGATATTATACACATATCCGCCGCACTAGAGGGAGAGAGAGAGAGAGAGAGAGAGAGAGAGAGAGAGAGAGGAGAGAGAGGGGAGAGAGAGAGAGAGAGAGAGAGAGAGAGGGGAGAGAGAGAGAGAGAGAGAGAGGAGGGGGGGGGGGGGGACGAGAATGGAAGGAAGACCAAAAAATCAATCAGGAATGAAAAAAATAATGTACAAAATCAAAGAAAATCAAAAAGATCAGAGGATGGCGGGGAGTGCAGGATAGGAAAATTGGTTGTAAAAAGGGAAGTGAAGGATAAAATAAAGGAGGAGGGGAATATGATGCAAGGGAGATGAGGGGAAAAGCATGAAAAGGTAGAAGGGAAAGAATGAGAGGGGAAGAGAGGGTCAACAAAGGGGGATGAAGAAGAAGAAGAAGAAGAAGAAGAAAAGAAGAAGAAGAAGAAGAAGAAGAAGAAGAAGAAGAAGAAATACATGAAAAGAAAAATATAGAAGATAATTAAATGAAAATATAGAAAAACAAGTAATTGAAAAAAACGAATGGAATACTTTTTTTTTTTTTTACATTACACAGGACTGGTCAAGGGGAAAAAAAGAGGTAACATAAAACCCGCTTAGCTGCCAGTCCCTAAATATATGAGTGGATGTTAGCTGCCAGTCCCTAAATATATGAGTGGATGTTAGCTGCCAGTCCCTAAATATATGAGTGAATGTTAGCTGCCAGTCCCTAAATATATGAGTGGATGTTAGCTGCCAGTCCCTAAATATATGAGTGGATGTTAGCTGCCAGTCCCTAAATATATGAGTGGATGTTAGCTGCCAGTCCCTAAATATATGAGTGGATGTTAGCTGCCAGTCTCTAAATATATGAGTGGATGTTAGCTGCCAGTCTCTAAATATATGAGTGGATGTTAGCTGCCAGTCCTAAATAATGAGTGGATGTTAGCTGCCAGTCTCTAAATATATGAGTGGATGTTAGCTGCCAGTCCCTAAATATATGAGTGGATGTTAGCTGCCAGTCCCTAAATATATGAGTGGATGTTAGCTGCCAGTCCCTAAATATATGAGTGGATGTTAGCTGCCAGTCCCTAAATATATGAGTGGATGTTAAGGCTGATTCACACTGGCGTTTTTTCGGCATTTTTATCTGACGAGAAGGGGTCTGGGTCTGGGGCTGGTGTCATGATCGTAATAGGTTTTCAACAAAAATCACACACCGATCGCTCGGTCTTTCAAGAGACCGACTTCTCGTCAGATAAAAATGCCGAAAAAACGCCAGTGTGAATCTCTTGTGAGCTACTTTTATTAGCTGCCAGTCCCTAAATATATGAGTGGATGTGTTAGGAGGGGAAGAGAAGTGATAATGTGGAGCGTATAAAAAGGTTTGCAGAGTAGTTGAGGACAAGAGGTGGGTGGATTAAGAAGAGAAAATGAGGTTGAGTGATGCGGTTAAATGGAGGAATGGGAGCATGTGAAGGTGGAGGGAGTAAGGAGAGAGGGAGTGGAGGGAGGGAGAGAGTGGAGGAAGTAAAGAACCTCGATCAGGGACACGTGTTTAGGAGAGAGAGAGAGAGAGAGAGAGAGAGAGAGAGAGAGAGAGAGAGAGAGAGAGAGAGAGAGAGAGAGAGAGAGAGAGAGAGAGAGAGAGAGAAGAGAGAGAGAGAGAGAGAGAGAGAGAGAGAGAGAGAGTTAGGATGTCTATTGTGATGGGTGTCTTTACTGTCACCTTCATTATACCTTATTAATTTTCTATTTCATTTGTCATTTGATTTGATTATTGTCTCTTCATTGTTCCCTCAGTTTGGGTTTTTTTTTTTATCACTGTTTCTTTTTTTGTATTTTCGTATCATTACCTTCTTTATTTTTTCTTTTCACGTACTTCTTCTTCTTCGTCATCTTTTTTTCTCATTTTTTTCTTCTTTACTCTTGTTTTCTTCTATTTTTTGCTTCTTACTCATCTTCTTCCTTTTCTTCCTTCCTCTTTTTCTTCTTCCACCTCCTCCTGCTCCACCTCCTCCTCCTCTTCTTCCGTAACATTTCATGCTTCTTTTACGTAATGCTTTTTTAACGGGTTATATTTTGTCGTCACATTTAGTGGAACTTCCTATACCCGACCTCACTTCCATCCCTCCCTCCTTCTCTCCCTCCCTCCCTCCCTCCCTCCCACCATTCCTCCCTCCCCCCCTCCCTCCCTCCCTCCCTCCCTCCCTCCCTTCCTCCCTCCCTCCCTCCCTCCCTCCCTCCCTTCCTCCAGTCTCTCCTCTCCTCTTTAGTACCTCTCTACTGGTTTTTTTTTTCCTATCATCGTTTACTATTCCTCCCTTGGCGCCACCTTCCTAGAATTTTCATCAGTGGACTTTCCGGATGACTCTTAGTACTGGACCTCCTTCTCGCCCTACCTCCCTCCCTCCCTTCCTCCTTCTCTCCCTCCTTCCCTCCCTCCCTCACTCCCTCCCTCCCTTCCTCCTTCTCTCCCTCCCTCCCTCCCTCCCCCCCCTTTCCCTCCCCTCCTTCTCTCCCATCCCTCCCTTCCCTCAACAGTTATCGGCCTTCTGTATTTGGAGTGACCTTGAAATCTAACCTGAAACATGTCCCCTTAGAAGTTACGTGGCTTTCTCTCTCTCTCTCTCTCTCTCTTCTCTCTCTCTCTTCTCCTCTCTCTCCCTTTTCTCTCCTCCTCTCTTCTCTCTCCTCTCTCTCTCTCTCCCTCTCTCCTCTCTCTCTCTTCCCCTCTCCCCCTCTCTCTCCTCTCTTTCTCTTCTTTTTTTTTTCATGCGTTTGTACAAGTGTTATGAATTAAAAATGCTTCCGTGGTTGGTCAGGCGTGGATAAGAAGAATATGAAGAGTTCGTGAGAGGGTGTGTGGGTGTGTTAAGGTGTGTGGAGGTGTGGGTGTTTGGGTGTGGAACAGGTGGATGGGGTGGGAAAGGGGGTGGAATGAGATGGGGTTGTGGCTGTCATTAAGAAATATTTGTGAAGTGATGAAATGGTTTTATTGGGTAATTAATGCATGGACGTATGTGGTGTTGGTGTGTGTTGTGGTGTGTGTGTGTGTGTGTGTGTGTGTGTGTGGGGGTTTTGGTGTTTTTGTGTGTGGGGGTTTTATGGTGGGGTTACAACGCTGTGACGACATAATATGCATGAGTCGTGTTCTATCTTTAGACGTTCAGTCCTGACAAATGTTTTTTTTATTTATATTTTCCCGCGAGCAAAAGATGTTACTTGTACTACCAATATAACCATGAAGAATTAAGTGTGGTGTGTGTGTGTGTGTGTGTGTGTGTGTGTGTGTGTGTGTGTTGTGTGTGTGTGTGTGTGTGTGTATGTGTGTGTGTGTGTGTGTGTGTGTGGTGTGTGTGTGTGTGTTGTGTGTATGTGTGTGTGTGGGGTGTGTGTGTGTGTTGTGTGTGACTATGATAAGCTACACAGGCTGCAAATAACTGATATAATGTTGATGATGATGGTGAGAGGGAAAATAACAAGTAATAGTGGTGGTGGTGGTGGTGGTGGTGGTTGTGGTAGTGGACAAAAGTAACTAGTGGTGGGGGCAGGGAATGCAGTGAGGGGGGGGGCAATGGTAGGGGAAGGGAGTGCAGGGGGGGCAATAGTAGGGGACGTGGTGGGGGCATAGAAAGGTTGTGGTGAGCGGGAAAGTTGAGGGTTAGGAGGACAATGACACCTCTAGGCTCCCCTCCCCTTTCCCCTTCCCCTACCCTCCCTCCCCAACCCCTCACTGTGCCTCCCTCCATCCCCCTAGCTCTCCCTCCATCCCCCTCGATCCCCCTCCCTCCATCCCTTCCCTACAACCTCCTGCAATCCCCCTCACTCCCCCTCCCTTCATGCCCTCCCTCCCCCTCCCTTCATGCCCTCCCTCCCTCCCTCCCTCCCTCGGGTCTCGCTTCAATCCCTGCTAATGTACCGTCTTCTCAAACAAATTATTCGCCTGAGTGTGGCAAAAAAGGTGTGTCCGCGCGCCGCCGTAGCGAGGGACACACACACACACACACACACACACACACACACACACACACACACACACACACACACACACACACACACACACACACACACACACACACACACACACACACACACACACACACACACACACACACACACACACACACACACACACACACACACACACACACACATACACACACACACATATCAAGGTGTTGGCGCAGCTGGGACGGTCTGACGCGGGACGAGGCAATCAGTATGCCACGTATTTGTTTGGTCTGCTTGCCTGCCTCTCACTGCTTCCTCTCCTTCCTCTTCCCCTCCCTCTCATCTGTCCCCATCATTCTTCTCAAAAAACCCTCATTTATTTCTTCGTTTGTCTCTCACTGCTCCTCTCTTCCTTTTCCCCCTGCTCTCCTTCGTACCCCCATTTTCCACTTAAAAACCCTCATTATTCTCTTCTGCGTCTCTCATGTTTTCCTCTCTCCCCCTTTCCCTGCCTCTCACTCTCCTACTCACTCATTTAAATCCTCTCGTGTATTGGTGGTAAGTAAAAACTTAACCCACTCAAAATCACACAAAACTTAAAAACCATCACAAACTTAACGCTAGTGACTTAACAAAAGCGACTTATAACAACCCAGGGGGATCCCCAAACAACCTTTATAAGTCCTAACCCATACTACCCAAAAACTACAACTATACTACCACAAAAATAAACCCATTAATAATAACATCATTTTATGTCTTTGGTCAATCCTCAAAAATCAATCATTTCTTAGCTGTTAGATAATTTCAGAGTATTGGTGGCTTCTGTGCTGTTACGCTGGCTCTCTGTGGCTCTGGCTGTGGCTCTGTGGGTCTTTGGGCTCTGTACTGCTTGCCTCTCTGGTGGGGCCTCTCGCCCCCGGCTCTGTCTGTTGTCGTCAGGCTAAATTGCGACAGAGGGGAGCGCAGCTTTTGGATCTTCTAATATGTGGTCCATTGCGTTGTGAGCCAGAGTTGTGATGTCCTCTCCTAGACCCCCACTCCCCCTTCTCGCCTCTCATTCTCTTACACACTCGTTCTTCTCACTTCAAATCCTCTCACTTATTCTCTCCTTACCTGTCTCTCTGTACTTCCTCTTACTCTCGTACCCCCTAAATTTTTCTCACTTAAACCCTTCATTATTCACCATTTTCCCCACGCTCTTGTTTTGGGTCTTTTAACCCCTTTGAGGCCCAGAACGAAATTTTCCATTGTATTTTGGCTACCTTTAGACGTTTTTAGTAAAATTAAAAAATTTTTATGTATGACCTTTTAGTATCCTTGTGGGATAATTTAATTTTGGGAATATTCACTTACTTTTCGTAATTCTATGGCTCGACAACATACGATTTTTTATAGCAAAGGAAAGATTTGGGCGTGAAGGGGTAAAATGTGTGAGGGAGTGTCGGGAGTGGAGGAAGGGGACGGGATTGCCAGCCTTAAACCTAGAAGAAAAAAAATCACTGCCTACACTCGGGAATGATTTACAACAAGGTGTCAACGAGGCCTTTGAAGGGCGTCACCCGCTGCTGCTAGAATATTATTATTGATTTATCATGACTCAGTTTGTAGATAAAGGTTTGAAAAAGGGTAAAGCGTAATATGTAAACGAATCAACGTATATATGTGTTAGTATATCATGAAACTACAAAAGGAGAGAGAATAAAACAAGGCATAAACAAAAGACACATTCAGTTTGTAAAAATTAATGTTTAAGAAAATGTAATACGCAATATACTATAAACAAATCAACAAATAGATGTGTAAGTAATCATAAAAAACTAAAGGGAGAGGTAAAATGGTAAATCATGAAAAAAACTAAAGGGGAGAGAGGAAAAGTAATAAATCATGAAAAACTAATGGAGAGAGAGGATTAAAATAAGTAAATCATGAAAATACTAAAGAGGAGAGATAAAGTAAGTAAATCATGAAAATCTAATGGGGGAGAGGATAAAGTAAGTAAATCATGAAAAAAACTAAGGAAGGAGGTAAAAGTAAGTAAAATCATAAAATACTAAAGGAGAGAGAGGGTAAAATAAGTAAATCATGAAAAACTAATGGGAAAAGAGAGGATAAAATAAAAAAAATCATGAAAAAATAAGGGGAGAGAGGATAAAGTAAGTAAATCATGAAAATACTAATGGAGAGAGAGGATAAAGTAAGTAAATCATGAAAATACTAATGGAGAGAGAGGATAAAGTAAGTAAATCATGAAAATACTAAGGGAGAGAGAGGATAAAGTAAGTAAATCATGAAAATACTAAGAGAGAGAGAGGATAAAGTAAGTAAATCATGAAAATACTAATGGAGAGAGAGGATAAAGTAAGTAAATCATGAAAATACTAAGGGAGAGAGAGGATAAAGTAAGTAAATCATGAAAATACTAAGAGAGAGAGAGGATAAAGTTAGGTTTAAACAGAGATCGAAAGACTGGTGCCCTGGCTCATCCTATTCGTGGTGTAAATGTTGTATTCATATGATACTTCTACGAGACTTTCCCCCAAGAAAATATATACTATTGAGGGGTCTGCATGTGTTCCTTCCTAACACTTATCATTCCTGCGTCCTCACTCCTCACACTTCTCACACCCTCGACTGCGTGCAAGGTTAGTGCGAGGAAAATCACACGCACTCAACTCTTAAGATGCAAAAAATAAATGATAATAATGGTAATGTGAAGCAAGAGTGATGCAAAAATATTTCCTCCAGCAATGATAAAGGAAAAACATTAAAGTGGCTTAAGAAAAAACTACCATCTGAATCATTACTTTGATTTTAATGCTACCCAACTCTTAAGATGCAAAAAAAAAAAATATTGTAATAGTATGTGAAGCAGCAGTGACACAAAAATATTTCTTCCAACAATGAAAAAAAAATATTAAAGTGGCTTGAAAAACACACACCCATCTGAAGAATTAGCTTGATTTTAATGCTGTTTAATTAATATTTTCGTCTATGTATATTTTCGTGATACAAAAATATTTCCTCCAGCAATGAAAAAAATATATTAAAGTGGCTTGAAAAACACACACCCATCTGAAGAATTAGCTTGATTGTAATGCTGTTTAATTAATATTTTCGTCTATGTATATTTTCGTGATACAAAAATATTTCCTCCAAACAATGACTAAAAGGAAAAGATTAGAGTGGCTTCAAAAAATGACACCCCTCTGAATAACTACTCTGATTTCAATGCTGTATAGTTAAGATTTTGTATAATGTCGTATTTAATCTTCTTGTCTCTTTACAGATGATTATTACCGCCCTCTGAAAAAATAACTTGAAAAAAATACACCTATCTGAATAACTACTTTGATTTTAATGCTGTATGATTGATATTTTTATTTTTGTATTTATGTTTTACCTTCTTCTCGTCTCTTTACAGATAGTTATTCCCAACCCTAAAAAAATAAAAAATATATATATATAAAGGAAAACATCAAAGTGGCTTGTAAAAAAAATAAAAATAATAATAATAAAAAGTCAAAACTGAATAATTACTTTGATTTTAATGCTGTATAATTAATAGATTTTTATATATTATGTTGTGTTTTACCTTCTTCTCGTCTCTTTCCAGCTGGTCACTCCCGCCCCTCCACCCCACACGTGCGCCGCCTCACCTTCCCTCCCGCCCACCCACGCCCTCACGCCCTCATGACCTTATTCACGCGGGTGCAATAATGGTACATGTTCTCTCTCCTCCCTTACACCCTCCTCTCTCTCTTTCCTCCCTCAATGAGCCTCTTCCACCCTCCCTTCACGCCTCCCTGCACTTCCTCGCCCTCGTATACCGTGCCCTTATCAGCCAACCATCCGTGTCACTATTCAATCATCCTCCTTTCCCTTCCTTTCCCTTCCTCACACCTACTAATACCTTCCCTACCATCCTCCCTCCCTTCTTTTCCCTTCCTCTCCTATCTTTCTCCCGCCCGTCCTTCCCGTCCCTCCCGCCCGTCCTTCCGTCCCTTCCGTCACGCCCTGCCCATCCGAGGTCCTGGTGCCAGATGGTGCGGGCTTCCCAGGCGACAGGTGGTCCAACAGGTAAGCGTCTTGTAGCCACCTGTCAGAATACCTTTTGTTTGCATGACTTAAGAGGAACCCCGTGTGTGTGTGTGTGCTTGTGTGTGTGTGTGTGTGTGCGTGTGTGTGTGTGTGTGTGTGTGTGTGTGTGTGTGTGTGTGCTTGTGTGTGTGTGTGTGCTTGTGTGTGTGTGTGTGTGTGTGTGTGTGTGTGTTGTGTGTGTGTGTGTGTGTGTGTGTGTGTGTGTGTGTGTGTGTGTGTGTGTGTGTGTGTGTGTGTGTGTGTGTGTGTGTGTGTGTGTGTGTGTGCTTAAGTGTTTTATGCCTTCTAATCATGTTTTTATGCATGTATGTCTACAGATATGCATATTTCCTCTTATAGTTAAAGTTAGTTAAGGTTAGTTAAATTTTCTTTCGTCTTTTCCTCCTTCCTTTCCTGCCTTCGAGATAACACAAAATTCTCACGAGTTCTGTCCCCTTAAGGCATTCACATTATTAGGCGGGACTACTATTTTTATATCATTATTTATTTATTTTTACATCCCAAAGGAGGTAAGGTAGCAAGGAGTGGTTAGCGTCTCCGACTGGCGTTCTCGGTGACCCGAGTTCGATCCCCGAAGAAATCCAAAACCTCTCTGCACCGTCGAGTGGCCTAAGAACACCCACATGCCCTGCCTATCAACTCTACCTTCGATTGCGAGTGCATCGGAGGACACAGGGGGGCGGCATGAGCCTCTAATCACAGGCGTCACTATAAGAATCCTGCCTGCGCCACCACGGGCGAGGACCAACCATCAGAGCCCTCAAGTGAACCTCCAAAGCCTACAATCTGAGCCCTGGGTCACCACTGCCTACAGGCGCTATAGGCACAAATGTAAAAAAAAAAAAAAAAAAAAAAAAAAAAGTAAGGAGAGGCAAGACTTAGGTAAGAGGTCTTTAGGGGAAGAAAGGAAGGGAATGGATAGAGAAACAAGAGATAGGAGGGTTTGTATAAGGGTAAGGAGTAAATGGTAGGAATATAGGGACATGGAAAGTAGGGAAAGGGGAGAGTGAGGGTAAGATAGGGGAGGGGAAGGGTGAGGCATCAGATAAATAGGGAAAAGGAACGTAGGGTGAAGGTAGAAAAGGACGGGTGGAGATTGTTTCCTCTCTCTCTCTCTCTCTCTCTCTCTCTCTCTCTCTCTCTCTCTCTCTCTCTCTCTCTCTCTCTCTCTCTCTCTCTCTCTCTCTTTTTTTTACCCCTTCATTACATACCTTCATATATACAATCATTCCCTAAGGAGACGCCTATTGCACTGCCCCCAAGCACCGCAAAAATGTGTGTGTGTGTGTGTGTGTGTGTGTGTGTGTGTGTGTGTGTGTGTGTGTGTGTGTGTGTCTGTGTGTGTGTCAAGGAAGTGTGTCAGGTTGCAGTGCAGTGTGTGGTGTGGTGAAGTGGGAGGAGAAGTGGAGGAGGTGGAGAGTAGAAAATTATGCGTTTTCCTTCCGATTGCTTGAGGGATTATAGTGTGTGTGTGTGTGTGTGTGTGTGTGTGTGTGTGTCTGTGTGTGTGTGTGTGTGTGTGTGTGTGTGTGTGTGTGTGTGTGTGTGTGTGTGTCTGTGTGTCTGTGTGTGTGTGTGTGTGTATGTGTATGTGTGTGTGTGTGTAGTGAAGAAAAAACAGACGAGAAAAAGGGAACGAGAAAAGATACTAAAGGGAGAAAAAGGAAGGAAGGAGAAGAATTATTTAGCCTCACGGGTGTAACGTTAGCATGAAGGTGGTTATAGCTTCCAATATTTAGAGGTGAAGTAATATAGTTTCCCCGCCCCCAGCCTGCCTGCTCCCCCCTCTTCCCTCCCTTCCCCTCCTCCTTTCCCTCCCCCTCCTTCCCTCCCCTCCTCCCCCCCTCTCCAGCCATGCCTCGCAAATCATTATTATCAACCTTCCGCTCCGCTCCAATGGGTGACAGTCGATTCGGAAATGTTACGAGGATGTTTTCAATTTTTTTCTTATGGTGTTATTAACTGTAAAGAAGGTATAAAAGGCAGCTATCCGAAGAAAAGAAAATATTATACTGTTTTTTTTCTCAAATACGCAGTTGCTTACATTATACGTATCCATTAATGTCACAATCAAGTTTTTAGTGTGTTTAGTATATGGTAAATAGGCGAAATTTTCCTAATGAAAGACCGTTTTATTATGAGTTGTTGTTTTTTTTGTTTTTTTTTACTCCAGCAGTTCTGTCCTTCACTCAGTCTTTATATGAATCTCGAAGTAATATTTAATAATTGTTTGATTTACGGCTCTCACTCTCAAAACTTGCGCATAAAAAAGCATAAAAAAGTACATCTTTGTGAGAACTGCGACAGCACCTTTCTGCTTAGCCATGGTCGAAACGGGACAAATGTGTTGACAAAACAAGACGCGGGAAGACCACACATTCATTACCGCCGCGACATGTTTCGGATCCTTCTGTGTGTGCAATCAGCTGCCTGTACGTCCGCCAGACACCGCGTCTAGATACAACCCCGCGATGAAGGGTTATAATGAGGCAAGATCTATACCTCATATACTCTTAAGAGGTCAGAGTATATAATAAGTTATATGAGGGTATCTATATATATGACAGTATCTATAATAGTATCTATACCCTATATACTCTAAAAGAGGTCAGATCGTTTTCCTTCTCATGCCTTTACCTAGTACCTATCTACTATCTACTACTACTATAATTATACTACTAGCCCTACTACCTTATAATGTATGATAGATCTTGGTAATGAGGCGGCTTAGGAACCTGGGTGACGATGGGTGACGCGCGATGGGCCGGAATAGTGTAATAATTCGTCTACATTGTCGGTGCGCTGGTCGGGGCTGTCTTGCGGTGGCTAGTAACCAGTAACCACCCCTCATCACTCACCACGTGCACCGCGCCGCCCGGTAACCTAGACTGGCGCCAAGGAACATAAGAACATAAGGAAGCTACAAGAGGCCGCAAGACCTACACGTGGTAGTTCTTGTTACTTAAAACTACCTACATCCACCTTTCATCCCCATCCATGACTCTATCCAGCCTCCTTTTAAAGCTCCCTATTGACTCCGCACTGACCACCTCAAACCTCAAGGAACAACAATTTTAGCGCACCTTGATTGCAGGTGGTGTGGAGAGGATGTTTGTGTGTTTGTGTGTTTGTGTGTTTGTACCGCGTCTGCATGGGGTCGCCTCACCTTGCCTACCTCAGCGCGGCGTCAGCGGTTGCCTCTACTCGGCGCCCTCACTAAATTAATGCCTTCACGCCCAGATCTTTCCTTTGCTATAAAAAAAATTGTATGTTGTTAGCCATAAAATTACGAAAACTAACTAATATACCAAATTAGTTAGTCGACAAGGATACTAAACAGGTCATATCTATAAAATATTGCTTAGATTCACTAAAAACCGTCTAATGGTATACCCAAATTACAATGGAAATTACGCTCTAGGGTCTCAAGGGGTTAATGCATGTTTATAGGGCGCGGAGTGACCTGGTGTGCGAGCTTATGTACTTAACTGTAAGGCTGAACGGTGACGAGGCACTAAACTACAGGTGAGAAAAAACCTTCGCTAAATAGGACAGTAACAACGTGAGCTTCGTATGTGAATAAACGGAATCCACAATAGTATAGGTAATTGATTCTTTGAGAGATTACCTGGTGATCTGTGGTGTTTACGTTTACGGATAATTGAGTGTTGTTGGTAAGGCCCGACGGTGTGTAGCAGGAATCCTTAATGAGTGTTTATCTTCTCCAAGTTGGCGACATACCCATGCACTCCCATGCACACCCAACACCCAGCACGCCCACAGTGTGTCCGCCTGCCCCGCGTTGAAGGTGAGGTGCTGCTCCGTGCTGCCCTGCCCTGTGTGTGCCCTGACGACGTACTGCCCCGTGGCGTTACTGGTTAGAGCGTGTGAGTGTGAGTAACGCCTGCCACTTCTGCTGCCGCTATATACACCAGGGTCCCTTCAAGAGTCTCTTGAAGGGACCCTGGCTACAACTACGTACTGCTATAACTGATACTGCCACTGCTACTACTACTTTGACTACTACTACTACTACTACTACTACTACTACTACTACTACTACTACTACTACTACTACTACTACTACTACTACTACTACTACTACTACTACTACTACTATTACTACTACTACTACTACCACTACTACTACTATTACTACTTTTACTACTATACTACTACTACTACTGTATACTACTACTGATAATAATAATAATAATAATAATAATAATAATAATAATAATAATAATAATAATAATAATAATAATAATATAATACTACTACTACTACTACTACTACTACTACTACTACTACTACTACTACTACTACTACTACTACTACTACTACTACTACTACTACTACTACTTTTACTACTACTACTACTACTACTACTACAACTACTACTACTACATACTTACTGTACTGTCTACTACTACTAACTGCATTTATCAATATTCTACAGGGAATACACAAACACTTCTATAATTTTTCGTTGCCAGAACCTTATCTCTTAAACCCAATACGTACCTCTCACACCACCACCACACCACCACTCATTTCTACCCCAAGTCACACCTACACACCCACACAAACACACAAACAACACACAAACACACACACACACCATCGTCTTATCAGTATTCCTCACTCCATCTCCTCATCCATCTCAATTTTTCCCACAATTATTTTACCTTCTTTACTCATTACTATTCCACTGTTTACTCCTTACCTTTTCTTTCCTTCTTCCTTTTCTTTTCCTACTTTTCTCCCCCTTACTTTCCCATACTTTGTTTCTTACCTTCCCCTTCCTTTCTTTCCCTACCTTCATCTCCCCCATACTTTCCCATACCTTTTCTTTCATTCTTCCTATTCGTTCCTGCCCTCCTCCTCCTTATCCCTTGCCCGTCAGGGTGGCAAGGTTGGTAGAGACGTGAGTTCCCAATGTGCAGCGTCCCTGTGCATTCGGTCAGCGGTTCGAGTCCGCCTAGTTCATGCTGACGTGGCGGCGCTTTGTATAGTCAATAACCTTGTAGTTGGTACTTGCAAAGTGTCTAGATAGGATGAAAATCTTATCTTCCTTATCCCTTCTCTGTCCCCGGGCACGTAATAGCTGACAAGGCAAGTAAGACAAGTGACGGCTATTACATATATCTTTGACTTAATTGGTGTGATGCTCTGAGCCGCGATAGGTACGCTGGCTTGGGAGGAAATACCTGGGAGAACGAAGGAGGGGTTCAACAAGGAAACGAAAGACAAACAGATGGCTGCAGGGAGTAAAGAGATGGACTGGTGTAGACAAGGATGTGATGAAGTCTTGGCTAGCTTAATTGTGTCTTGTTCCTTTTCGTGGTTGGCTTAGGTTCGGTTTAGGTTAGGTTTAGGTTAGGATAGGTTTAGATTTAGTAAGTATAGAAGTGATTTTTTTTTTTTTTTTTTTTTTTTTTTTTTTTTTTTTTTTTTTTTTTTAAAGGCTCTGAAATTATTGTTTGTATTTTCATAATTTTTTTGCCGGATTTTTTTTTCTCGTCTTAATATTTTTTTTATTATCTTACTTTTTTTTTTATATTACCATTCTTTTTGGTCATCATAATCATTATATTCCTTTTATAATATTTTTGTATTACTATTATTATTATTATTGTTATTATTATTATATTAGCTATAGTCTATTTTTTTTAACAAGGCAAAAAATTCCTGCCCCCTTGCTGCTTCCTGACTGATATTTGATGCCAGGAGAAGGGAATACTACGCTTCTTCTAAATTTCAGCTGTATTTTATCATAGTTAACCATAGTATCAGGTAAACAGAGGCATCATTTTAAGCATGAGACCTTAGTTAACCATAGTATCAGGTAAACAGAGGCATCATTTTAAGCATGAGACCTTAGTTAACCATAGTATCAGGTAAACAGAGGCATCATTTTAAGCATGAGACCTTAGTTAACCATAGTATCAGGTAAACAGAGGCATCATTTTAAGCATGAGACCTTAGTTAACCATAGTATCAGGTAAACAGAGGCATCATTTTAAGCATGAGACATTAGTTAACCATAGTATCAGGTAAACAGAGGCATCATTTTAAGCATGAGACCTTAGTTAACCATAGTATCAGTTAAACAGAGGCATCATTTTAAGCATGAGACCTTAGTTAACCATAGTATCAGTAAACAGAGGCATCATTTTAGCATGAGACATTAGTTAACCATAGTATCAGTAACAGAGGCATCATTTTAAGCATGAGACCTTAGTTAAACATAGTATCAGGTAAACAGAGGCATCATTTTAAGCATGAGACATTAGTTAACCATAGTATCAGGTAAACAGAGGCATCATTTTAAGCATGAGACCTTAGTTAACCATAGTATCAGGTAACAGAGCATCATTTTAAGCATGAGACTTAGTTAACCATAGTATCAGGTAAACAGAGGCATCATTTTAAGCATGAGACATTAGTTAACCATAGTATCAGGTAAACAGAGGCATCATTTTAAGCATGAGACCTTAGTTAACCATAGTATCAGGTAAACAGAGGCATCATTTTAAGCATGAGACATTAGTTAACCATAGTATCAGTAACAGAGGCATCATTTTAAGCATGAGACCTAGTTACCATAGTATCAGGTTAAACAGAGGCATCATTTTAAGCATGAGACCTTAGTTAACCATAGTATCAGGTAAACAGAGGCATCATTTTAAGCATGAGACCTTAAGATAACATTGAACTTTTGCCTTGTTAAAAAAAATTGACTATAGTAGTAGTAATAGTGGTGGTGGTGGTATCAATATTATCATTGTTATCATACTACCTATCATCGTTATCATTATTATCGTACTACCTATCATTGTTATCATTATTATCGTACTACCTATCATCGTTATCATTATTATCATACTACCTATCATCGTTATCATTATTATCGTACTACCTATCATTGTTATCATTATTATCGTACTACCTATCATCGTTATCATTATTATCATACTACCTATCATTGTTATCATTATTATCGTACTACCTATCATCGTTATCATTATTATCGTACTACCTATCATCGTTATCATTATTATCATACTACCTATCATCGTTATCATTATTATCATACTACCTATCATCGTTATCATTATTATCATACTACCTATCATCGTTATCATTATTATCGATATGTGTGGTGAATACGTGCATAGGTTTTGCATCCCATTATAGTTTATCATTTTACTTTGATTATTTCTTGCTTATACTGTAATGTAATTGAAGTCTTTTTTCCTTCAATATTAATCAATTCATTCTTTGTACCTCCTTTCTTCCTGTTGGCAAGCGTATTGTCCTTCTCTTTCCTCCTGGTGTCTTCTTATTCCTCTACTTCTCTTATCTGCCACACTATCTATTTGTCGATAGTGTAACATTATTTTCCTCTTTCCATTCTTTTATAAATTTTCCTCATTTCCTCTTCACTTTCTATCTTTCTTCCTCTTTTATCTTTCCCTGTCTGTCTCTTAATTTCTCTTCGATGTCCCTCTATTCTTTGCTTATTTTTCAATGTTCTGTTTTTTCTGTCTTGCTATCTTTCTATTCTTTTTTTTTTAGCTTTTTATTTAGCTTTTCTTTCTTTCCTTTTTTCGATTTTACTTTTTTTTTTTTATATCTAACTTTCTGTTCTCTCTTTCCTTTTTTTAGATCTCACTTTACTTGCTTTCCTTAACCTTTATTCGATTTTACATTTTTTCTCTCTCTCGTCCTACACCACACACACACAACACACACACACACACACACACACACACCACACACACACACCACACACACACACGAGCGGTTACTCCGTAGTGTAGTGGTAGCACGCTCGGTTCACAACCGAGAAGTCCCGGGTTCGATCCCCGGGCAGAGCGGATACAGATGGGCTGTTTCCTTAAAACCCGAGCCCCTGTCCACCCAACAGTGAATGGGTACCGGGTGTTAGCCGGGGGTTTGTGACCCGCCTCCCGGGGTGATGGCTTCGGCCGACACTAAGGATGAATGATAAGAATGTTGATATGGAGACGGGGCCATACGAGTGTAGCTCAGGCCCTGTAAAACACAACTAGATGAATACACACACACACACACACACACACACACACACACACACACACACACACACACAACTGATGCCCCCATGACGTCACGGGTAATCCTCGTTGCAGTCAAGGTCATCTTAGTCTTCATTTCAATTTCCGCTCATGACCAGGTGTGTTGCCTGATTCACGGCTCACTAATCACCGCAGGCTGAAGGGCAGGTGTTGCTCAAGTGACCGTGTAAGGGTTTGGCAACACTGTTTTGGGTTGGGGAAGGGTGGGTAGTGGGTTGTTGGGTGTGTAGCGGGGCCTCTGTGTGGGCGTGTGTGGGTGTGTGTTATGTGGGGAATGTGGGATGCTACTTTTACCACCTACCTATCTATATTTTCTATTTATCCTATTCTATCTATTTTATCTACCTGCCCGTTGTGGTGGTCAGTGCAGAGTCAATAGGGAGCTTTAAAAGGAGGCTGGATAAATTCATGGATGGGAATGAAAGGTGGATGTAGGTAGTGTTAAGTAACAGGAACTACCATGTGTAAGGTAAGGTCTCGCGGCCTCTTGTAGCTTCCTTATTTTCTTATGCTGTGGCCCCGCCTGTGTGCCCTGATGGAGGGATCTGCTTCACTAAACAGTTATATGCTCTGCCTCGCTCAGTGAAGGATTCGTATTTTGAAATGTTTCGAATACTTCCCACGCTCTGATAGCTGCAGTAAAGGCTCAGTGACGAGTATGGTGTTCACTCTTTTTAATAAGTTTTCTTAGATAGGTTTTTATATATACGCATGTGTGTGTAGGATGGTGGGGGGGGGGGGGTTAGTGGGTGGAGGGTTAGGTGGGTGGATCTTTGCATATGAAAGTTTAACTCCAGTTAGGTAACTAATTGCAATTCTGGCCACTCTCTCTCTCTCTCTCTCTCTCTCTCTCGCCTCGGC
Source organism: Chionoecetes opilio (assembly GCA_016584305.1). Lineage (NCBI taxonomy): Eukaryota > Metazoa > Arthropoda > Malacostraca > Decapoda > Majidae > Chionoecetes > Chionoecetes opilio. The sequence goes on along the minus strand of JACEEZ010001230.1, from coordinate 20,850 downwards.
AGGAGAGCTGGAGCGTCTTCAAGGCCACTTTTTTTTTCCCAAGGAAGTGGTCAGTTGCGGTGGTGGTTGCGGCAGCTTCCGTTTCTCTCTTTCTCTCTTTCTTCTCTCTCTCTCTCTCTCTCTCTCTCTCTCTCTCTCTCTCTCTCTCTCTCTCTCTCTCTCTCCTCCATCTCCATCTATAAGGATAAGAATCAACAGCAAATCTCTCTAAGCTTTTATTCACCTAGGTATAAAGATCTCCCTTTTCCCGTGTAGGAAACATAGATTTGTACACTTTTAACACGCCAAGTGACTAACGAACTCAAGTAAAACATGTTTATACCAAGTGAACCATGTAGATTACACACACACACACACACACACACACACACACACACACACACGTGGGTTTGGTCACGTGTGCTTCTTGTATGTATTACGACCGTAATGTTGTGTTGGGACTTACACGAGGGTGCGTGGAGGGGCGGGGCACTCCTGCAGGGCGAGGCAGGCGAGGCAGGAGCGACCCGCCGCAGGTACCATGTTATCGGGTCGGCTCTGCGTCATCGGCCAGACAGATGTACAGTTGTGGCTGCCAGGCTCAGTACTCATCGCTCCACCTGCTGCTCGTCCCCCGCCTCGCGCCCCTCCATGCGTGGCAACAAGTGCAGCGTGAACTATGCGAGGGACGTCTGTGGATCCTGTACACGAGCGTCTGTGTTCCTCCTCCCCGCCGTGGCTGCCGCGGAGTGGTGTGGTGCAGGTGCAGCATCCTTCCCCGCCGCCCGGTAAGTGGGACAGACTCAACCCTGCACTGAGTCTCCCGCAGGTAAGCGTCCCGTGGGTCCCGGCCCCTCCCTCCCCTCCCCGC
>JACEEZ010001230.1:5000-7500 GCA_016584305.1 Chionoecetes opilio | reverse complement strand
GTGTGTGTGTGTGTGTGTGTGTGTGTGTGTGTGTGTGTGTGGGGTGTGGTTCCGCCCCCTCCGGCCCGACGCGCCTCACGGGACTGTTTCTGGTCGCTAAATCCGCCACTTAGTTTATACCTATTTTCCAGCCCCTGAAGCCCTCCTTGCCCTTAGCTCGAGCCCTGCTACAAATTGCCATACAAATTGCCATCCCCAGGCTTAAGACAGTCCCCCTCAGGTCCCCTCAGGTCCTTAGGTAGCGTCATGAACCACCTGAAGGACGAGGAGGGGGAGGAGGAAGGAGAGAAGGACTGTGATTATTTTCGTATGAGAATTTGTAGTCAATTCCGGAACTAAGATATTTGTTTTTCTTAACGTCGTTCTCATTGTTATTTTTTTTCTCTATAAGATATTTGTGAGTGTGTGTGTGTGTGTGTGTGTGTGTGTGTGTGTGTGTGTGTGTGTGTGTGTGTGTGTGTGTGTGTGTGTGTGTGTGTGTGTGTGTGTGTGTGTGTGTGTGTGTGTGTGTGACCTTGAAAGCGAGGACGAGTTTAGGGAGTAATTCCAACGCGCTTCGTGACCCGTCTGTACTTGTTGCCGAGAGAGAAAGAGAGAGAGAGAGAGAGAGAGAGAGAGAGAGAGAGAGAGAGAGAGAGAGAGAGAGAGAGAGAGAGAGAGAGAGGAGAGAGAGAGAGAGAGAGAGGAAGACGAGACATGATTGGGAGAGACAGAATAAGGAAATGAGAGGGGAAAAAGGAGGGGGGAGGGGAAGACATGGAGGTAAGGTTGGGAGTTCTCTCGACCGCTTCCTCCTCCTCCTCCTCCTCCTCCTCCTCCTCCTTCACCTCCTCCTCCTTCTTCTTTACTATCCTATATCTCTCCCAGTATAACATATAGCATAGTTTATCACAAAAAGCCTCGTAAGAAATATCAGGTCTGTTGCTATCTGTTTTTTCTTTTACGTTCCTTTGCGTTCCTTTGCATCCTTTGCGTTCCTTTGCGTCCTCCTCGTGTTATTCCCCTTCATCCTCCCTCGGTATGCAAATAAATCCCTTCCAGTCTCGGGTATTCAAATGAGCTCCCTGTCCCCCTTGCCTCCCCCTGCCGCACCCTGCCGCACCCTGCATGGCGACGGCGGCGCCAACCACAAGCCTGATGGGAAAAGTGGAAAGATAAGGGAAATGAGAAATGAAGAAAATAATGGGAAAAAGAGAAAAGAGAAAAAGTGCATATGAGAAAAAGGAAAATGTGGCCAAACAAATTATATATAGTAGGAAAATGAGATGAAAGAAACATAAAATATATTATACATAAAATATCAGATAAAAAGCGTGATGTATAAAATTTGATAGTCTGTAAGGAAAAAGAGAGAAGAGAGAAAAAAACATCTTATATATGAAATTTGAAAAAAAGTGAAAAAACATGATATATATGAAATTTGAAAAAAAAAAAAAAAAAATTGATATATATACTTTGAATAGTCTAAAAGGAAAACCTATGAATGAGATGAAGGATGTTTTAGAGGTATGGAAAAAACGGCTACAAAATTAATTAAAAACTGGAAAAAATGTAGTAAGCGATGAAAAAAATGTAGTAAGCGATGAAAAAAATGTAGTAAGCGATGGAAAAAATGTAGTAAGCGATGGAGAAAATGTAGTAAGCGATGGAGAAAATGTAGTAAGCGATGGAAAAAATGTAGTAAGCGATAGAAAAAATGTAGTAAGCGATAGAAAAAATGTAGTAAGCGATAGAAAAAATGTAGTAAGCGATAGAAAAAATGTAGTAAGCGATGAAAAAAATGTAGTAAGCGATGGAAAAAATGTAGTAAGCGATGAAAAAAATGTAGTAAGCGATGGAAAAAAATGTAGTAAGCGATGAAAAAAATGTAGTAAGCGATGGAAAAAATGTAGTAAGCGATGAAAAAAATGTAGTAAGCGATGGAAAAAATGTAGTAAGCGATGGAGAAAATGTAGTAAGCGATGGAAAAAATGTAGTAAGCGATGGAGAAAATGTAGTAAGCGATGGAAAAAATGTAGTAAGCGATGGAGAAAATGTAGTAAGCGATGGAGAAAATGTAGTAAGCGATGGAAAAAATGTAGTAAGCAATGAAAAGAATGTAATAAGCGATGGAGAAAATGTAGTAAGCGATGGAGAAAATGTAGTAAGTGATGGAGAAAATGTAGTAAGCGATGGAGAAAATGTAGTAAGTGATGGAGAAAATGTAGTAAGCGATGGAGAAAATGTAGTAAGCGATGGAGAAAATGTAGTAAGTGATGGAGAAAATGTAGTAAGCGATGGAGAAAATGTAGTAAGTGATGGAGAAAATGTAGTAAGCGATGGAAAAAATGTAGTAAGCGATGGAGAAAATGTAGTAAGCAATGAAAAGAATGTAATAAGCGATGGAGAAAATGTAGTAAGTGATGGAGAAAATGTAGTAAGCGATGGAGAAAATGTAGTAAGCGATGGAAAAAATGTAGTAAGCAATGAAAAGAATGTAATAAGCGATGGAGAAAATGTA
>JACEEZ010001229.1:95000-112210 GCA_016584305.1 Chionoecetes opilio | reverse complement strand
TTTGGCAATCTCTTCTCTCCTGTCTCCTCCAGCAACCACAGTACCGCACACGTTAATAGTTTATAAAGCAGTATACCTTGTGTTAAATAAGTAAGGAAAGGCGGGGGGGGGGGAGGGGGGGAGATAAGGTGCTCGAGTCTATGCAACTCCGGCCATGGGGTGAGGCACGACCTGGGAAGCTCTTACCTCTCCACGCGGCAGGATGGATGAAATGAAAAGGAATGATCGTACATCTAGCGCGCTGCTATGGTCTCGCTCGACACGAGAGCACAGTCCTCTGGCGCATGCGCAGATTGGAATGTAGACGCATTATCCTGGTGGACGCCTGGTTATACCACACCGCCTCACTTTTGCAAAGTTAGTTCCTGTCACTGTAAAGACACTTTCATCTGACCATAATATGCGTCGAACTTTCTCCGAGATCACGTAACACAACGCTGCACACTTCTCACCGACACATTACCTAGTAAGGCAGGATTGTTTTCCTTCACTTCACGTGCTGTGCTTGTTGGTTTGACATTCAGCTGCCTTTTTATAACATGTAAAGTCTTTGAGGCACATTTCCTTGGCCATCCAGTCTTCGCTAAGTGTGTAGGCGTCTCTCCCGTCCAAGCATCACGACAACGCTTTAGCCACCGCTCAACTGTCCTTTTTGCAATTCCTGTCTGTTCTACGATAGCTTTTGCACCAAACCCAGCCCTATGCAAGGCACATATGGCGCTTATAGTATCCTGGGATATAATGCGCCGAGGAGCCATGACGCAATAAACGATTGCACAGTTTGAAAATATCCTCGTCATCTCTATGTAGTATTCATACAAAACATCTGTAAATATCCTTAAACTCATACTAACGTATAATATCTATATAAACACACACGTACTCATACATACATATATACATACATATGCACAAAAATATGAACATATACGAGCATACAGTAAATATATTCATACATATAAAATAGATGAACCCCTCCCCACACACACACACACTCATCCACACACAATGTACACATACACAACATAATCATTGATATTTACTTGAATTATTAACATAAAGTATACAAGTAGACCCTTATAATATGATATCATATGTGCAGCAAAAAAGAGCTCAGAAACTATATGTATTCTTTCATTGTGTTTGTGAATGCAAAAGCTACTCTTTTATTCTATACTTGAATCTGTTAACGGTACAAACATTGATATTATTTCTAACTAGACTGGGTAAGGAGTTTTACACCTTAGGACACATAATAGAATTACTGTATATTGTTGTTCTAAATGGAGGACGTATTAGATTAATTTGATTTCTTCTGGTATTATGAGCATAATCTTGTACCTGGAAAATGTTATCATTCTTTTTTATAGAATTGAATATAGTTATCAACATGAAGTATTTATGGATAAAATGGACTTTAAATAGATATACAGATAAAAATATCACCTCAGTTGCATCTATTTTTTTTTTTAAGGTTAGAACGCGTAGAATTGCCTTCTGAGCCTTGAACACGCTGTCTAAGAATGATGGCCAAGTGCAACCCCATATTGATATGCAATACATCATTTTGGAATAACAAAGTGTATAATATATGGCTAGCATTGCTTCAGTTGTGAGTTTGTAACGAATGCGATACAAGACACCACACATCTTGGATATACTAATAGAAACATGAGAAATGTGCTGCTTACAGTTGAAATACTCATCTATTATGACACCTAAACATTTTGTCGACTGTACACGGTTAACAATTTCACTACCTATATCTACAGGGTCCAAGTAATGCACTATAGACCTATTCTGGAATAACATAAGATGAGCTTTATTGATATTGAGTCTTAACTTGTTAGCTTTAATCCAGTTGTTTACATTAGTTAATTCCTGAGTTAGTTTATTGTGAAGGGATAAAAGAATTTTGTCTGTGACTATGAAGCTTGTGTCATCTGCGAATTAGGTAAAAGTAGCACTATTACTTGCATTAGTTATGTCATTTACATATATCAGAAACAAGATGGGGCCTAAAATTGAACCTTGTGGAACACCTTGCTTGATGGACTTACACTCAGAATACTCGCCATTGCAGATAACAAATTGCTTGCGATCAGATAAGTAGCTCACTAATAGGTTATAAGCAGGTCCCCTCACACCAATATTCATTAGTTTAGCATGTAATATGTGATGGTCTAATGAGTTAAATGCCTTTGATATATCTAAGAAAACACTTGCGACATAAAATTTCCTATATAGATTAGTATACACAGTGGAGACAAAATGTAGAAGAGCGGATTCTGTGGACCTATTTTTCCTAAAACCATATTGACAGTCAGATAATAAATTATTATTTTCTAAAAAATTACAGAGCCGGTAAGCAATTGCTTTTTCAAAGATTTTACTAATTGATGGTAGAATGGAGATTAATCTGTAATTATTTACTTCATCTTTACCACTAGACTTGTGAATAGGAATTGCTTTAGCTATTTTCAACTTATCAGGGAAAATACCATGACTAAAAGATAAATTGATTATGTGTGCAAGAGGAAGTATTATATATACAGAAGTTTGTTTTAGTACGGCTGCAGGAATATCATCATAGCCAGTTGCATTTGCTTTTAAAGAATTGATGTAGGCTCTGATTTCAGACTGATTACAGGGGAATAGGTACATAGAAAAATTTGAAGAGTTATGAAGATAATCCCTATAACTTATATCCACACTGTGAGAATAATCGTTGGCAATATTAAGAAAATTATCATTAAATGCATTAGCAATATCAGGGGAAGAAATAAGATCTAGGTTAATAAGCATGTTATTTGACTGATTTTTCCGCCCCAGTAGCTGATTTACTGTTTTCCAGGTGCTTTTAGCATTACCCTGGTTCTCTTGAAGCTGGCTTTTGTAATATTCGTCTTTAGCAGCACGTAATAGGGAGGTTAACCTATTTCTATACAGTTTGTACTTATCCTTGAATGTCAATGGGCCCTAAGAAAGCTATGAAATTTATCGGCTAGTCGTGCAAGTCGATGTTTTTCTTAAATGTATCTAAACAAACCTGGTGTTAAATATGGGCTTCTCTCTGATCTTCTTGTAGTCCTACGACACTTAAAAAGGAAAATTATGTTGAAATAATTCATTAAACTTTCCAAAAAACATATCATATGCATTGTTAGGGCAACTAGAAGCTAATATATTATCCCAAGTGACCTGTGACATACCATCAACAAATTTCCTGATGTTCTCGGTGCTAAATACCCTCTTGTTTACAGTCTTCCGGGGTTGTGCCGGGCCGCTGTGTTTAAAAAATCGGGAAATGACTGGAAAATGATCAGAGATGTCAGTATGTACTATGCAATTAGTAGAATTTGACTCAGAATGATTATACCAAATGTGATCTATCAGGGAAACTGTGCCGTTTGCTACTCTGGTGGGTTTGGTGGTTGCCGGCAAGAGAAAAAAGGTATACATTAGTGTTGTGAATTCAGTAACATGTGAATAATTTTGTTTCGATAAGTTAATATTCCAGTCACCAAACAAATATATGGCACTAAAGGCCTGACTTTCAATATATTCAAAAACCTCTTTTAATTTGTAAATAAAATTATTCATATTACCATTAGGTGGTCGATATATAGAAGCTAGGAAATACCTATCTCTACCACACAATAGCTCAACACACATATATTCAAGATAAGGTTCACAAAAATTTACGTTATGTAGACTATGAGAAGTATAGGCATCAGACACATACATGACCACTCCACCTCCGTGCCTGTTACGATGCTTGGAGTGCATTGTGTAACCATTAATTCCATATAAAGGGGCAATGTCACTATCAAGTCGGGTTTCAGAAAAACCAATAACGTCATATTTAAGATTGCTTAAGCTTAAAATTTAGTCTTCAAATGGTTGTAGATTTGTTGCAACACTAGCAATATTCATTGTTAAGATAGTGAACATATTCGAGTCATCACTTGAAAACATTTGGTCATTCATTGTTATATATACAGACTGTGGAATGTTTAAATCTCTTACATTATTGAAAAATGAGTCAATACCAGTATCATCATATCTATCAAACTGAAAATCTAACGGGTTGAATTTGCAGTAATTTGAGTTACAAACAGAAACATCATATACATTATGCACAAACACATCATTTAATTCATTATCATCTGTGTGATTGCATGAGGGACATGTGTTACGGAGGGGCGTCCTGTACAGCGCCTATACCTTCCCCCGCCGGCTGGAGGGATTAATTGTTGTTGCCTGTGTTGCAAACCACGGCACTCGTTAGTGTTGTGTCCAGGAAGTGTGATATATGCAGTACTGTTTCTTGTAAAATGCGTACTGATTGTAGTCTATTGATCTACAATGTGACAGAGTATGTCCTGGGACTTTGCAAAAGAAACAAAAATACCTATTATTTGTGTATTTGTAGCCATTATACCTTTGGTATTGCCTCTTCACCTGATGCGGTGTACTTGTGTAATGCCTATGTTGCATATGGGGTCTGGTCAGGGTTGTGCCCTGCTACTGGTAACATGTAACCCAGTACAACCAGTCACATGGTCGGATCGTCGGCGACTAAACCAGCTCCCCCACTGGTTCTACCAGTGAGGAGGGTGTGCTGGACACCCAGATGGACTAAAAATAAGACCATCTTTAAGGGCAGATGAACTCACTATTGAGTCAATGGCCATCCAGCCCCAGCTATGGGTGAAATAGTGGGCAGCCTGGGGTTAATCCCTACAGGGGGTTCTGCGTCCCTGGCCACGGTGAGCAGTAAGGCCAATCCCTGACATGGATTGGTTGGGGGGGGGGGGGGGGGGGGGGGGTTGCAACCCCTCCCTGTAAAAACCAAATCTAGCCACTAACATTCTAAGAGGTAGAGGCCGGGGGCGCTGTAATCGCGCCCCCGACCCGGTTTTTGCCGGGGCCCGACCATGCAGACCCCTCCAATGCCGACGCAGGGGAGGGGTCTGCCTATGACGAGTGCGGGGCAAAGCCCTCGGGAATCCCGCACTCTAAATCAAGTGGTAGGGCCCCCTAGCCCAACTTTTTCTTATGGGGGTGGCCGGGGCGGTGCAGAAGCGGCGTCTGCCCGTCGAATCCCTCCTGGGATTAACCTGCGGAGGGTTCTTCGTGTGGGCTCGTGGAACGTTCTGAGCCTCTCAGACGATCATCGACTACTACCTCTCCTATCGGGCGAGCTCAGTATGCTGAGGGTGGATATAGTGGGACTCTCTGAGACGAGGAGGCCTGGCAGTGGCGAGACTAGCAGTGGGGTTACACCTACTACTGGTCCGGCATAAGCAATGGTCATCGTGTACGGAGAGTAGCTATAGGCATCTCCAGCAAACTGCAGCCGTCAGTTGTTGAGGTTGATGAGCGTATAATGCGGGTGAGGATGAAACGCACTCTGGGTTTTTTGTCTCTTGTTGCAGTGTACGCTCCTACCGAGATGCGTAAAACTGAAGAGAAGGAGATGTTCTACGCCAAACTCGACTCTGTTTTAGATCAGTGTCCTCCTCGGGACACACTCATTGTCTTGGGCGACTTCAATGCTATTACTGGCACTGTGAGAGATGGCTACGATTTATGTGTTGGTCCCCGACTCCCCATGGCTCCGGTACCAGAAACACCAACAGTTCTCTGCTTCTGAACTTTGCAAGATCCAGAAGGTTGAGAATTGCAGGTTCTTGGTATCAGAGGCCAGAGCTGCACCGCTGGACATGGTATAGTAATGCCGGAGGGGTACTAAGGAGATTGACCACATCCTCGTTAGTACTCGTTGGAGGATCCTCCAGAACTGCAGGGTTTACCGGAGTGCTGAGTTTCTTTGGAACAGATCACAGACTTGTTGATGCTACACTTAAGCTTCATGTCAAGTCCAGAAGAATCTCAAGAGGTAACCATACTGTGTTTCATCTTGAGAAACTGAAGGACTTGGCATGTGCTCATGAGTATGCGGTGGCAGTCTCAAATCGGTTTGATGTGCACGGTGCTCTCGGGACCCTGTAGAACTGTGGGATACCTTCAAACGTGAAACTCTACAGGCTGCCAAGGAGTGTATTGGGGAGCGCCCGAGGTCAAGGCGTGGTTTTGTCTCGACGGAGACGCTGGAGAAAATCGAGGAGAGTCGCGCTGCCAGGCTGGCTGGGAACCGGGACCAGCACAGGGCTCTGTCACGCCGGACTAGAACCCTCCTGGGGAGAGACAAGGAAAGGTATGTCAGGAGTCTCGCTGAGGATGTCGAGGGTCATTTGAAAGCTAATGACCTCCGACCCGCCTAACGAGCCCTGAAGAAGCTCCGTTCCAAGTCTCCTTCTCGGGGGAGTGCTATTCGAACAGCAGATGGGTGCCTCGTGTCGGACATGGATGGGCAGATGGCTCGTTGGGCTGAGTTACTTTGGGCAGTTGTTCACGGTGGACCCTCCAACTGAGCAGCTTCACACCACTGGGTTACAGGCAGTGGATGCCGATCCTCCCATTGACGAAACCGCACCCTCTCTTGACGAAGTCAGAGAGGCTGTAGCAAAGTTGAGGGGTGGAAAGGCAGCTGGTGTTTGTAATATCAGTGCGGAGCTCCTCAAAGCTGGGGTGAGGCCATGATCCGCGGGTTGCATGCTGTCCTGACTGCCGTGTGGCAATCAGGTACCATTCCTCCTGACTGAAAAGGGGGCTGGGTCGTCCCTATCTGGAAAGGGAAAGGGGACCGTCAGGACTGCAACAATTACCGCGGTATTACACTGCTCAGCGTACCAGGCAAGGTGCTTGCCCATCTATTGCTGACACGGATTCGCAGTCATCTGGTGAAGCATCAGAGACCTCAGCAGTCTGGGTTCACGCCTGGTAAGTCAACAACGGACCGCATCCTAGCGCTTCGTGTCCTGGTGGAACGCCGACGTGAGTTTCGACAGGGGATGGTTGTGTAAAGTGATTGGTATGTCACTTTTAGGGTGAGCAGAAACAGGTAACTCTGCTTTGATAGTCGTTTGTTAACTCTGGGTAAAGGTAACAGGTAACAGGTAACACGTGGTGTAAGGTGACTCGGGAGAGACTGGTGAGTTGCTCCTGCCGTGCTTGGATGTGATCTGGTGACTTGAGAGACTGGTGAGTTGCTCGTACAGAGGTCTGTGTCTAAGTGTCTCCCTACAAGAGACTGGCTCCTTATAAAGGGCCGCGATACTCAAGACCTGACGGAGAACATCTGGCGTCGGCTGAGGTCGAGTTTAAAGGATTAGTGTATTGCCTAGGGAGTGGATTAGCCAGGTGTACCAGGACCCAACATCAACCATACAGAACACAGAACACAGAACACAGAACACATAGTGGAACACTAATAATAATACTATCCTACATATGCTCGGTGACGCTACCCGAGATGTCCTCATCTCGACAAAAGGAATAATCATGAAACTGAAGAAAGGAGACAGGACACAATAGAAATGGACACAAAAACATACCTATCTATATATATTAGAATAGAAAATAGGAGAAGGACACAGGAAAAGGATACGTACTCGTAAAAAAATAATGTGGAAAACATAAATCGTGGAAGGTACCGGCATGGTACACAGACATATGAGTACGAAAAAAATATTGAGACAATACAATCCTATGTACAAAATTACATCATAAGGTACATGGAAAAGAGAGAAACGGAAGGAGTTACTTTTCACTACTACGGAGGAAATACGATGGCCAGAGGATTGGGGAGCTGGTGAAGGATAGTAGAAGTGGCTGGTTGAGGCTGTGATTGGGGAGGTGAGATTCAGCAGAACAGTTAGGGTCCTCACAGTTAAGGCCTTTGGAAACTTTCTTAAGAGAATCAAGGTGGGCAACTTTCCTAGTGCGTCTTAATGNTAAAGCGTTCATCTGAAAAAGAGAGAGCTGGGAACTGGAAAGGTCACACGTTTATCATCATAGATTCGAACCTTTCGGCTTTCCCTCACCTGAAACAAGAAACGTTTAAACTAATGGTAAGTTCATATAGATCTCCGGAAAAATTATTTCAATCTTAGAGTTATTAAGATGGAACAAATTACGAGCAATCATATTGATCGATGGAACAAATTACCAGCAGATATTGTTGAAGCCAGCACAGTAACTTCATTTAAAAACAGACTTGACGCGTACTTTAAAGTAAATGGGTTTTGATATTGTCCCGCGAATTCATATTATAGTCCCCCGGATCGATTAGTGCTAGTGGTAGTTGTTGTTAGCATACTTCATATCCTATCATTATTCGCTACGAAACTTCCATGTTTCTATCTTCTTTAGGGACATATTACCCTTTTCCAACTGTCCTCTTACATGTAGTTGATAGTTAGTAGTATGTAGTTTAGCAGATACCCTAGTTATAGACCAATAGGTCTCCTGGTGTCTGTTATTCCTATGTATTCCTATGCATTCTTCCTCTTCCTCCAGGGCGGGCTTGAGGACGTTACCCCACAACGCCAAGATGCATTATAACTTTGCAAACCTACAGAAGGATTTGGGCAACACACACCTGGCTAAGCAACACTACCAGGAGGCCATCAGGTGAGTGTTCCTGTGTGTGTGTGTGTGTGTGTGTGTGTGTGTGTGAGTGTTTATCGCTTTGTTTAAAATGGGTTTTTTTCAAGTTTTATTGTTTTGTTTTGTTTTGTTTTGTGTATTTTTATTTTTTTCTCTCCTGTCGAGAAAGTACCTCCATTTGTTCTCTCTTTCGTAATATATATTGCTAGATATATTTGTTTTTATTTTCTCTCTGCTCTCTCTCTCTCTCTCTCTCTCTCTCTCTCTCTCCTCTCTCTCTCTCTCTCTCTCCTCTCTCTCTCTCTCTCTCCTCTCTCCTCTCTCTCTCTCTCTCTTCTCTCTCTCTCTCTTCTCTCTCCTCTCTCTCTCTCTCTCTCTCTCTCTCTCTCTCTCTCATTTTCCTCTCCTCTCTCTCTCCGTCTCTCCCCCTCTCTCTCTCCTCTCTTCTCTCTTTTCATTTTTAACCACACCCCCATAACATCACCGCAGCAATCAGTACAACCACCACTGCCACTTGAAAACAACCACAACACCAATACCATGCAACAACACTGGGAGAACAACCGCAATAACACAGCTATATTTATCACTATCCACCACCACCACCACCACCACCACCCTTCCTACATGCAATAACACAACATATACACCATCCAACGCTACGCTCTGAGGCTGGAAAGGGGAAGGGGTGTCATGGAAGGGGGAAGGGGTGTCATAGAAGGGGGAAGAGGTGTCATGGAAGGGGGAAGGGGTGTCATGAAAGGGGGAAGGGCTGTCATGGAAGGGGGGAAGGGGTGTCCTGTAAAAGGGAAGGGGTGTCATGAAAGGGGGAAGGGATGTCATGGAAGGGTAAGGCGTATCATGGAAGGGAGAAGGGGTTTCATGAAAGGGGAAAGGGGTGTCATGGAAGGGAGAAGGGGTTACATGGAGGATGAAAGGTTTGTCATGGAAGGGGGAAAGGGTGTCATGGAGGATGAAAGGGTTATCATGGAAGGAGGAAGGGGGTATGGAAGGGGAAGGGGTGTCATTGAGGGGGGAAGGGATCATAGGGGGAAGGGGTGTCGTGGAGGGGGAAGGGGTGTCGTGGAGGGGGAAGGGGTGTCGTGGAGGGGGAAGGGGTGTCATGGAAGGGGGAATGGGTATCATGGAAGGGAGAAAGGTGTCATGGAGGGGGGAATGGGTATTATGGAAGCTGCAATGGGTGTCATGGTAGGGGAAGGGGTGTCATGGAAGGAGGAAGGGATATGGAATGGGGAAGGGTGTAGTGGAGGGGGGAGTGGTGTTATAAAGGGGGTAGGGGTGTCATGGAAGGGGGGTGGGGTGCTATAAAAGGGGAAGGGGTGTCATGGAAGGGGAAAGGGGTGTCATGGAAGGGGGAAAGGGTGTCGTGGAAGGGGTAAGAGGTGTCATAGAAGGGAGAAAGAGTGTCGTGAAACGGGGAAGGAGTGTCATAGATGGTGGAAGGGGTGTCATAGTAGGAGGAAAGGGTATCATGGGAGGGTTAAGGGGTGAAATGGAATGAGGGATGGGGTTTCATTGAAGGAGCTAGGGGTATCATGACAGGGGGAAGGGGTTTTATGGAAAGAGGAAGGGGTATGTAGGGGGAAAGGGTGTCATAGAAGGGAGAAGGGGTGTCATGAAAGGGGGAAGGGGTATGGAGGGGGAAAGGGGTGTCATGGATGGGGGAAAGGGTGTCGTGGAAGGGGGAGGAGGGTAAGATTCACAAATTACCTGCATGATTCATCTCTATGCACACCTCTGTTGGCTCAGGGAAGCAGGAAAACCAATGCAGTCTGATTATACCTCTCTTCTTGTCCCTGCTTCCTTTCCCTCCCTTCTCTTCCCTCCTCACCCCTTCCTCTCTTTTCCCTCTCCAATAAACACACAAGGCTCATATACCATCCACTCCTTCACAAATTCCTTTCCAAACATCTCTCCCTGCACTATTTTCGCCGCCACATTTTTTCGAACACATTTTTTTTTCCCTTTCCACACACACAGTTGTTCCGGTACTACACCTTCACACACACTTTTCTTTCCTTGCACACACACTATTTTTCCCACGACTTTCCCCACGTACCTCACCTCACCTCAATAAAATTTCTTGCACATTACCTACCTAACAACCCTCCAGTACAGACATTCACACCTTCTGCTTCTAATAAGCCCATAAACGAATATAAATCCGCGAGGGCATAGATGCTACACAACACCAGTATTTTCATCTCAGCTTGAGTAAAAATATACTACTGCGGGATTTGTAATGAAACCTCTTCTGCTGCTGTATTGGTTCATTTATATATGTAGATCATTTTATCATGTGTTTTTGATAACAAAGATAAAGATTAATTTTAAAATAAGCATTGGTCAAAATTATTTAGAGCACGCAACTAGGTCATGAATATTTATATCAAGGACTAGAAATATACAGCTTTTCCTACACAGAGAGAACTTTCTTGATTAATACATTTATGTAAATGCAACTGAGTAATACCAGCAAAATATATAGGAGACATTAATGTTTACCACAGTGTGTTGATGCCTGTGATACGACACTTTATATAGACCATCACGTGGGTTCAATCCCAATCACCCTGTCCCTCCCTGGTTAACCACCCCTGCGTTTATACGTCTGGCAGCGTATCTTTCTAAGACAGTTTTCGAAGATTATTATATACATATGATAAAGAGCAGGATTCATGATTACTTGTAGTTATACTCTACCTGCAAGACAAGAATAGTATACCTCACAAATTTGTACGTTATTAGTTATTCAGTAGGAGATACATTCATGTATTGAGGATATTGCATTTACAGTATATGCTAAAAATGTACTTAATATGGAAATTGAAGTGTGTGATATTCTTATGCATCATTTAAGATAATATAAAAGTAACTTCATCACTAAGAGGGGTTGTTATATGCATAAATTAATTAATAAAGAATGAATAGTCTCCCGTAGAGCACGCTCTATAGAACGGAAAAAAATAGAACATGGTATGTGCCCATACAACTCGTATGGGCCCCTATTAGCACACCTGCTGCAAATGTTTATTCACACTTATTTTCCTCAATTATAATTACCTGAGTCAATCTAGATTTACCAAAAATGTACAGTAACAGTACCCATCTCCACCTTACTTAACTGTATCTCCTACACTCCTACCTTCATCACATCCCCTTGCTCCTCCTCCTCCTCCTCACTTTTTTTTACTTTCAAGAGAGCTGGGTGGGGAGGAGCCTTCAACTTTGCTATTCTTTTACCTCTAGCACGTAGAAACATAGTGGTAGAAAGTGGTACACAGACTGCCTCGTTTGGCCCAGTACGGTTGTTGCTGTCTCCTCTTCCTTTGTATTCCTTTGAATTCCTCCTCCTCTTCCTCCTCCTCCTCCACCTCCTCCTGCTCCTCTTCCTCCTCCTTCACCATACATTTAGCCTCCACAAGCAAATATATTAAACCAAGTACTGTAATTACCGACAACTACATAAGCCATTGTACTATCCTTCCCCTTTCATTCCCCTTATATCCTCCCTTTCCTCTTATCCACGCCTCCTACCTTCTCTTCCTTCCTCCTATACCCCTCGGCCTCCCACACAGATTCCACTACTGTTGCAAATATCACGGGTGGTCACAGCGCTCCCGTGCCGACCTCCAGACTAAGATATGAGGAACAGTATTTATAGGACAGCAATATTCGTATACCATACTCTCTGTCCCTATCGTGTATATTACATTTTTTGGTATGTGTGTATGTGTGGTGTGTGTGTGTGTGTGTGTGTGTGTGTGTGTGTGTGGTGTGTGTGTGTGTGTGTGTGTGTGTGTGTGTGTATGTGTGTTGCCACGTGCATTTGCTATATTTTTTTATATTTGCATCGTTGGAATGTGACAATTTTTATCAATCTTGCTTCTCTTTTCTTTGCTTTCTTATTTGCCATTATATTTTCTGTCAGTCATCATGTTTTTTGTGTTTATTATATAACTAATAATTGAGTGTTGCTGTTCAATCTTTCCTTTGTGTTTTTTTTCTTTAATACTTATTCGTTTAATATTCACGCTTTCAAATTGTATTCATCCACTATTTTTTCAAGATCATATTGCTCCGGTCTCCTCCTTCTCCTCCTCCTCCTCCTCCTCCTCCTCCCCTCCACCTCTGCTCCCCTCCTCCTCCTCCTCCTCCTCCTCCTCTCCTCTCCTCTCTTCCTTCTCCTCCTCCTATCTCTGCACCCATATTCCCTGAATCTAATTTCGTATTATTATTCTCGTCACTCCTGCACACACACACACACACACCACACACACACACATCACACACACCACACACACACACACACACACACACACACACACACACACACACACACACACCACACACACACACACACACACACACACACACACACACACACCACACACACACACACACACACACACACACACACACACACACACCACACACACACACAAAATACACACACACACACACAGTCACACACACACACACACACACGCACACACACACACACACACACGCACGCACACACACACACACACATACATACACATACATGATATTATGTGTGTGATGATATTAGTCCAAAGGTAATAAAACATACAGCCACATGTATTGCCAGCCCATTAGCACATATCATAAATCTGTCATTTTGACGAGGAATATTCCCAGATAAGCTTAAACGAGCCAAAGTAACTCCAGTTCACAAATCCGGGTGTAAAAGTGATCTCTTTAAGTACCGCCCTGTATTAGTATTACCAGCTTTTAGTAAAATTATCGAAAGGTCAATCTCCAACAGACTCTGCAATTTCCTGGAAAATAACAATCTCTTAAGCACCAGTCAACATGGATTTCGAAGAATTCGCTCAACAGAATCTGCAGTATTACAGTTTGCTAGCAATATATACAAATATATAGACAGAAAGTTATATGTTGCAGGAGTATTTATAGATCTCTCAAAGGCATTTGATACACTATATCACGGTATACTACTTAAAAAACTAGAAAATATTGGTGTCCGGGGTTTGCCACTAAAATTGTTCAGTAGCTACTTAAGCAATAGATCACAGTCTGTATATTATAAGTGTGGGGCAGGTGTATCCAGCTTCTTTCCTGTGAATACAGGAGTGAGGCAAGGGTGCGTCCTTGCCCCATCACTTTTCAACGCTTGTATGGACTGGGTATTGCACAAGGTTGTAGATGAAAGTGATTGTGGAGCATCCGTCGGCAACACCAAGATCACTGATCTTGTTTTTGCCGATGATGCAGTAATCTTTGCTGAGTCGCTGGAGGTCCTGGTGATGGCTCTCGAGGCGCTGCACGAGGAGGCAAAGCCTTTGGGACTTGAGGTCTCCTTGCTCAAGACCAAGGTCCAGCTGTTTGGAGACTTACTAGATGAAGCAGTACAGTCTGTTCATGCGTGTGGCGAGGACATTGAGATCTTGGAAAGTTGTACATACCTTGGTAGCGCAGCCCATAATGATGGCGGGTCACGTCAAGAAGTCTTACGGTGGATTGGCATAGCCCACGGTGTTATGGACTCGCTCAGCGGGAGTATTTGGCGTTGTCGGTACCTGTGCAGAAGGTCAAAGATCCGGATCTTCAAGTCGCTTGTGATCCCTGTCTTACTCTATGGTTGTGAGACATGGACACTAAATTGTGACTTGAAGAGACGAAGCAATGCCTTGGTAATAAGTGTCTTCGCAGAATCATGGGGTATCGCTGGGATGATTACGTGTAAATCAGCGATTGCACCGTGAGATTGAATCGAGGCCTATTACCTGCATAGTCCGTCAGCGCCAACTTCGGCTATATGGGCATGTGGCACGCTACCCTGAAACCGATCCTTCTCATCGGGCTGTATCTGTAAGAGACAATCCGGCGTGGAGGAGGCCAAGGGGGCGCCCACAAGGCTCGTGGCTGGGGCAAGTTGATGTTTCTTGTCGAGAGCTGCTTAGTATGGGAAAGGAGCCTGCATGGGAACTCGCGCGTGGTGACCCCCCTGGAGTGGCGTCGTAGGGTGGGCGAGGCGACGCGCCCACCGGCGTATGCCCCCAATGATTGATTGTATATTATAACTCTACTTATTCACATTACAAACACTTCCCGAAAGGAGTTCCACAAGGATCAATACTAGGCCCCATTCTTTTCATAATATATATTAACGGTATGCCACATGCAAGCACAAAACTTGAATTTGTCATATATGCAGAAGACACCAACATATTGTTATCAGATGATAATATAAATTCCTTGCACACTAACCTGAATACAGAACTACAGTTGGTAACTCAATGGATAAGGGCAAATAAACTTATAATAAATATGACTAAAACCTGCTATATATTTTTTTCTAAATCGTTCTTTAAAATATAGTATGCCTCCAATAACACTAGAAGATCAAATTATTCAACGAGTCAGCCATACAAAGTGTTTAGGTCTTTATATTGACAAGCATCTAAACTGGGGTCACAACATTTATGCAGTATACCTAGGTATATCTAAATTATGTGGAGTATTGTACAGGATTCGCTACCAACTTACAAAAGAAGCTATGATTACCATCTACCATACCTTATGACATAAGGTATAGTAGATGGTAATCATAGCTTCTTTCTTCTTTCTTCCAGTGTTTCTTAACCAGGGGTCCGCGGACCCCTAGGGGGCCGCAGAAACCTATCAAGGGGTCTGCAGGACGGGGAATTCAACATATTACAGTTAATCCTGTCATGGCTCAGTTCTTTTTATAATTCATGATTACACAATGTGTCTTAATCGAGATGTCCAATTTTGTTCTAGTTTTTCCCTGGCTAGTTGCGTCTCTCAGAATGTGGCGATGATTTGTATAATATATGATAATGTTCCTATCACTAAATGCTTTAAAAAAGTGAGGAAGTTATATTTGTTGGCAACGTTGCTTTCGGGGTAGCATAAAATGATGCAATAGCTACACAGCGCGTTGCCCAGAGCTCAGCCCGAGAGCTGTATTCATTCTGCTGACGACTGCTGCTGACTGAACACGTGGCGTGACTGCCTGTCCTTGTGGATTGTAAGTTTTCGCATAATGTTGTTTAATTTGTTTGTTTGCTTGTTTTTCATTTGACCACGCTATAATACTGACACTGTGCAACAAATATGTAGGTCTTCTTCACCTTAAAGTTTTTTTCTTTCTTTCTTTTGCCAGACTGATGTTTACCTGTGTGTGAAGAAAATGGACAAACATGTTATTAGATCGTCCCCATCAAAACAAGAACTACCAAACAAACAGAGTGATGAGCTAAAATCTTCAGATGATGAGTCAGAGGTCACATCCGCTGAGAGGAAGAGGAAGATTAGTTCTGGTCATGTTATGAACTCAAAAATTAGGAAATATGATGATATTTACCTTAACTATGGCTTTGTAGTAAGTACAAGTGAAGGTGTTGAACAGCCACAGTGCGCCCTTTGCTGCAGAGTACTGTCCAATGAGAGTATGAAGCCCTCCAAGTTAATTAGGCACTTCCAGGCAAAGCATTGTCAGTACAAGGATAAATCAAGAAAAATTTTTGAGTGGAAAGCTAAAGAACTGCGCAGTGAACAAGTCGGGTTAAAGGCCACTACCAATATGGATAAAAAGCTGCTTAAGATCTCATATATTGTGGCTCAGAAAATTTGCCAACAGAAAATGCCTCACACAATTGGGGGAAAATTGATCATGCCCTTTGTGCAATTGAAATTGTCATGCAAATGCAAGGGGATGAAAAAGCTATTAAGGCATTAATAAAAGTTCCAATATCATATGACACTGTGAAACGCCGCATCTCATCAATGTCTGAAGACATACTGGAACAATGCACTGCACGTCTCCGTAACAATGACTTTGCCATCCAGCTGGATGAATCAACAGATGTGTCCAAAATGTCACATCTACTGGCGTTTGTGCGCTATATGTGGGAGGATGAATTACGAGAGGAATTTTTGTTTTGCAAAGAGATGAGAACAACAACTACAGGAATGGACGTGTTTCAAACTCTGGATGATTTTATGAAGGATAATGGAATCAGTTGGACTAATTGACATCGGAATATGTACTGATGGCGCCGCAGCCATAACTGGCAGACATAAAGGAGTCGTGACCAGAATATTAGAAGTTGCTCCCCGTGCCATTGCAACTCACTGTTTTTTGCACAGAGAAATGCTCGCTGCACAAGACTTGGAGCCTGGGCTTCACGCAGTTATGAACACTGCTGTAGAAGTTGTAAACTTCGTTAAGCAAGGGCCACAAATTTCAGACTGTTTGCTGCACTCTGTGAGGAAGTAGGTGCAGACTATATGAATCTCTACTGATGCATACAGAGGTGAGATGGTTGTCCCGCGGGCGGATGATCACACGTTTATTCAGCCTAAGGGAGGAGCTGTGTACATTCCTCTCAGAGAAGAATCCTGAGCTTGCAGTTATCTTTAATGATAATAAATGGCTTCTTCAGCTGAGCTACCTGGCAGACATATTCAGCGAAGTAAATAAGCTGAACAAAGCAATGCAAGGTGCAAACACAAACAACATTTCTCAGCACCAAAAAGTTGAGGCTTTCAAAAGAAAGCTCAAGCTGTGGCGTGTTCGTACCTCGTCAGGAATCACTGATATGTTTGAAAATATGCATGCATTCATTCAAGACAGAGGCATTAGTTTCAATGTAGTCAAA
>JACEEZ010001229.1:60000-90000 GCA_016584305.1 Chionoecetes opilio | reverse complement strand
GCTGACGGACTATGCAGGTAATAGGCCTCGATTCAGTCTCACGGTGCAATCGCTGATTTGACACGTAATCATCCCAGAGAAACTTCATGATTCTGCGAAGACACTTATTACCAAAGGCATTGATTCGTCTCTTCAAGTCACTATTTAGTGTCCATGTCTCACAACCATAGAGTAAGACAGGGATCACAAAGCGACTTGAAGTCGATCTTTGTCCTCTATGCACAGGACTGACAACGCCAAAATACTCGCCTAGCGATCCATAACACCGTGGGCTTTCAATCCGCTAAGATCTTGGTTAGCGTCATTATTTGATTGCGCTAT
Source organism: Chionoecetes opilio (assembly GCA_016584305.1). Classification (NCBI taxonomy): domain Eukaryota; kingdom Metazoa; phylum Arthropoda; class Malacostraca; order Decapoda; family Majidae; genus Chionoecetes; species Chionoecetes opilio. The sequence goes on along the minus strand of JACEEZ010001229.1, from coordinate 89,679 downwards.
CCAAGTATTGTAAAACTTTCCAAGATCTCAATGTCCTCGCCAACACCTATGAACAACTGTAACTGCTTCTCTAGTAAGATCCCAAATACCTAATACTTAGGCTGAAGCCAGGAACCTCAAGTCCAAAGGATTTGCTCCTCGTGCAGCGCCTTGAGAGCATCACCAGGACTCCAGCGACTCAGCAAAGATTACGCATCATCGCAAAAACAAAATCAGTGACTTGTGTTGCCGATGCTCACAATCACTTTGATCTCACAACTTGTCCAATACCCAGTACCTACAAGCGTTGAAACGTGGAGTGAGGACAGAATTCCTTAGCTATCCTGTTTCACAGAAAGAAGCTGGATACAGCTGTCACACTTCAAGCACTCTCGTCCAGAATAACAGACCGTTTTATCAACACCAATAGTCCTTGCAGAATCCTCGAAGTTGAGAAAGAATCGGACTCACGACTGACTGATAAACGCCTCTTGAGTTTCACATAGGCTGCGTGATAAGTCTTTCGTAAAGCCACAACTCTTTACAATTGCATTGCGTACTGTGTGTGTGTGTGTCACAGATAGATAGGTTAAGTAAGACAAAGATCTCTATAATGTTGATTTACTTGCCTAATACCAGGAAAAATAACCTTTTATACAGTCGCTCTATTCATGCGTCTAGTCCTGCCTCTGTTATTGTTTTGATCTGACGTCCCCGATGTGTTTTATTTACGCGCGGCGAATCCAGAGTAGATCATGATCTGAGTGAGATCTACAGTAGATCACGAAGCTGGAGTAGATCAGGATGTAAATAGAAGAGGCCTAAAGACAGGGATAGAATAGAAAGGAATAGAAAGATGTACATGAAGAACCTTTAACATAAAAGATTCCAATCATGTCAAGATCCAAGTCAAAAAGTGACTGTCAAAATGTGAGAAGAAAACGGAGTGCTGAATGCATGAAAATAACTAAATTATCGGATTAAATTATCAGTACACTTTTAACGAGTGTAAGGGTATCAATAATGCTAAAAATATTGTGTTTATTAAAAATCATATTTCATTTCGCTCGTTCATTTCCTCAGCTTGGCAGAGATATGCGCTCTCTGAGTGACAAGTGTTTACTTTTCTCATGTGTTTTCTCTTTATTTCAAGAACATGTAATTAATATATCTATTTATCTGTATTTTTTACTTTATTCTTTCTCTAACCTCCAACGCAACACTGTCCTAACACCTGCCTTACTGATAAGTCTGTTCAGCGGTCAAGGTTTCCACTGGCCACCCTGGCGCTCCCTGCCCTCACCATCACCACCACCACCACCACGGTCTCCGGCGACCCATCTTGACGTCCATTAGTGTCTCTTCCTGTGGTGAGGTGTTCCTTGGTGGTCCTGAGCCGCAGGCCCCCGCTCTGGAACGATCCGCTGTGGTGCGCCGTAACCCATAAGCAACTGGCCCAGCAAAGAGCACGGCGCGGCGTACGTGCCATGGGCGTGCCTGGCCGGCGCCAGGACTTGGTTGGCGTGCTGGAACGCACTTTGAACGTCCCAGATGCAGTGGGAGGATCGACACACGTCGTTGCCGGGCGTGAGCTTGTCCTGAATGCACAGAGCTGCCCTGCAGTGGCCGCCGGGCATATCGGTGGCACGTCCTCCTTCCGCACGTAGTGGCCGCCCTGCAGCACACTGATGTCCGTGCTCGAGTACGGGAACTCGTGCCCGTGGAAGGCAAAGAACCGCAACAGCACCCGCCCAATGAGATCTCGTTCTTTCGGGGATACCTGCAGCTGCAGGAGCGCTTGTGGTCATCAGTATGACAGAGTAGGAGGACACGCCCCCACTGAACACATCAGCCAGGCCCAAGCAGCGCAGGTAATGGCGCACCACCAGCACCAGCGGCGCCATCTCTGGGAATCTCCGCATAAACTCTTCACCAGAGCAGTGATGCGCACGGCCGCCTCGCTTCCCAGGGACACGTCCACGGGCAGACCAGTATGTTGGTGCACAAACTTGACCAGCGGCACTGTGGTCCTGTCCAGCACAGTATACTTGTGCGGCTCTGCCACACCTTGCCGCGAGAGAGCGTCTCGCAAGGCGAACAGCGGCGGCGGAAACGTCAGCCACCGGCCCAGCAGCGTCAAGTTCACGTCACTGTCGGGCAAGTAGAAACCGATGGCTAGGCTGCCGGTGACGTGCACCCTCGCCGAAGGGCACAATGCGGCCACAACGCGCTGCACGTCTTCCACAGCACGCATCCGCCGTTCAGACTCTGCTTTGAAGCCACCCGCCTAGCGCTAGAAGCCCAACACCTCCTGGTGCAGGGTTGGAAGGCTGCTGTCATAGCAGGTCCGCAGGCGTTTCCAGAGTGGGGTAGAACGGGGCAGGGGCGGGAGAGGCTTGACTGTCGCAGTCTCGATTGGAGGAGGAGCATCTTCCTTGACTGCCGCAGTCTCGATTGGAAGAGGAGCGTCCTCCTTGAATGCTGCAGTTTTGATTGGAAGAGGAGCGTCCTCCTTGAATGCTGCAGTTTTGATTGGAGGAGGAGCGACCTCTTTGACTGCTGCAGTCTCGATTGGAGAAGGAGCGTCCTCTTTGACTGCTGCAGTTTTGATTGGAGGAGGAGCGTCCTCCCTGACTGCTGCAGTCTCGATTGGAGGAAGAGCGTCTTCCTTGACTGTTGCAGTCTCGATTGGAGGAGGAACTTCCTCCTTGAATGCTGCAGTCTTGATTGGAGGAGGAGCGACCTCCTTGACTGCTGCAGTCTCGATTGGAGGAGGAACATCCTCCTTGACTGCTACAGTCTCGATTGGAGGAAGAGCGTCCTCCTTGACTGTCGCTGTTTCGATTGAAGGAGGAGCGTCCTACTTGACTGCCGCACCTCCTGTCTCCACGCACTGCTCGATTACACGTAGTGGGGATTCATCAATACGTTCCTGTGTCTCATCAATCTTGACAGAAGAATCGGTCTCCTGATCATGCTCGCTTTCATCCTTGTCAAAAGAGGCAGCTGCCACGCCTGTATCATCGCCGGACTGGCCTGCGCACACTATCTTGGATCCGCCCATTAAAAGTGGGCATTCAAAAACAGAACAATTAGAAGCGCAACGTATCCCATGAATCACGCAGCAACACTGGTGAGTGTTGCAATGAAGGTTGCGTGGTCGTGTTTGGCCCTCATCAACTCCACCTCCAGGCAGGAACCGCCTCGTCTTCACCAGGTGGTCCCACCACGGCACACCGTGGTGTATATTTTTTCAAAATTGTTCTTTAAAATATAATATGCCTTAAATAACATTAGAAGATCAAATAATTCAACGAGTCAGCCATACAAAGTTTTTAGGTCTTTATATTGACGAGCATCTAAGCTAGAGTCACCACATTATTGCAGTATACCTACGTTTGCGTGGATAAATAATCCCTGCGCGCCTCCGAAAAGGGAATGTTTACACGTATGACGCACCATGTTTATAACAAAATAATGTAGAATATCAACACCTACAATTGTAGTTAGTATTTCGTTGCGTAGCCCTTTCTCTTGATGACCATTTGAAGGCGACGTGGTACACTGTCAGCAAGATTTTGAAGGAACTCTGGCTTAAATTCTTCCCAACACTTTCTGAGCTCCATTTCAAGCTTGGGGAGTGTAGAGGTGTCACGTGAGCGGATTTTGCCTTTAATGATGGCCCAAAGATTTTCTATGGGTGATATATCGGGAGAGTTACCTGGCCAGTCGTCTATTCTCCCAATCTTGCAGTCATCAAGCCACTGTATCACATCTCGAGCTGTGTAGCAGGATGCTCCATCCTGTTGGAAAATCTGTGCCTGTGTCTTTTCAAAGCAGGCCTCCAGGTGGTCATTTAAAAGATCAAAATACACCACTTTGTTAACAGTTGTGTTCTTTGGGAAAATAGCAAATCTCCCAATGCCATGAAAAGTAAAGCAACCCCACACCATTAAACTGGGAGGGTGTTTTGTGGTCTTTCGTGTGTAGCGAGGCTCGGTGGGGTCTGAGCCGGGGCGACGGTACACTTTTGCTGGTCCTCCTCCACTCACACAAAATGTGCTTTCGTCACTCCACAGCACAGCCCGCCACTTGTCGAGAGGCCAATATGTATTTCTTTGCAAAGTGAAGCCTTTTCTTCCTTTGGCGGTCATTTATCAGTGGCTTATTCCGCGCCCGGTAACACCTGTAGCCAAGGTCACGCTTCAAAGTTTCCTGTACAGTACGAAGCGACACATTACCAAGAAGAGTATGATTTTCCTCCTTCAGTTCTCTGGCTGTAAGGCTAGGAATGGCATCAAGCTGTCGCCTTAACACGCTCCTGGTTCTGTTACACGTTTTTTTTTTTTTCCCAGGTTGTTTTTTTGGGAGCGGGAGATTCACCTCTCCGCCAGCCTTAAATCGGCGGATCAAATGTTGCACTGTTCTAAGCTTTAGTCCTTTAAGCTTGCAAATTTCCTTATTATTGATCCCAGCCTTGTAAAGATCAATGATTGCTTGAATCGTTGTGCCATCCGTATGTTTTCCACCCATTATGTAATCCAGCAAAAACAGGCAAAAAACACGGGATGGAGGGGAACGCTGCAGGCTATAAGTTCAAAATCATGCAAACTGTCAACCGCCTATGGAGGGAGGAGAGGGAGGGACACCCTCCCTCCCACACGCCGGTGAGTGTGCAAGATGATGTACGTCGCTGTCAAACATACGATTCATGCCTTCTGCATTTTTTTATAGCTTGGGAAGCAACTTTAAATCTGCGCGGTAAATCTCGATGAACGGATTCTGGCGCAAAGATCATCCGCGCAAGCCTGTAAGTATATCTAAATTATGTGAAGTGCTATACAGGATTCGTCACCAACTTACTAAAGAAGCTATGATTACCATCTACTATACCTTATGTTACCCTAATCTCATGTATTGTGTTTCTGTCTGGGGTGGTACTTGGCCTTCTTATCTCAATATATTATAAATTATCAGTTGCGCAAAACAAAATGTTTAGATGTATATTTTTCATGGATAAATTCGACTCTGTAAATTTTATATATTCAACGCATAAATTACTGAAATTTAATAATATATATAACTTTTTTTTCCTATTATGTATTTATAGAAATATAACTCTCACTTCAAGTAACATATTATTCAGTTTGGTAGGGAACTCTTATGCAACAAGAGGCACCGGTATAGACCTGAGATGTCCACAATACCGCACAATTCTGTATTTCATATACAGAATTCAGTTTATAATTCTGTATTCAGACACAGCGTCATGTACTCCGGACCACAGTTATGGAACTCATTAGCAACAAATATAAAATTTCTTGTTTACAATAGTAGACTATCCATATTTAAGAAAACTTCTAGAATTTATTTGTATACACTTCAATCTATGTAAATATCAGTGAGTACGAATGTAAGTGTTGTTATGCATGATCGTGTGTGTTTGTAGCTGTGTGTATATGTATGTGTGTGGTGTGTACATATGTGTAGTATGTAAAGGTATTGCATTCTAAATGTATGAATGTAAGTGAATATTGTGTGATATGTGTTTGTACGACGGTGTTTGAATGACTGTTAGTTTGTGCGTGCGAACGTGCGTGCGTGCGTGCGTGCGTGCGTGTGTGTGTGTGTGTGCGTACGTGCGTGTGCGTGAGTGCGTACATTTGTGTATTATTTATTCCATGATTGTCCGTCCCACGTTGCCTATGCCTATGCATTCTCTTATATAAATTATTTCGTCTGCCAGGGAGCCTCGGCCTCGGCAGACCGTGCCATTTCCTAATGTATATTGTTGCAGATCCCCTTATGTAATCGAATTATACTGGCAATAAATATTGAACTTGAACCTGAACTTGAACTTGAACTTGAACCTGAACACCCACTGGGGCCGAGCAGGCCTCCACTGGGTCTCGAGGTGGGGCGGGGCGCACAGGTCCCAGCCACCACAGGTGAGCCAGGAGCTCCCGTACCTGCCGTGCCGTAGTGGCGTGGAGGCCCTTGTCTTCCCACGCCTGCACCACCTCGGACACCCGCAAGGCATCCCTCACGGCGCACTTCCCGGCGCTCCTGAGGGGGCAGCCATGCCACCCTAACGGCCATCAGGATGTGTTTGCTGATTTTTGCTTTGACCACAGAACTTTTATATATTTATTATATAAATCACCAGACTATAGTGTAGTGTCACCGTAAGTTTTGCGAATGAAAAAGGGGATGCAAAGTTGTCTGTTTGGGGGACCAGCAAATGTTACCCGTAATAAGTATTCCCGTTTACAGGAACTATCTCGTGTAGGTATCGCGGCCTCTTGTAAGTTCCTTATTTTCTTATGTTCTTATGTTATTAAATATGATGCTCTGAAAGACAAAGCCAATGGCCTTGTACACGTAATACCGTCTTTATGAGTCTCTTTCTTTCTCTCTCTTTCTTTCTTTCTTTATTTCTCTTTTCTCTATTCTTTTTTCTCTCTCCTTCCATCTCGAGAAAGAGTGAGAGAGAGAGAGAGAGAGAGAGAGAGAGAGAGAGAGAGAGAGAGAGAGAGAGAGAGAGAGAGAGAGAGAGAGAGAGAGAGAGAGAGAGAGAGAGAGAGGAGAGAGAGAAGAGAGAGAGAGAGAGAGAGAGAGAGAGGAGAGAGAGAGAAGAGAGAGGAGAGGAGAGAGAGAGAGAGAGAGAGAGAGAGAGAGAAGGTTAAATGAAAAACAGAAAGATACAAATTTATTATTATTATCATTATTGATATTACTTTTATTATATACTTTTTTTTCTTGCGGACGCTCATGCCGCCCCCGCGAAGATGCCGCCATGGGCGATTTCCCATGTCACTCATACCTAAATTTGCCACTGCCTACCTTCGTCCTCTCATTTACCCTATATCCACCCACTCACATATATTTTTTATTTCCCACCCTAACTACTTCTTTTCCCCAGCTACCCTTTTGCCTCCCACTCTTTTGAGACATTTCCTATCTGAAATTTACGGGAATTTGCGGACATATTTGCGCTTTGATCCAGGATTTGCTGTGATTCGAACTCGGTAAACCGAGATTGCCACTTTCAGACGCTAACGACTCGGCCAGCGCCTCCCCTCAACAGTAGCAGTAACACACTGGTATTATTTTTGTTATTTGTAGTAGAAAATGGTGTAATGGTAGTGATAGAAGAAGTGGTACTGCTTATGATAGTGGTAGTAGTAGTAGTAGTAGTAGTAGAAATAGTAGTAGTAGGTAGAAGTAGTTGTAGTTCTTGTTCTAGTTGCATGTTTCTTTGATTATGATGCTTTTGTTTTCGTCTCAAAATGTTGTTGTTGTTACTTATTGCTACTGCTGTCCTGATAAATGGCTGATTTATGTGTTGCTGTTTGAAAATGAGATAGAAAACACAAGAAAAAAAAAATTCATCAGATTATCTAATATACTATAGGAGTAGCCGTGTGTCTGTGTGTGTGTGTGTGTCCGTCTGTCTGCCTGGTTTGTGTAGCCGAAACTGTAAATTCTATTTTGATGAGAGTAGGCTCAAAAAATCGCAAATAAATCGTAGGTTGTAAGCGGCTTGGTCCCATGTCGATTGAATAATTTTCATCACTCAGGGTCTGAGGTCATTAGGATTTCCAGGGTTTTTAGTTCTTTGCCAGTCAGTCCATGCTTTCTGGTCCACATGTACACGAGCGACTGGGCTGTGGTGAGCCATCTGGAGTGGGACACCTTGCCACACTTGATCTCCTGCAGCTCGGACGGGAGACCGCCCCGCTTCACAGCCTGGACCAGCTGGTAGGAGACCTGCTGGTCGGTGGACATGTTGACCAGGATATACTCCGGTATCTCCGTGAGATCTTCACCGCCTGGCACTCCTCTGAACTCTGCGTTGTACTGCATCTCATTCACGCTGGACAGCAGACTGCACACTGGACCCGTGAAGTCAGATGAGGTAGGCCCGTCGATGCTGGTGATAAGGTGGCGCAGGGGCAACTCGTTTGTGTGCAACACGCATATACTCCAGAAGAGCTTGCGTCCCAGCATCTTCTCCAAATGGGAGTGAGTACCACCCTTCCACCCCGTGTTGGCCCTAGTTGAGTCACCTTGCAGTACGATCAGTGAGTCGGTGGAGTCGTATGTCACCAGCAGATCATAGAGAGCCTGAGCCACCTTGAACGCAGGCTTCTCAGGTGGCACCGGGTCGTCGTCTGGTACAAAGTGCCAAAGGTACCTTCCAGATGGCTCCTCTGTCACTGACACATGCTCCTCCCTGATCAACCTTAGGTGCAGTTTCCCATAGCTGTCGGGCACCATCGCCCTGGTCTTGTCCTTCCTCCCATCCTAACTCAATCCAACTATTTTGGTACCCTGGTGCTTCCCCTGGTCAAGGTCCCTGGCCGATGCCATGGCATCCTGCCTGACACTCCTCAGCTTGTTAGGATCGCAGACCAGGTACGACATGTCTGGAGAGAGGTGGCCGCCAGCGATAAGGTCCTGGAGGAATCCAGAAGCCAAGGCAGCAGCAGCAGTGGGCGGAACGTCGAAACGGATGCTTGGATGCGGAGCTGGACTTCGACCGTACGTGTTTGACCGACTTACGCTGTTTTTTTGTGACTTTTGGAGTTTGGTGATAGGACCTTAGACCTTAAACAATATCCAGTCCTGAAACCACCTACGTTGGGTTAATAATAACGTGGAAAATCCAATTGCCAGGAAAAAGGTTTTTACCCGAAAAACGAGGCGATTTTGTATGAGAAGTGAGCTTTCCGGCGTCTGGCGGACTTAATATAGGTCTTACGGCAATATCGAGGGCACGCTTCCGATAGAGTTTTTAGCGCTCTACAACTTTTTCGGTCATGAAATTTATCGAATCTCGAACTTAAGTGACTTTCCTGTGAGTTTAAAGATGGTGTATGCAAGGTATGTTTTGCATATAAATATAAAAGACCATTTTTGCATAGCAAGAAGTGCTCAAACCAAAATGTTGAAGTGGCCAAACCACCCTTAAAATTCAATTTTACATAAGGAAACACCCTGCCAAATTCGAAATAATCTATATTTCACTTTTCATTGGACCTACGGCGTACACTAAATTGTATAAGGTTATTCATACTATAATGTATAAGTGCATTCATACTTCCATCACTTATAATTGGCAGGGAAATCTTTTAAACGTTTCGACTCTCTCTCTCTCTCTCTCTCTCTCTCTCTCTCTCTCTCTCTCTCTCTCTCTCTCTCTCTCTCTCTCTCTCTCTCTCTCTCTCTCTCTCTCTCTCTCTCTCTCTCTCTCTCTCTCTCTCTCTCTCTCTCTCTCTCTCTCTCTCTCTCTCTCTCTCTCTCTCTCTCTCTCTCTCTCTCTCTCTCTCTCTCTTCTCTCTCTCTCTCTCTCTCTCTCCTCTCTCTCTCTCTCTCTCTCTCTCTCTCTCCTCTTCTCTCTCTCCTTCTCTCTCTCTCTCTCTCTCTCTCTCTCTCTCTCTCTCTCTCTCTCTCTCTCTCTTCTCTCTCTCTTCTTCTTCTCTCTCTCTCTCTCTCTCTCTCTCTCTCTCTCTCTCTCTCTCTCTCTCTCTCTCTCTCTCTCTCTCTCTCTCTTCTCTCTCTCTCTCTCTCTCTCTCTCTCTCTCTCTCTCTCTCTCCTCTCTCTCTCTCTCTCTCTCTCTCTCTCTCTCTCTCTCTCTCTCGCATTAGCCAGTACGCTCATGCAACTCACTAAGTAATATGAACCAATAAAATCAATGTTAACCATTTCTCTCTAACACACTCACGTCGTAGGCTTCTCAATCATAATCACAGTGTTATTTATCTCTCTTTATTCATCTACGTTAGTTTTTACTCATTTCCAATACAACTAGTTTTCTATATTTATTGGTCATACTGATATTTCCTTTCTTAGTTTCTACGACCTTATTGCTCAATTGAACCATTTATCTAACCTTGTCTCTCCTGATCGTCTTCCAGCTTCCCTTTCCCCTACATTTTCTTCTTTCCAGTGTCATCATATTCACTCTATTTTTTCTCCAATTTTTCTTCCACGGTTTCCATCTATCTTCCTTTCTTTTCTTCCCCTAAAATAGCTTTCCTTCCTTCGCTTCACTTTTGTTACAACTAACCCTCCCTCGCCTTTCTTCTTTTCCCTTCTTCCAATTTGTCTCCACTTACCTCACTTTTCTCCCACTCAATCTGACCTGCTCCCTTCATCTTTCCCTTATTTTTCTAACCAATACCTATGTCTTCATTTACTCCCTTTCCTTTCACTTCTAGTATTCATTCTTCTTCCTTTCCTTTTTTACTACTTGCTTTCTGTTTCCTTCCTTTCTGCACTGCATCCAAGATTGGTTTTCCTCACCCTTTCCCTATAAACGTTCCACCGACACTCTACCTTCCTCATCCATTTTTCCCTAATGCATTTCCATTTACCCACCTCTGTGTCCACTCATCGTTTCTCCTCCTTCTCCTTAATCCTACAACTGACCCTCACTGATCCCTTCTTCCTTTTCACACACTCTTTTTTTCTCTGTCATCCCTTCAGGTTGTGGCCCACTCACTCCTCAGCGCATAATAACCTCGGCACATTACTCTTCGACGCTGCTGAGGCTGAGAAACACTTCCGTCAGGCGTTGCGAGACCATCCACGCCATGCACACGCCTACTACAACCTTGCCAACCTCAGGAAGTACGTATAAACCTCAGTTTTTGTCTTTTGTCCTGATCTGCTGCACACGGTCGCTTCATCACACGATATCTTTGTCTTTTCTTCTCCTCCTATGTCACGTTCTTGTTTTCCCCTCGGTTTGCTTGTCCTCTTCATCTCCCAATTTCCTTATTGTTGTATTCATGCTCGCCTCTTTTCCTCATCTCATTTTTTGCCTTCGCCCCGCCTCCTCATTTTCAATATCTCATTCTCACCTTGTAACCTTCGTCATCACCTCATCACCACCTCTCATTTATAGTCCTAAGAGTAATAGCACCAAATATGGCCGAACACCGAACAAATTATAAATAAGCTGAAAATTGCAGGATATGTTCAGAAAACTGTTATTAACAACATATTGAAAGTTCCCAGTATTCCTGCTTCAGCAAAACTCCTGCTTTGTGCTTCAGCAAAAATTGAAGATGGCGTCTAAAATGGCCGTCACTTTGGGACTTCCTCATATTTCAAGCTTCAGGTATGATATACATGCAAACAGGTTGGCAAAATATAGGTTTTCAAGCACGGTGAGTTCAATAAAACCATTACTTTAAAGGTAGCATTATAATTTGATAGGGTAACACGACTGCAACAGGATTGTTGGCTGGACATAAATGATTACATGAATCGGCCTACCACTTATCTGCACATTTCTATTTATGCACTTATTTTTGCACTTATTATCATACAGGCACCTCAACTGTGTCATTTAAACAATGACAAAAATTCGCATACAATAATGTGAAAGAAATACAACAACATGAAAATTTAAGTTTGTCCAGCAAACATCTTAAGATTAGACACAGCATATTCACACCAAGCATACACTGTATTAGAGAAAAATACACACCGCATCAAATGAAATCCATCATTACAGCAAGGGAAGTTATTAAAAGGAAAAAAATTGCAAAAAATGTATAAAAAAACGGTTCATTTAAACGGCATGCAAAATGAAAACAAGGAGAAAGAATATAAACTGATAAACAACAAAATATACCTGTAAACACACACATATATGCACAATATATATTTATGCCTATATATATAGATATGTACACATTCAAAAATACACAATTTGGAATGCTTGCAATTTTGCAAAGTAGCCTTACACCTAGATATGCAATATTACACATAGTTATCACCCTCTACATCACTGTCTGGAGAAACTGGTCGAAGTTCGTCACTTTCTCAATCTACATCCAGCAGTGACAAAGCTGGTGCCACATTGTTGCAGGTCTGGCCATTGCACTTAGTGCATACGTTGGGACAGTGCACCCCAAGCCTCCTACAACCGCATGGCACACCACATCCATCTGCTCATCAGCAGCACGAGACCATGTTTAGCAGAGTGTCAGGGGCTATGGGCTGATCTGTTTCAATGGAAGTGAGGTTGTTATCTTTCAGTCTCCCTCCCCACTCTGTTGGCTCCATGACATTCCCCATCCACTCCTGCGCTGTTAGGTATGTTTTGAAGGAATGCTGCTTAGCTGTAGCACTTGTTGGCGGTAATGTTGACAGCTGAAAGGTTGATGCAAGAGAGGTCCTGCTGATTGCCTTTTTGTAGGCAATATATCGGAATTCGTCCAGTGAAGCACATTTGCTGCTAGCTCCATATAGCTTCAGGAGGAAGCTTTCGCCTGCCTCTTGCACTTGCTGGTGAGTGCTCCCAAAACTGTTGAAGATTTGAAGACCATACTCTTTCTTCTTATGTACCAGGTTGAATGCCTTGCGCATCCCCTGGTGATACAACGCAGACACAGTATCGCAACCAGTTATTGCATGGAGCACCATCAGATATGAGCTCGTGTTGCCAACGTTGTCTTGAATGTCACGAATCCTGTACAGTGTTATGGGGTTCTTCCGACACAGCATGTACACGTCCATGTTCGTGGTTGCTTGAGCCACCAGCATTACCAGTATGTCAGTGTCTGTACCAACAACAGCCACAGGTTTTCCTGACTCTGCTAAGGATAGAGCTGTTGATACAATCAGGGCATCGGCATCAGCCTTGGCCTGCTTCACTAGAATGCCTGAATGACACATAATGACACTAAGCATTTGTATTAGTCGCTCTTTTTTGTGACCATTGGCCAGAAATGCAGCCTGAGAAGTAGTGGTTTGCATGTTCTGGTCAAACAAGATGTTACTAGATGTGGCTTTCTTTGCTCGCCGCTGTTGCTTAGCTGCCTTTGTGGAGATGGTGTTATAGCCATCAAATACAACAGTTGTGAGTGCTCCATAGTGTTTAATGGCATAGGATACATAACTGTGGCACACATCTCTGTAGTTAGATTGTTGTGGCCACACCACTCTCTGCAACAGGTGACCCCCATCCAGAACATAGTGACACTTGTCTGGCATGTCGGATTGCGCAAGGACAAACGACTTCAGGAGTGTACCTAGGGCACTCGTGTTTGGCTTCCGCATGACACCATCATGAAACATGGAAGAAGGTTGAGCGGCAAGCTCATATGACATAAACTCTTCCAGGTCAGAGCTTGACTTCGAGACACAGTTGATTCTGTTGAAGAACAGATCCGGATTAATTACTGTTTTTCCCCTTGACAGTTATGTTATTGAACAAGTGGTGAAGTCCATCTTGTCTTTTCAGGCTTGCTGTCACTAGAGTCCTCCGTCCCTTGTCTCCAACACAGACATAATTTTTTCCCAAATTGTCTTGACATATTACACACGATGCCATCTCTGAAATAAAAAAATAAAAAACGAAATATCAGTTGGTACAGTTAAAATGTACAGATGATCTGGCATGCGAACTGATGAAAAGTGCATCTACGCCACACCTTTATATTAGTTTTAGCTTTGGTATCGTTTCAGATTCTCATCTTGGCTTCTAATTAATGGTTTAATCAACATCCACATGCCTCAAGAATTATATTTTGACACCTTTTTTGTATTTCTATCATGTCTGAAACCAGAGATATGGGAAACTAAAGGACTGGCGGTCATTTTCGACGCTATCTTGGATTTTCGCTGAAGCACAGGCAGGATTTCTGTGGACTTTTAGTACGTTAATCAGGAATAAAATTTGAACATATCCTGCAATTTTCAGCTTGTTTATAATTTGTTCGGGTTTAAACTTATTACTCCTGGAATATTACTCATATTCACTATTTTATTCTTGTTACCTTCGTTGCCTTTTTCCCTAACACGTCCTCGCCTTTTACTCTTCCAATCGTCACCTTCACCTTGTTATCACCTTCACTCACCTAATTTCCCGTGACCTTCGCTCCCCGGCCCACATCACCCACACCCTCCAGCCATGTCAGCCGCCTGCACAACATTTCTTCACCTGCTACCTTTCGTGTCCTTTCCACCCACACTTCACCGGGCCAGAAGGCATCCACTCCACTTTACCGTCATCATGAAAAGTAAGGCGACCTCCTGGCTGTGAAAGAAGATGAAAGCGAAAGAGGATGGAAGATTGGAGAAAGAAAGATATAACAACTAAAATGAGAAAAGAAAATGATATAAATGACATTTCTTTTTGCATTCATGTGGTTCTATTCCTTGTTTGTCCATTCTTCCTTCCTCTCCCCGTTTCTCTTTCCTCCCTTCCTCCTTCCATTAGTCACGTCACCACCTTACCTCCCACCTCCTCTCTTAGCCTCCTCTCCTCCTGCCTTCTCCTTCCTCCCCAACTCAACTCAGTCACACCACGTAAAATCTCCATTCCTTCCACCCTACATTTCTCCTTGTTCCCCGGTCACGTCATTACCTAACTCACACTCCTCCCTCCCTCCATACATCCCTCTCCCTCATATCACCACCACTTCAGCCCCTCCTTCGTGTTCCTCCCCTACAGGAAGCAGGGACGCGTGGGGGAGGCAGTGGCCCTGTTGGAGGAGAGTCTCCGTCACGATGCCACTAACAGGGACGCGGTGTCGACGCTCGCGGGGCTCTACCGGGACTCTGGAAGACCAATGGACGCGGAGAGCCTTCATCTGGCCCTTCTGGAGGCACGCCCTACGGACCCCGTCGTGCACAACAACTACGCCGCCTTCCTGCAGAAAATCGGTGGGTAGCTGGCGGCGGTGATCCATAATTTAAAGGTAATTTGCCTGAATTTTTGTCGGAAAACATGGTTGGTGCAGGGTTCGCCGCTCCTGCTCGTGGCTCGTGGTTTTCTGCTGCTGCTGTTGGTAGCAGGTAGAACAAAAACCCGGGAAAAAATAGCTCATGTTGATTTCAGTGCCGGTGTTTTTTTTTTTTTTTTTTTTTTTTTTTGCTATGTATGCGTGTGCGTGTGTGTATTTTTGTTGTGTGTTTTTGAGTTTTCTTTCAGTGGTGCGTGTTTTATTTCGGGAGTATTGAAGCCGCGCGGCCCATCCGTTTGTGAGGCTAAAGGCCGGTTCCCACTAGCCCGCTTCTACGGCCGCCGTTGCCGTACACCGCCCAACAATGACGTCACCACCATCACCACTTGAGTGGTATTTGTGGTAACTGGGCACAGTTTGCACCTCCGCTCAAGCGGACACCACCGAGCGGGAGAGATGATGTGATTTTCACTTTGTACGGCAGCCGTACAGTGGTACGGCGGTGCGGTCGACTTTTTTGTGACGTCATTGTGACGTCATTGTTGTTCATTGTTGTTGTACGGCGGCCGTACAAGCGGGCTAGTGGTAACCGGCCTTAAGGTAGGGTAACTTCTGAGGCCGGGCCGCTGATGACCCCCCGGCCAGGGTCCTCGCCCCCCCCTTCCCTCAGTACTCCCATCACGATTGTTCCACCTCCCTCGCCCTCGTTCCTTTCCCTCTTGGACAAGCGATAACCCCATCCATAAACCCTCTGGGGCCTTCCTCTCCCTGCCCTCACCGGTACAAACACAACCCTTCGTCCTTGTCCCTATCTTCCCCACATCATAACTACTCCCCACCCTCTGCTTTACGCTTCTCTATAACGTTCCCTTGACTCGTTTAGCTATACAATACTACGTACCTCCTATTCACTATTGTAGCAACCCTAAACCCCGCCACTTAGAACCTGGATAATTTGCTCCTTTATATACTATTTTGATTATTAATCCATCACCATTACACCATGTTTAACGTCACCTGTCCCAGACCAGATGATACTCATGGGACCCATTATCCCTTAACTAACGCACTCACTGAACCAGCACTATCAAGATCACTACTATCAAAAAAAAATATGAAAAAAATAGCAACATAAATCGAAGGAAGACAACACACCGACACAATGGGAGAGTGAGAAAAGCAAAACACAGTAAGGCCATACCTGCCGTTGGGAAAGAAACACCTGCACGTTATTTGAAGGGGAAGAAAAACTACGCACAGACATAAGGTGTAGCCAGTGGTACCCTTCATCTTAGACCCTTTTCACACCATCACAGCCATATATTTTTAAGCCTGCGCCGCCGTTCATTTCGTACCTTCTTACTTAACCCCCTTACCCTAGTCCCTCCTTTCCTCATATCTAACCACAACTGAACACATTATTTATTTTTTTTAGCTCAAACACACGATGCCCATTCTCCCATGACTTCACCACAAAGGCCCCACCCCTCGTTATATCCTCAAATGAACCTCCGTCCCACCTCTTACCGACGCACGAGAGATCAAACTTCCTCTCACGACTCGAAAAGAATACGTGATGGAGTTTGTGGCGTCTTGGCAGAGGTAATTAACCACAGCCGACTACACTCGAGGGTCATGTTCCCTCTGCTTCCACCACACCCATCCCCATCACACTTGAAACTCCACCTCTGAATTGTTAAATAGGGTTTATCAATATTTTTCTTCTGCAAATTCCACTTTCATACCTCGGGGTGACGGACAGATTAGGTAGAAGAGGAGGACAATTATAGTTAGGAGCAAAAGAATGAGAAGGGGGGGGGGGGTGAAAGTTCAGGGAGACAGGTATATGTAAAAGTACATATTAAACTAAGGGAAGAAAAAGGAGTTGTGACAGAGGCTTGAAATGGTAGGATGATGCTGAGTACATGGTGAGAGAGAGAGAGAGAGAGAGAGAGAGAGAGAGAGAGAGAGAGAGAGAGAGAGAGAGAGAGAGAGAGAGAGAGAGAGAGAGAGAGAGAGAGAGAGAGAGAGAGAGAGAGAGAACATAAGATCATAAAAAAGTAAGGAAGCTACAAGAGACCGTGAGACCTACACGAAGTAGTTCCTGTTACCTAACTCTATCTATATCCACCTCTCTTCCCCATCCATTAATTTATCCAGACTCCTTTTAAAGACCCCAATAGACTCCACATTGACCACCTAACGACTTAGTCCATTCCAATCATTCACCACCCTATTTGTGAACCATTTTCTCCCAATTTCCTTTTTAAATCTACGCTTTTCCAGCTTGAATCCGTTACTTCTCGTTCTACCTTGCTTAACCTTAAGAACTTTTCCTACATCGCCTATATTGTATCCCTTTATCCACTTAAAAACTTCTATCAGATCGCCTCTTACTCTACGGGGCGTAGAGTATACGAGAGAGAGAGAGAGAGAGAGAGAGAGAGAGAGAGAGAGAGAGAGAGAGAGAGAGAGAGAGAGAGAGAGAGAGAGAGAGAGAGAGAGAGAGAGAGAGAGAGAGAGAGAGAGTTAACCCTAAGATTTTGTCTCTCAGAATATGAGGAGAAGGAATGCAGCTTAGCAGAGTGAAGGGATGGAAGCTGGCAGGCAGGCAGACAGACATACAGGCAAGCACAGATGCAGGGTGGAGGCAGGCAGGGAGACAGACGCAAAATTGACGGGAACTAATCACTCGCTGGCAACTTTGACGCTAGGCCTCGCCCCTTCTCAATGGTCTTTGTAGGGAGTGCATTCTACAATGAATGTAGCCTATATGATTGATTGTCTACGTTAAAATTACAATGGAAATTACGTTATGGGTCTCAAAAGGTTTAAGTGATGATTTCGACGAATTACTCATTCTGTTAGTTCGTTTCCTGTAATGTCTATTAAAAATATTTCTGCAGTAACTAAAATATTCAACACTTTTTAAATAGGGAACCCTATTTCTAATACAACAATAATAGGAAAAACATAATAATAATAATAATAACAATAATGCAAACTATGAAGTATACACTTCACGGTGAAAAGTATACACGTCACGGTAAAATATAGCTACACTTCATGGTAAGAGCTCGCACTGTAACTTTGAGAAGGGGCGGAGCCTAGGCTGGGGGGTGGAGCTTATATGACGCCCACCAATCACCGTGCACGACGAGAAGCCAGGAACTTTTGTATTTATGTTTTTAATTAATCGACACTTGCTTAATTTTTAGTAAAACTAAAAATCCCACGCTATATTACAGTAATGTAACGATTTATAACATCAAAAATCTCCAACAATGCCTAATAAAAAAGCTCTATTTCATTTGTTGTCCCATAGCGGTCTATGGGAGTGACGTTACCTCTCTTCTATGTTCCTTTGGTAGACAGACAGGCAAGCACAGATGCAGGGGGGGAGGCAGGGGAGGTAACGCAGAGAGGTCCAAACAAAGGAACTTTTCGACTGGGGAAAGTTTGGCTTCTAGAAGATTGATATGAAGAACTTGTCGAGAGTTCCTTCATGACGAGGACACAGACAGCTGACTTTAGCGAGTTGATAATATGAAGAGCAGCGCCGATGGAAAAAATAAATAGTGGGGCGAAGGGATTTGTGATGAAAATTCCCTGAGTCGAGGATTTAATATGTCCTCTCCTGCAAGTCGCGGCGTTTGGAGGCTCGAAAAAAAAGTAAGACATTACCAAATACTCGTAAAAGAAGGGTATTTGGTAATACACAAAAGAATTTTGATATTAGTAAAAAAGGGTATTTGGTAAAACACAACATTGGAGTAAAAACAAACATGTACTTAAGGTTCAAAACTGGAGAGATGAGCAAAGAACAGTGTATCGTGATGACGAGGACAGTGAAGAGATTAATAAGAGTAGCTAAGAACAATTATGAAATAAATGTCGCAGGACAGGCAAAAAGCGTCCCTAAAGAGTTCTATCAGGTATATAAAACCAAGACAAGGGAATTAGTGGGGACGTAAAGATTAGAACAGGGTGCTGTCTTAAATACGGATGAGGATATGTGTAAAAATTTCAATGATTATTTCATAAGTGTTTTTACTCAGGAAGTTACATAGACAATTCCTAAAAGTGAACGGATGTTTAAAGGAAGTGATGAGGAGAAACTCAAATATATTCTGATAACTAGGGAAATGGTGGAAGAGGGTATAGATAAAATGAAGAATTTTAAGTCGCCAGGACCAGATGAAGTGTATCCCAGTGTAATAAAAGAATGGAAAGAGGTTCTTAGTGAGTCGTTAGTGCACATTTTTAGGAAATCGGTTAAGATAGGCGATGTGCCGTTATTGTGGAGGAAAGGAAATGTAGTCCCCATATTTAAGAAGACAGAGAGCTAAAGTCAAATTATCGACCGGTTAGTCTAACGTCAGTGGTAGGTAAATTATTGGAATCTATTATTGCAAAAAACATTAGAGAGCACTTAGAATAACATAGTTTGATCAATGATTCACAACATGGATTCACCAAGGGTAGGTCATGTCTCACTAATTTATTTAGTTTTTATAGGAAAGTTTATGAGACGGCAGATAATGATAAGGATCATGATATAGTATACCTGGACTTTAGTAAGGCATTCGACAAAGTACCACACGAGCGACTCTTATATAAGGTTAAGGCTCATGGAATAGATGGGAAGGTTCTTCGTTGGATCAGAGTTTGGCTAAGTGATAGGCAACAAAGGATTACAATTAATGGTTCTAAATCTGAATGGGGACAGGTGACAAGTGGAGTTCCACAAGGGTCTGATTTGGGTCCATTACTATTTTTGATTTACATCAACGACTTGGATAGTGGGATTAGCAGTGCTATCAGCAAGTTTGCTGATGATACTAAGGTAGGTATGATTATTGGATTACAGTCTGATGGAAACATATTGCAGGGAGACTTAGATAAACTTTATGAGTGGGTAGTCATATTGGCAGACGAATTTAATATTGATAAGTGCAGCGTTATGAATGTTGGTAGAAAAAAACTTGGTAATACTGTAGATACACCATACGCAATGTATCGCTGAAAAGATCAGAAGGTGAAAAAGATCTTGGAGTGAGGCTGAGCCCAGACCTCCGACCTAGGAAACAATGTATTGAGGCTAGAAATAGAGCTAATAAAGTGTTAGGATTCATTACCAGAATTGTTAAAAGTAGAAGTGCGGAAGTTATTTTATAGGTTTATCTGGCTCTAGTCAGACCTCACCTAGACTATGCAGTTCAGTTTTGGCCTCCATATTACAGGATGGATAAAGTCTTGTTAGAATCAGTGCTGAGAAGGTTGACCAGAATTATTCAAGGATGCGTTAACTTTTCAGTTCTGAGGAAGAAGATGACTAGCCATTAAAATTACCTCACCTAGAGTACGCAGAGTAAATGGGACGATCTGATAGAAAGTTTGAGTGTGATAACAGGGGATTTATAATATGGGGAGGGTAGAGAAGCAGTTTTTCTGTACGGCTATTGAACCAGGATAGAACAAGAAGTAGAACAGATTCAGCTGGTAAAAAGGTAGTTTTAGAAAGAAATAGGTACCAAGCTACATATACGGTGGTGAATGAGCATGAATTGGTGAGAGGCTCAGTAGAGCAGGTTAGTTACATTGCAGAGTCATTAGGGGATCTTTAGAAGTGAGGGGACTGGTCGAGAATAGGTTCAATGGAGTGGGTGCTGTGTAGGTGGGAATGGAGGTTGTGTGAGGTAACAAGGACTAGTCTAGCAGTTTAGGTAACAGTGTAGCTTTACCTCTCCAGTCAATTCAGTGCGATCTCTGCCCAACTTTTTTCGCTCGCAAGCTTTGATAATAGATCTTTTTATTGAATTAACTCCATTGACACATTTAACATATATGACCTAAAATTTGAACCCTTGGCAGTTGAGCAAGCTGGGAGACTGGGGAGTAAATGAGGAAGAGGAGGGGAGAAGAGGAGGAGGAGGGATTCGGGGAAGGAAGTCAGTAGGCACGAAGAGTGGGAGGAGCAGATACAAATTGTAGGAATAATACATTAGTTTTTCGCCCAATGTATTTACAACTTTGAAAAGACGCCTGCATTTTTCCTTTACTTTCTGAATATGATAAAAATTAACAAACAAATGCTACTGCTCTCTCCTCTCTCTTCCCAAGTCCTCTCTCTCTTCAAGATCTCTCGGAGTCTCTCTCGGTCGGTCTGTCTCCTCTCGAATCTCTGCTCATCTGCTCCTGGTCTCTCTCTGCTTTGCTCGTCGGCTCGTCGAATCGTCGATTCTTCTCTCTCCTTCTCGTTCCTTTCTCCTCGATCTCTCTCTCTCTTGCTCGGATACTTCTCGTTCTTCTATGTCCATCTCTTCTCTCAGGTAGCTCGTCTCTCTCTTCTCTCGTCTTCTCCCTCTCGGCTCTTCTTCTTCTCTCTCTGCTCTCTCTCTCGTCTGCTCTCTAGTGTGTGTCTTTCACATGAGATCCCTTTCTCTGATCTTTTTATCTTCTATTTTTAAGTTTTCTGCATTTATCCTTCTCGTCCATCTCCGCGGTCCTCCCGTATTCCCTTTCGCTCTGACTGTGATAAGTCAGTGTGGGAATTTTGTGTGTGGAGTATCGGTCTCGCTGGAGTCAGGAGGTAAAGCACTTCGTTTTATCAGTCTTCGTGATCCCAGGCCAGCAGAGATTGATGTGTGGGAGGAGAAAAGAAAAGGTGGATAAAGATGAAAACGAAAAGATATAAGAAAGACGATAGGGAGTCAGATTGGGAGAACCTGAGGAGGGGAGAAGGAGTGAATAACATTATCCTTGCTCCTCTTTATTGAATATTCTCCTCCCTTATTTATTCTTCTCTACCTCTAAAACTAATACATTATTTTCTTCCCCTTTCTCTCTTTCGCTCGCTTAAAATAACAATTTATATGTTTCACCTTCCGTCCTTTAATTGCACAAAGATATCACGTTTCATACCAGTATCCTTCATTACCTAATTTTCCCAAACTAACCTTACCTGCCTTCTTTATCCCCTCCACATCCTTTACCTCTCTCGAACCTTCCTCCCTTCTCCTTCTCTAATCTACCTTTATTTAGCCTCGTATCTCTATCAGCTTCTTTATTGTATCATGATTGTCATAACGTATATTGCCACTTCTTCTGTTATTTTTCTTAAATATGCTCAAACTAATATACTTTCCCATAGACCACTATATCGATCATTTGTGGTGACTTTTAGAGACGACGGGCTAAATTTTTGAAATTGCCGAGCTGCATAGCGACCGACAAGAGATATAGAGGGGGATCTTATGGTGATCGGCATGGGTCATCGTAGTACTGGTTTTATCAGTATAGTATGGATACCTGCTAATCTTCGTAACTGTTTTTGTTCTATAACTATTTATCGAAATAAGAAACAGTTAAACACCTCTCAAAGAAATGTCATTACTCTGAGACTTTGAGAAGATAATGCCCCATGAACGTGCTCAATGTTATGCATGGTTTCCTTTAATTCATTTTATCAAAAACGCAATTAGTCAATGGAAAGCTAATAAACTTGCGCGTTTATTGATTAAGCCCTCTGCATGATAAAAAGTTGACAGACGTCAAAATGGCGAAGAGTTGAAAGTGTGCATATTAAGTTCATGCCTATTTCTTCGAGTGGTTTCTCGTAATGGCATTTCTTTTTAGCAGTGTTTTACTGGTTTTTTATTTGATAATATTATAAACAACTAACATCTTACGAAGAGTTACATTATATCATTGATATACTGGATGAAAACCAGTCTACTATGAATTCCGTGAGTATTATATATATATATTTATATATATATATATATATATTATATATATCTATATAATATATTATATATATATATATATATATAATAATATAATATATATGGTATCCGACCGGGCCCTCCTGGACTGTCCAGGCCCTTGTGCAACAGCCGATATTCCGTAGCGCAGTCATATTTTACCAGTGGTCTATGAGACGTTTGTCCGTATGTTATTGTTCAATTCTTAAAAACAACAACTCTAAAAACAGCAGATATGGACTACACATTACATCCTCATCACGCGTCATCGTTTTACTGATTATCTTTTTGTGTGTCTTTCTGCAGAGGGAAAAGGAGGACAAATATAATATATATGAAACAACAAAGGATATGTGAGGATTTCGGATGGGTAGAAAGATGTTTCATCCATTAATATAAGACCTCCCGTGGAAATATTGCACTATTATGTAATACCTCTCTTTTACTAACGCACGTGGCCGAGGGCGGACCTATTGCCCGCCTTTTATAATCCTTTACTATCGCTATGCAGTAATCTGAACAGTACACGGAGTTAGGGACTACCAAACCTCCTTTTTAATTTTTAGAAAAACTCGGTCCTTTTTTTTTTTGATGTGCCGTAGGTCCTAATGCCTTGTTGTCTTAAACCTCTTCACTGTCTATTGCTCCCTTCCATATCAGGGGTGTGTGGGGGGAAGCGAGCCGTGTTGGCCTGCACACATTATGAGGCGAGTGCGCCTGTCTTCTGCGATCTCTACCAATACAAAGGGGGCGGGGGGGGGGGGGGGGGACGGTGGCGCATTGTCAACACGGCCGGGTTATGGGATGTCGGCTCAGCTATAATACTCGCAGGCATAGCTACTTCCTATAAATTAAAGGTAGGTGAGGTGGGAATGTGCCAGTATATAGAGATTTGGGCCGAGGCGTGGTAACACGAGTGATGTCACGTGACGTCCCGTGAGAGATTAGTCCTCAGTCCTCCCTCCTCTCTCGTACCCCCGACTCTCTTGCTCTACCGACAACAGTGGCGGAGTCGGACAGGAGTGTCATTAAGTTACTATGTTTCCCCGCGCAGTTCGTTCAGAGTATACTTTGTCTTTTTCTGCCTTGTGTATCCTTTTCTAACTGTGCATGTGTCCTCTAGAAGAGCACCACAGGTGTATTTAGAGAGTAGGATACACAGTTATATTTCTCCTGAGAGAAAGAGCATCTTAGCGAGGGTTCCAGAGCAGAGAGAGAGGAGGGAGTATGAGAGGTAGAGAGGCGGAGATGAAGAGAGAGAGAGAGAGAGAGGATGAGAGAAGAGAGTGCAGAGAGGATTGAGAGTGGAGAGACAAAAGGTGGGAAGTAGTGAGTCGGAGTCAGGAGTAGTTTAGTAGGGGAGTAGAAAGAAGGGAGAGATAGAGGAATAGAGAGAAGAAGGAGAGAAGAAGGAGTAGAGTAGAGAGAGAGTAGGAGTAAGGGCTATAGTGAGCGTACGGAGAGATGCAGAGTTAATTTCGATCATGATGGGGTACGAATTGTTTAAGATTTGGATGGCAGTGACATGCCCACAGCTTTGGGACTGGTGATATAGAAGTCGTGTACTACCATACGATTCGAGCTATCAGAGAGAATGGAGTCTCTATCGCTCGTCTCGTCCGTCTCCGTCTTGTGGGCCTGTGGGCCAAGACCTTTCCTCTCTATGCCTCAGCACTGTGTGTCTGTAGAAAGTAGTTGACACTGGTTACGTGAGTGCCCTCAGAAACAACGATTCGAGGGATGGGGGAGGGGGGCCACTCACAACACGGCTGTGTTGGATGTAAATCCTAAGACTCCCCAATACTGAGGAGCAAAGTGGCTCTAAATGGTTTGTACTCAAGGTTAGAGAACGAACAGTAGATTAAACTCAAGCATGCATTATCAAGCTATGTAGGAAGAGACGTGGGAATAGGGGAATCCAACGAGCAACTCGACCAGCCTGGCAACTTTGACCGTATATCTGTTAGAAAGGAAACATTAAATATGAATTACTTTCCGAATGGACCGGGCCGAGTTTTAGTGCTGAAGCTTAGATATCTTTAAGAGCTAAAAAAAAATAAAATGAAACGTGGTAGAGAAGTACACAACATCAGCAGTATTAAAGCAGCGTTTTATGGCACGATCGACAGAATAAAGGATAAGGTCACTCTCGTGGTGGAGACTACCTGAGTCTGTCTCTGTCTCTGTCTCTGTCATGTCTGTCTCATTGTCTCTTGGTCTCTGATCTCTGTCCTCTGTCCCCTGGCCTTCTGTCCTCTGTCTCCATGTCTCTGTCTCTGTCTCTGCTAGTCTCTGTACTTCGTTGTCTCTGTCGTCTGTCCCTCTGTCCTCTCGGTCTCTCTCGGACTCTGTCCTCAGTGTCTCTGTCTCTGTCTCTGTCTCTGTCTCTGTCCCTTCTGTCTCTGTCTGCTGTCCGTCTGTCTCTGTCTCTGTCTTCTGTCCTCTGTCCTCTGTTCTCTGTCATCTGTCTCCTGTCTCTGTCCTCTGTCTCTACTCTGTTGCTCGTTCTCTCCTCTCTGTCGTCCATTCGGTCTCTCACTCCATCTCTCCCTCTTCCGTCGCATCTCTACGCCATCGATCTCCCTCTCCGATCTCCTCTGTCCTCTTCTCTCCGACTATCGAAGGGTCTGGTCTCTCCTCTCTCTCGGCTCTTCGTCGTGATCTCTCTCCCTCGTTCGGTCTCTCTCGTCTCTCTCTCGTCCTCTCTATCTTCCCATCTGGTCTCGTTGTCTGTACTTTCTATCTCTCTCCTCCGGGTTCCTCCTCACCTGCCTGTCTGC
Source organism: Chionoecetes opilio (assembly GCA_016584305.1). Taxonomy (NCBI): domain Eukaryota; kingdom Metazoa; phylum Arthropoda; class Malacostraca; order Decapoda; family Majidae; genus Chionoecetes; species Chionoecetes opilio. The sequence goes on along the minus strand of JACEEZ010001229.1, from coordinate 64,448 downwards.
GTCTGCAGTCATCTCGCTCTCTCTCTCTTATCGGAGGTGGAATCTCCGAGTCGTCATGATCATCTCCTACTCTCTTCAGTGTCGCGTGCGCGTCATCTCTCTCTCTGTCACACCATCAGTATTTTCGCGAGACTATCCAAGTTATTATCAGCTTCCAGATATCATAACTTCCTTCAAACCAATGCTTTTTTGTAACATAATCCATACACTCTTTAGCCTTTAGAGCCCTTGGCTTTAGATGCACTAATATCCCTATGCGATGTAACCCGAATACCGCACAATGATTTCGTATACCATTGTGCGGACATCACATGCACAACAGATAATCTTGTCAAGAGAACTAAAAAGCTGGAACAACTTACTCAGACAGTTTTTTATTACTGATGAAAACTTAAAATCTTTCAATAGTAACTGAATCAAAAACCTCTTGAGACAAATACAATTAAAATTTATAAAACTCTGTTATCAACCATAATGTCATATTGTGTTTATGATTCTTTTTTTTTTAATGGTTATTACGATTTTTTGTTTATTTTTTATATTGGCATTTAAAATGATTGGGGTTTACTATTGTTAACTTCCCCATTATCATCAATATAAAATATTATATTTTCAACTGGCCTGACCCGTCCTCTTGCTATGTTTTATGTATGATCGCTTTTCAGGTCCTAGTTTTAATAGCCAAGCTTCGGCTTTTTGGACGCTTGCTTTATCACTATATGTAGATATGTTTTCATCGCTAGAATGTACAAAACTATACATGGGGCCACCGAAATAAAATATTATCAATATCAATTCTCTCTCTCTCCTCTCTCCTTCAATCCATCCGGGGGGGGGTCCTCTCCCAAATCGTTCGATCTCGTCTCTTCGCATCCTATCTCCGGGTGTCGTAGCTCTTCTGTCTCAGAGGGTCAATCTCTCTCATCTCTCTCTCTCTCCTCATCGTTATCCACGAAGCGTTGAGTAATATCTCCGATTCAAGTCTCTCTCGTTCAGGAAACTACTCCATCGCTCTCTCCTCTCGGAGAGGAAACTCCCGTCACCTAATCTCTCCAACCTCTGAAAGTCTCTTCTCATGTCTCCATCTCTCTTCGTCGCTCTCGTCTCGTCGCGTCTCTCGGGAGTCCGGGAAATGTAGTCTCTGGTCGTACGATCTCTCAGACAGTTACTTCGTCATCTATTATCTTCATCTCTCTCTTCTCCTCCGATATATATATATATATATATATATATATATATATAATAATATATATATATATATATATATATATATATTATTTATATATAATATATATATATTTATATAATATATTTAAATATATATATATTTATATAATATAGTTTATATAGAGATATAATTTATAATATATATTATATTTATATATATATTATATATATAGTATATATATATATTATATATAATATATTATTTATATATATATATTTATATATATGATTATATATTATATATATATCATTTAGTTATATTATAATATATATTTTATATATATATATTTATATTTAATATATTATATATGATATATATTATATATTTATATATTTATATATATTATATTTATATATAATATATATATTAATATATGTATATTTATTATATAGATGGTGTAGTATATATAGATAAATAGCTTAGTAGAGGTGAATATATATATATACTATATAGATATATATATATATTCTATAATGTATAATTATTATATATATCGATATATATATATATATAATATATATATATATATATATATATATATATATAATATAGTATATTATATATATAATATATATACTATAGTATTAATATATATATATATATATAATATATATAGTAGTGAAAAGATTATATATTATATATATATATCATATATAATATATATATAATTTATATACGTGATATTATATGATAATATATATATATAATATAGTTTGATATATATATATACCTGTAGTAGTATTAGTGTGATATTATATATATATATATAGTATATAGGATTACATATATAGATTTATATATAATGTATTAAATATATATATATCTATACATATATTTATTTTATATTAATATATATATATATATATATATAATTAATATATATATATATATTATTATATATATTATATATACTATTAGAGATAGAATAGTAACTAGTATATATATATATATATATATATATGTTTATATTATGTAATATATTTGTTATAATACGGTAGATATTATATATAAATATATATATAAATATATATATAAATAGTATAATATAAATTATATATAAATAGATAGATATATATAATAATATATAAATAATATATATTATATAATATATATATATATATATATATATATATATATATGAATATATATTTATATAGTAATATATATATATATTATATATATATTAATAGATATATAATATATAATATATAATATTATTAATATATATATATATATATATATATATTATATGATAGTATATATATATATAATATGTATATATATATCAAATAATATATATTATATTATATATTTATATATATATGATATATATATTATATATATATATATTGATATATTTATATGATTATATAATATATATAAATATATACTCAAATTATTTATCACACTGTTTCATTGTCCTACTCTCGTTTCGATCGCCACATCCGAGCCGAATGGCTACCCTGTTAAACTATTGTTTTCATTCAGTCCCCTCTGCCAACCATAGAGCAGCATACACCCAAGGTTTGCTAAGTAAAAATTGTGTTTTTTTCACTTTTTTAGATAATATAGGATTTATTTTATTGTTTAAAAAAAAAAATCTTTTAAATGTTCGCTTTTTTAGCAGTATATATATTATTTTTAAAAACTATTTTTAAGCCTGATGATGCCAAGTGTCTTTTGACGAAGACGCTTGCAGCGCGGCACAACAAAACCCCAAGTAATGACGAGTGTCTTTGTCACCCTGAAATGTCAACATATACTATACATATACATATACCATATACATATACATATACATGATACCATATACATATACAAATCATATAAATATTAAATATAGTATATATATATATACTATATATATATATATATATATATATATATATATTGCTTCTCTCTCTTCTCATCATGTTCGTTCGCGTCTCTCTCTCAATCTCTCTCTCTCCCTTTCTCTCGCTCCCGCATCTCGTGCATCTGTCTCGGGTACCGCCCTCTCGTTCTCCGCCGTCGCTCGTCGTCAGCGCTCGGGCTTCTCTCTCCCGGTCTGCTCGTTCCTCTCGTCTCTCGCACCAACGCTCTCTTCTGTCGGGTCAGTCTCTCTCGGTCCTCGGGTCACCCTCGATCCGCTCGTCCATCTCAAATCTCTCTCTCGTCTTCACTCTTCTCGAACGCATCTCCGGGTCTCTTCCTCTCTCGTCTCCGATTCCCTCTCTCTCTTCTCTCGTCAATTCTCTCTCGCTCGTCTCTCTCTCTCCTCTCCTCTTCTCTCATCTCTTTTTTTTATTTCATTTTTTTATTTAAACAACTGACTGTATACATGTGGGCTACAAATAGCATAGAGGTTGGTGAAGGCAAGTGAGTGCAGAAAGCTAAAGATGTCCCCTGTCCCGGGGAGCATTCTATCCGAAGAGCTGTTCCTTATATATAGTAAGGGTAACTAAATATGTAATGTTCCAGTCTGAGGGTCACTATCCGTCACAGGCACCTTTCAGGCCACTATTTACACGTTACACTTGTCACTGTTGTCAATGTGTGGTCACTATGATGTGTGTCCCCAATATGTGTGTGTCACTGCGTGTCACTATTGACACGCACACTGTGTCACGCTTAACGGGCAACTAAAGCTAGGCGGATGTAAGGGAAGCTGAGCAGCCATCTATTGGGCCGCCACCTTAACACTCTGGGTGTTCAATCGGCCACGACATCCACTCTCAACCTGAAGGTGTTCCGACAGTGTCGCCGGTGGCGCAAGTAAGGTCGCTGGGCCAGTCACGGGTGTGGGCCCTCGGGGCCTCGAGGAGGAGATCCCCTGACGCTACCATCCTCGTAGCGCGCTCTGACCTCCTCCACGGGACCCGAAGTCCTGCAAGGTGGGAAGAGTTTTGCACCTGGGCCTTGTGCAACACTGTGAGGGTATCGACTCTCCTCCGGTGCCCCAGGCTGTCAAGCTGGGAGCGGGGATCATCCCGCCACTGCTCCTGCTGTAGTCGTTGTTGTTCTTGTTGCTGGTGTTGTTGGAGCTGCAGCTGATGTTGTTGTTGTTGTCGTCGCTGCTGCTGCTGCCACTGTTGCCACGGGCGACGTTCCATGTGATATTGGTCGTCGGTTGGGTGCATGAGACTCTCAGCACGCCTCTGCACTTTGTCCAGCAGTGACAGGTGGCACTGGGCACTACTCATCCAGGTGAGAGGACTGTACTCCATGACGGGCCTCACTT
>JACEEZ010001229.1:15000-57500 GCA_016584305.1 Chionoecetes opilio | reverse complement strand
AGTGATGGACAGGATGGATGTGAAGGCTATAGAGATACTTTAAAGGACCCTTTTTTATTAGGGATGAGTTATGACGGACAGGATGGATTAGGGAGTAATGAGGTGTATGAGGGGGTAAAGAATTTGTTGGATGGGTGAGAAAGTAAGAGTAGTGGTGGTGGTGAGACTTGGCATGAAGAGAGAGAGAGAGAGAGAGAGGAGAGAGAGAGAGAGAGAGAGAGAGAGAGAGAAGAGAGAGAGAGAGAGAGAGAGAGAGAGAGAGAGAGAGAGAGAGAGAGAGAGGGAAAAGAGAGAGGGAAGAGGAGGAGACGAGAGAGAGGAGAGATCCTCACCACTGTTGGCAAAATCCTGGAGACCTCATCACCACCAAATCAACACTTCTTGGACGCCACCATCTCCTCAACTCCAAGCAATTTGGTTTCAGGCAGGAAAGTCAGCTGCAGACCTGCTCCTCTCAGTCTGCTCCTGGAACCACTCGCTGGATAGAGGAATGGACACCTTTGTCGTGGCTTTGGACATCGCCGGAGCCTTTGCAGGGTGTGGCACCGAGGTCTCGCTGCCAGCTGAGGAGCCTGGAGTGGGCGCGCCCTGCTGCAGACTCATCCAGAACTACCATCCAAGACAGACCTTACGGGTGGTGATCAACGGCCACACCTCCAGCCAGCAACCCATCCACGCCAGCGTCCCGCAGGGCAGCGTAATCGGGCCTCTTCTGTGGAATGTCTATTTCAATGACATTCTCCAGCTCATTCCTAAGGCCCAGGCCTACGCTGACGACTGCACCCTTGCATTTCCCTGCGACAGACGTGACTGGCAGGACACGGTGTGCCGCATCAACCTGGCATTGGACAACATCGTCACCTGGCGTAGTCGATGGCAGGTCACCCTGGCCCCTGACAAAACTCAGGCTCTGCTTATCTCCCGCAGGCAAGACATCGCCAACCTGCCTGCACCGGACATACAGCTTGAGGGCAAATCACTCCCGCTTCAGAGATCCATCTCCATCCTTGGGGTGGAGTTTGACGCGGGATTGACCTTCACCAGTCATGCCAGGAGAGTTGTTAAAAACTCGGCCTGGAGACTCAGCTGTGCCCGGCGCATCTCCCACCTTCTAGATGCCAATGAGGTTGAGGTCCTGTACAAGGCTCAGGTACGTCCCCTAATGGAATACTCCCCCCTAGCATGGTCTTCCTGCCCGCCCTCTGACCTGGCCACACTAGACCGCGTCCAGTGAAGAACCCAGCGACTGGTTAACGACAAACGTCCCCACCACGCGCCTGACTCCTTCCAACCCCTCAATGAGCGCAGGGATGTGGCATGTTTACATGTCATGCACAAGGCACTAAATCTCTACACGCCCCACCTGGCTTTCATCAAGCTCCTCAGGCCACCGCCGACCCTTCACTCCACCCGTGTCGCCCCAAACAGACAGGAGCAAGTGACTGTGCCCTTCTCCAGGACAGAGCACCACCTACGTTCCTTCTTACCCCGCTACAGCTGTCTGTGGAACCAGTTAGTTCACCAAACCGACCACCACCACCACGCCTTGCTACAAGACTTTAAGCGGGGTGTGAACAGCTGGTTGATGGCCTAGATCAGTGGTTCCCAAACTTTTTTGTCCCATTCCCCATTTTCCAGTCACTTTTCCACCTGTGGACCCCTACAACGAAATAGGCTAAGCCAGCAAAAGTAATAGAAGATTTTTCTGCAAAAAATTAAATACGTTCATGTAAAATGCCTTGCATTGTTATGCTGATTAAGCTGTAGTCCTATTTATATGAAAACAGAACACGTTCTGTTCAGCAGACTATTTTTATCTAAGTAAAATACATAGGAAAAATGTCATGTAATTGTTGTTATAGTGTTAGGTATTGTACGCAAAAGCTATCCTTATAATACTTCCCTTCTTTTTGAGCTTGCAAGCACATGTATGAAAAAAAAAAAGAATCACATAACCAAACACATCAGTTTCACGTTTTATAAATCAGCAATCTTAAGTATAACAATTTCAAGAAATAGAATAGATTTTCCCCAAAGATTTAAAGACATATAAAAAAAAAAAATTTTTTAATTTTATGAAAAAAAAATTTTTCCTTATTGATTTAATGGTATTTAAGTATGCATAATAAAAAGAAATTTATCGATATCATTGCTAAATAAATATGCAGTAAACCTTTTAAATGAAACACTAAAAATGGGGGAAAAATACTAAAAATTTTGGGGGAAAAAAGGAGTATTTTAACAGCCCAATAAATCAAAATAAAAACCCTTTGCTTTTAAAACCCTTTTTTTTTTTTATTAATAAAAGAAGAAAAACGGGCATGGAGTGACCTTTTTTTTCATTGGTTGCAAAAATATTATGTACTTTTATATTCTCAATGGGATTTTGCATTTGTTTTGGGGCAACCAGCTCATGAACCCTTTGGGCCTCATGGGGGGAAATTTGACACCGAAAGCCCATCTTTTCCCCAACAGCTTTTTCCTTGATTTACTTTTTATTGTAAGTAATCCCAGAAAGCCCATTTTCCCCCAAAAGGGTTTTTGAAGCAAAAAGGCCCAAAAAAAACCCCTCGAACTGCCAAATTCACTTTTTTTTGGGAATAGGGATTCCATCATTGAACACCAGAAAATCTAAAAAAGGGAGTTTTTGACGGGAAAACATTCTTTAGCTTTTTGAATCGTTGATTTTTTTGCTAATCCAACCAGGGTTTAAAATTACGTTTTTTAATTTTCTCCTCTTATTAACATTTTCCAGAAATTTTAAAATTTTAAAAAAAATTTTTATATTCCAAAATATCTATGGACCCCTTGAAATTTTTCCCCTTGGACCCCTTTGGGGGACCAGGCCCCCGGGTTTGGGAACCATTTGGCCCTGGGATTTTATTAATAAAAAATGTCTTTTTTTTAAAAATTTTAAATGGTTAGCTAAGATTGCTTAGTTAAAACCTAGAGTTTTAAGCTCTAAACCCCCAAAAATGTACTAACAGTTTAAATAAAGAAGAAAAAAGAAAAAAGAGAGGAGAGAGAGGAGAGGGGAGGAGGAGAGGAGGGGAGAGAGAGGAAAAGAGAGAGAGAGAGAGAGAGAGAAGAAGGGGGAGAGAAAAGAGAGAGAGAAAAAAGAGGGGAGAGAGAGAGAGAGAGAGAAAAAGGGAAAAAGGGGGGGAAGAAAAGGGGGGAAAAAGAGAAAAGGGGGTGTTTTAAAAAAAAGGAAAGAAGAAAAAAATTTTTTACTTTTAAAAATTTGGGCCAAAACCCCGTTAATAAATTTTAAAAACCCTTTTATAACAAATTTAAAAATTGGAAAAACCTTTTTAAAACCTCAAAACCTAAAAACCCCCCCCCTTTTTAAATTTTTTTTTTTTAAAAAATAAAACACAAACAAAATTACGTTTTACATACCCCAAAAAACATAGGAACCCAATACGCCAAAAAAAACCTCTTTTTCCCCCTTCCCCAAGAGGGGAAAAAAAAGAGAAAAAGAGCTGGGAGAGAGAAAAAAGGAGAGAGCAGGAGAAAGAGACCGGGGAGAGAAAAGAGAAAAAAAGAGAGAGAGCGAGAGAGCAAAGGGGAAAAGAGAGAGAGAGAGAGAGGGGAGAGGAGAGAAAAGATGAAAAGAGGAAAAGAGAAAAAAGGAGGTAGAGAGAGGAGAGAGAGAGGGAGGGGAAAAAAAAAGAAAAAAAAAAGAGAGAGAGAGAGAGGGGGAGAAAAGAGAGAGGGGAGAGAGAGAAAAGGGGAGAGAGAGGGGAGAAAAGAGAGAGGAGAAAAAAGGGGAAAAAAAAGGGGAAAAAAGAGAGGGGGAGAGAAGGGGAAAAGAAGAGGAAGAGAGGGGAGAGAGAGAGGAAGAGAGAGAAAAGAGAGAGAGAGAAAATTTTTACTTTTTATTTAGCCAAACGGGTTAACATGTAAAAAAAAAACATAAAAATTAATTATAAAAAAATTGGCTGAGCCTTTTTGGGGAAAAGTAAACTCTTTTAAAAAGGCTCCTATATATACCCCCACTTGAAATTTTAAATTTAAATTTAAAAACCAAAAAAATTACAATAAAACTAAATACTTTTAACATACAAAAAACACATAGGAACAAAAAACGCACACAAAACTCCTCTCTCTCTCTCTCTCTCTCTCTCAAGAGAAGAGGGGAAAGAGAGAGAAGGGGAGAGAAAAGGAAGAGAGAAGAGAGAAGAGAAAAAGAGGGGAGAGAGAGAGAAAAAAAAGGAAGAAAAAAAAAAGAAAATGAAAAAAAAAAAGGAGAGAGAGAAAAAAAGAAGAGAGAGGAGAGAAGAGAGAGAGCGAGAGAGAGAGGAGAGGGGGGAAAAGGGGAAGAGAGAGAGAGAGAGAAAAGAGAGAGAGAGAGTGGAGGGGGGTGGGGGAGGGATGACAGAAGATGTGTGTGAGACCGGGATTAAGTGAGGGAAACCTAGAGTGAGTAATGGGTCAAGGTGGAGTGTGTGTGGAGTGGAGTGGATTTAGGGGAAGGTGTCAATTTTTTGGTGAAGAAGGGCTATAGGGGTGAGGAAAAAAATGTTTTGTGTGTGGGGTGGGGTGTGTGTGTGTTTGTGTGTGGGGTATGTGGTGGGGTTTGGTGCCGTGCGTGTGTGTGTGTGTGTTTTGTATGGGTCTATTTTTGGGGCGGCATGGCCTAACTCCAAGGCTTTTGAGGGAGCTAGGGATGGGCGTCAAGGGAAAGTGTATTCGGTATTTATATTAACCCGTTTTTTGTACATATATTTTATTTTCCCCTCTGAACATTTACCCTGTGCACCCCTTGGGAACGGGGGTTTTGGGGGGCCCATTTGGGCTTTTACCCACATATAATATATAACATATATCATATATTAGATAATCTCCGGGACCCCCCAGTGTTTTTACCCCCCGTTTGAAGTATTGTAGCATACCTCCTCACCCCTTTTCTCTTTTTTTCTCTCTTTCTCTCTTTTCTCTCTCTCTCTCTCTGCCCCGCTCTCTCCTTCCCCCTCCTCTCCTCTCTCTTCCTTTTCTCTCTCTCTCTCTCTTCCCCTTCTTCCCCTCTCTCTCTCTCTCTCTTTTCTCCCCTCTCTCTCCCCCCTTATTTTTTTTATATATATATTAATATATATATATAAAATATATATATATATATATATATATATTATATAAATTTTATATATATAATTTTTGGGTATTTTATATGTAAAATATATATATATATATTATGCCCATATATATGCTATTAAAAAGATATATATATATATATATATATTATATATATATTAAAATATATATATATTAAGATATATAAAATATTTTTACGTCCCCAAACCAAAAACTTCACCACACTGCAGCTCCTGCTGCAAAACAGCACAGTAAAAATTTGCAATACCATCAAAGTCCCTTTCTTCTCCCCCAAGAGAAATTCCCCCCGGGCCGGCTGGGTTGGTAGGGTGGGTTTTCACTCCCCACACCTCACTCTCACAACCAAAAACCCCACTCTCACAACCAACCCACTCCACAAACCCCAAAAATCACTCCCCACAACCACACCTCCCCCTCACCCCCACACCTCCCTCTCCCAAACCACACCTCACTCTCACAACCACCAGGCAAATATTGACTCACTTCTCTATTTAACATATTATATATATACACAATCATATATGTACATAAATAAAGAAATCAATCTATGATAGCCCTTTGATGTCTCAAACAACAATCCACCAATCACCATCTAACAGGCTACTCGCCACAGTTAAGCCCACACCATCACACATCATCAGGCTTACACGCCAGTCAACACAGCCACAAAACACACACCAGGCTACACGCCTCCGACACACATACACAATATCAGCTGAGCTGCTGCTCACGCCAGCCACACACCTCCGACCCACATACACCATACACCATCAGTCAATCACACACCAAGTCAATCACCAACTCAAGCACACACCCAACAAACAATTTACTTCCCTGTACCACTCTCTCAGCAACAACACGTGGCCACCCACGGAGCTTCCACACCCAGCTCCTAAGCTGTCCACCCGAAAAGAGACCCTCGCTCCACTTTCTATCCAGCTCATCAACATGCTCGCTTAATTTACGGGACCACAATCATATCACTCCACAGAAAATGTTTTTAGGGGTGACTAAGGGTAACAATATTATATATATATAAAATATGTATATATATATATATATATATATATATATATATATATATATATATATATATATATATATATAATATATATATATATATATATATATATAATATATATATATATATATAAAATATTATATATAATATATATATATATAAAAATATATATTTTACAAATATATTTACAAGAATAACTATTGTAAAATGGAAAATAAATTTTTGATTCTGATCTCTCTCTCTCTCTCTCTCTCTCTCTCTCTCTCTCTCTCTCTCCTCTCCTCTCTCTCTCTCTTCTCTCTCTCTCTTCTCTCTCTCTCTCTCTCTCTCTCTCTCTCTCTCTCTCTCTCTCTCTCTCTCTCTCTTCTCTCTCTCTCTCTCGCTCCTCTCTCTCTCTCTCCTCTCTCTCTCTCTCTCTCTCTCTCTCTCTCTCTCTCTCTCTCTCTCTCTCCTCTCTCTCTCTCTCTCTCTCTCTCTCTCTCTCTCCTCTCTCTCTCTCTCTCTCTCTCTCTCTCTCTCTCTCTCCCTCTCTCTCTCTCTCTCTCTCTCTGTCTCTTTCTCTCTCTCTCTCTCTCTCTCTCTCTCTCTCTCTCTCTCTCTCTCTCTCTCTCTCTCTCTCTCTCTCTCTCTCTCTCTTCCTCTCTCTCTCTATCTCTCTCTCTCTCCATGTCAATAAAGGATCTTCCAATGCCTCCCCTATAGTTTATGTCTTCCCTCCCCTTCTCCCTCCTTCGTACCCACTCACCTTTCTATCCCCACTCCGTACACTAGGCCACTCAACCCTGTTCTCTCATCCCCCTCCTATTCATTATTCTGTCCTCCCAATACCCACACCCTGTCAACTCTGCCTTCGGGTCCTCAGGTCGAACTAAGCCTCATTTTTAGTAATAATATTAATAATAATAATAATAATTTTATTCTCGCCCGGAGGCATACATACAAAAAGCAAAGCGATAAGAACAGGCCAAGGAGTAAACTTAAGTACTAGAGCAAAAACAAAAACAAGAACAAAGTACAGCTACTTTAGGGGACATAGTATCAAAGTACATAGAAAAGCATACATGGACACCTGTGGTACCCCACATTCTGCACAAACAGCAGACCCAGCCACCGCTGTTGTATAGGTCCACCACATACATAGGCCGAGCTCTGTCTGACAGAGGTGATGATGGAGTTCGTAGAGAGCTCCACCCTACTCCTTAAACTGAACACGGAGTGTCAACGGATCACATCCAGATTGTTCACCCCGTTCCTAGCGAAAGCCAGGGACGAGCTGCACCACCTGGGCAGCCCCAGAAGCCTCTTAAGGATGTCATTGTGACAGACATTACGGCGGTTCATAGTGGCCACCTTGGACCGCGACCACAGCGAGTTGCAGTATATAGAGTAGCAGTGACTCCTGAATAACTCCATCTTCACCTCGCTGCTAAAGTAGGAGAATTTCCTCTGTAGAGTATTTCCCACAACAAGAAGCTTGGTGGTCTGCTTGATGATATCATCATCATCAGTCATGTCGTGGGATATAACATGGCCTAGGTATGCGAATCTATCCACAAAAGTGAGGGCAGACCCAACGAGCCATGCTGTTTTTAGGTAATTCACCTGAGCGCGTGCCGGTGATACTACCATGCACTCTGTCTTAGTGGTATTGTAGACAATGTCATGCTTGGCACCATACACCTGACACACATTGATAAGGTCCTGCAACGCATCCGCATTGGGTGCGAGCAGTACCATATCATCAGCATTGCTCAGTGAGTTGATGCACCCATCATGTATGTGGCAGCCGATACCTGTATCACGAAGGTTGGCACTGAGATCATCCGTGTACACATTGTACAGGTAGGGGGATAAAATCCCCCCCTGCTGAATACCATTGGCAGTACTAAAGGACAGCGAGAAGGAATTATCATGCCCTCCTTATCGCAATGGTGTGTCAGCCTCCACGTACCCTACAGCCACTGCTTCCACTACCACCTCTCCAACTATTTTCCAGCCTGCACTATATGATTATACTCTCTCTCTCTCTCTCTCTCTCTCTCTCTCTCTCTCTCTCTCTCTCTCTCTCTCTCTCTCTCTCTCTCTTCTCTCCTCTCTCTCTCTCTCTCTCTCTCTCTCTCTCTCTCTCTCTCTCTCTCTCTCTCTCTCTCTCTCTCTCTCTCACATACTCTTACGCCTCAATTTAAAATCACCCACTTTTTCCCTTGCCTCACATTCCCACGCTAAATTTCTATCATCTTAAGCCCCTTTCACACATACTAGAGTAGCAAGTCGAGTAGCGCCGAATCCCAAATCGGCGTCTACTCGTGGAGAAAAGGCGACACTGACACCAGACACTGTTTTATCGGTCGTTTCTCGTATACCCAATCACGAATTAGTATACGCGTTGGTACGACTTTGCTAAGATTTTGTACGCATAGTTACGAGTGTCGCTAAGAGTTGTTATGAGTCGTTTACGAGTTGCTACGACATTGCAAGAGTTTGCTACGAGTTTGTACAACCCGATGGCTTGACCTGACTGATCTGGGAGGGAAATCTTTATTTTGTGTGAGATACAGGGTCATCTGCACCTCACCCCGGGAGGTGGCTACGTCACAAACCCCGGGCTAACACCTTCTACCCATTCACTACTGGGTGGACAGGGGCCCGGGTGTTTTTAAGTAGACCGCCCATGTTTCTCTGCTCCGCCCGTGGCTCCAACCCGGTGTCGCGTAGGCAAGTGTCTGTTTACGAAAAGCAGACTGTTTACTAACAAAGGCAAAGAAAACTGGTGTTGAGGGGAATACTTACTAATATTGACTTGATCAACAAAGGCACGTCCAGGCGTCCTACGACAACAAACCCGACTGTATTTATCAAAAAAAGGGGGGGGGGTCACGAAGTGGAACACTCTGTGACGTCGGCGAGTGTTCCACTTCCACCCGTTCAAGAATGTATTCATGAACACGGGTGGCTAAGGCCCCATCTCCTGCTGACAGGACATTTCTGTACGAAATAGAATGCTCATATGTCATATATGCTCAAAATCATACCTATAACTGTCGCCGATAGGAATTCTCGCCGACGTGGGCGAGTGTTCCACTTCGTGCCCCCCCCCCCAATTTTGTTGATAAATAAAGACCGGTTTGTTGTCGTAGGACGCCTGGACATGCCTTTGTTGATCAAGTCAATATTAGTAAGTATTCCCCTCAACGCCCATTTTCCTTGCCTTTGTTAGTAAACGGACTGCTTTTCGTAAACAGACACTTGCCCACGCGACACCGGGACTTCGCGGTTGTGAACTGAGCATGCTAACCACTACACTACGAATCAACCGTCACTACGAATGAGTCACTACGTCACTACTTGAGCCACTACGAATAGCCAATTGAGTCGCTACGATAAATGACGAGTCGCTACGAGTTGATACTAGTAGTTACGACCCGGCTACGCATCAGCTACGCATCCAAAAGTCGTGACGTTGCGCGGCCAGATTTTATACATGTCCAAAATCTCCAGCCCCTTGCACGCATACCCAAGACACCTCGCGACCCTGCCCCGACTCTCACTACTTGATACGACTTGATGGCGACTATCCACGAGTACCTACGAGTGCGCCCACGTGTTTTCGCGAGTAACGAGTCGCCACAATTCGGCACGTTACTCTAGAATGTGTGAAAGGGGCTTTACGTTATTTCTGCACGCTTAGCTCAGCCTCCTTCACTCCGCCACACAGAACCACGTCTCCTCATTCCCCTTAACTCACTAAACATCTAAGCTTCTTCTCTCCCACCCCAGGCGCGAGTCAAACTGCAGCAGCGGAGTTACAAAGAGAGCGAGGAGCTGCTTCGTCAAGTGTTGGGGAACGAGCCGGGCAACCAGGAGGCTCTCTTCCAGCTCTCTTTGCTCTTCACGCACACCAACAGAACCCATGACGCTCTCACCCTCGCCCAACACGCCGCCCACGCCTGCTCGCGGCCGCCCACTCTCTGCGCTCGCCTGCACGCCCACCACGGGGACTTACTCAACGACCAGCATAGCGTTGACGAGGCTGCAAAGGTGAGGCGTGACTGGGTCAGCTCTAAGCTTTAAGTGTTTTGTGGAAAATCAACTTAGCGTAACCTAGAGAGGTGCAAGGAGAAAGAGAGAGAGAGCGAGAGAGAGAGAGAGAGAGAGAGAGAGAGAGAGAGAGAGAGAGAGAGAGAGAGAGAGAGAGAGAGAGAGAGAGAGAGAGAGAGAGAGAGAGAGAGAGAGAGAGAGAGAGAGAGAGAGAGAGAGAGAGAGAGTATAAATGTATGTATAAGTACAATCTTGTTGTGAAAAAGGTTATAGTAATGCCCACAACACACATACACAGATAAACAGAAAGCAGCGGCAGGCGTACAGACATACAGAGACAAAGGGTTGCACAGACAACAGAAAAATAGCGCCAATCTCTCACCATATTTGCTACATTTGAAAATAAAAGATATTTAACTAGATGAATGATGGTAAATAACGTAACATATGACAGGTAAATAAGTATTTTTTTATTTTTACATCACAAAGGACTGGCAAAGAGCATACACAAAAAAGTAGCACAAAGCCCGCATAGTTGCCAGTCCCTATAAAGGAGACAGTAAGAGAATATAGAAAGTAGGGGTGGGCCAATTTAGTTCCAGAGGTGTCTTGTTGCTCCTCTCTTGAAAACATTTAAGTCGTAGACAAAAGGAAAACTAGAAACAGAAAGAGAGTTCCATAGTTTACCAGTGAAGGGGATGAAAGAGTGACGATACTGGTTAATTCTTGCATTAGGGAGATGGACAGAAGAGGGATATGAATGAGTCGAAAGTATTGTGCTGCGAGGCCGTGAGAGGGGAGAACGCATGCAGTTAGCAAGTTCAGAAGAGCAGTGAGTATGAAAATAACGGAAGCAAGAGAAGCAACATTGCGGCTGAGATTTAAAGATTGAAGACAGTCAGTACGATAGTAGAGGACCCTACCATTGAGCCCGTGACCAATTTCTCCTGATCAAGGTTTGAAGGTGGTTTTTAAATGACTTGAGGATACTGAACAAAATAAGCCCCCATATCCCTCGCAAAAGTGCGGGCTAACTCCGCCAGGGGGCAAAATCTAAGATGGCCACCGTGAAAACTAGATTTGTCATATCTTCACTCGTTTAATAGCTATTAATATGTTCTTGGTGTCTAAATGTATGTTTTTATGGTCAAGGAAAGCAATAAAGACATGCTAGAGCGGATTTGTGGACAAAAAGTCATTGTAATTGATCATTTTATAAAAAAAAGAAGATAAAACATTTCAATATTCATCATTTTCGAGAACCGTATCATGCTTATTGGCCACTAATCACATGAAGCTTTTTTTCACTGGATTACAACTCAAGTTGATGTTACTGAAAAAAGATGTAGCCCAATTCATCTCGAAACGTGTCACAAGAACTCCAAGTAACACGATATGGCTGATACACAATTTGAATTTGTTCTATTAGTATGTGTATATTGCCGATGTATTCTAGGTGTCAACAAATAGGTTTTTTCAGACTAAGGTTTTCAAATGCTAATATACATGAATTAATTTGTTTAATCAAAATTATAAACAATTATTGATTTATCCTAACTCCTTACATAATTCAGATAAATCAGGCAAAATCCACAACCTATCATAACTATTTAACGGACAATTATGGATAACATGAATGGGCAATATTATACATCAATGTCATTATCCTCGTCTTCATGATATGAATCGCTCTCTCCTGAATCAGTATCTCCTGATGTTAGGTCTTGAAGTTGAACGATATCCTTCAAATGCATTGGTAGTGCTGGTCTTGTGTATCGCACTGGCTTACACAAGCCATTCCCAACAGCCCATCCATGTGAAAGTGGAGACGGAGAAGGATCTACCTTATGATAATTGAGAAGCATGTGTGTTTGATAATTTCCTCATGTGAATCTCTATCTGGTGGAAGTCTCAATGTTGATTTTCTCTTCATCTGGTTCCATTTTCGTGCCCTTGCTTCACCCATAGATTTGCTCACCTTGTCATTATAGATGTTTCTTAAGGTGAATATTGCCATGTCATTCAGAACAGACTGTGTGACCGGCAATGACTTGCCAAAACAACACAGCAGAGCACGTGCATCATCTGAGATTCCCTTGGTAAAAATTGATGCTTTCCCGTGGCCAAAAAAGGCAGTTGTGGTGTCTGATCCGCTGTGAATATGTAATTGAACTATAATATCTGCTACCTCTTTGGAGCATAGTTTTTTACAATCTATGATGTTCTTCCTCTTGACTGCTAACACTCCATCTATTGTATGGGCAACATATGCAGAGAACTCTGCTTGTTCTCATGCTGTCCAAGATAGAGAGGTGGCTCACAAACGGTACCGTAAGCATACATCTCCTGAAACTCATGCCCTTTATATTTCTGCCCGTAATCATGCCAAATCTTTACTTCAACTTACCAAAAACTCTTTCATTCATAGAAAATGTCAAAATCTTTCTGAATCAAATTCCTCTCGTGACTTCTGGTATCTAGCTAATAACATCTCTAACAAATTTTCTTCTTCATCTTTCCCTCCTATGCTTCACTCAGATGGCTCCACAGCTGTCTCATCTACTTCTAAAGCTGAACTCTTCGCTCAAACATTTGCTAAAAATTCCACTCTGGCTGATGAAGGGCTTGTTCCTCCTTCTCCTCCACCCTCTGACTATATTATGCCTGTCATTAAGATCCTTCGGATTGATGTTTTCTTTGCCCTTTCTGGCCTAGATCCTCGGAAGGCTTACGGTCCTGACGGAGTCCCTCCTATTGTTCTCAAAAACTGTGCTTCTGTGCTTGCACCTTGCCTGGTCAAACTTTTCCGTCATTGTCTATCTACTTCCATCTTTCCTTCTTGCTGGAAGTTTGCTCACATCCAACCTGTTCCTAAGAAGGGTGACCGTTCTAATCCTTCAAACTACCGTCCTATAGCTTTGACTTCCTGCCTTTCTAAAGTTTTTGAATCTATACTTAATAAGAAGATTCTTAAGCATCTATCTGCTCACAATCTTCTATCTGATCGTCAGTACGGTTTCCGTAAAGGGCGATCTACTGGTGATCTTCTAGCTTTCCTAATTGAATCTTAGTCATCCTCCTTTAGGGGTTTCGGTGAAACTTTTATTTCCAAACTACCCTCATTCGGTTTCTATCCTTCTCTTTGTACCTTCATTTTAAGTTTCCTTTCAAACCGTTCTATTGCAGCTACTGTAGACGGACATTGTTCTTCTCCTAAATCTATCAATAGTGGTGTTCCCCAGGGTTCTGTCCTATCACCTCTTTCTATTATTCATTAATGATCTTCTAAGTCTAACTCAAAGCCCTATCCACTCCTACGCTGATGATTCTACCCTGCATTTTTCAACATTGTTTATTAGACGTCCAACTCAACAGGAACTAAGTGATTCACGGAGAGATGCCACCGAGCGCCTAACTTCTGGTCTTTCTATAATTTCTGATTGGGGCAATGCAAACCTTGTTTTGTTCAATGCCTCAAAAACCCATTTCTTCACCTATCTACTCGACAAAACCTACCAGATAACTATTCCCTCTTCTTCAATGACACTCAACTGTCTCCTTCTTCTACAATGAACATTCTAGGACTATCCTTTACTAAAAATCTGAACTGGAAATCTCACATTTCATCTCTTGCTAAAACAGCTTCTAAGAAGTTAGGTGTGCTGTGGCGTCTGCGTCCTTTTTTTTCTCCCTCCCAATTGCTTGCTCTCTACAGGGGCCTTATCCGCCCATGTATGGAGTATGTCTCACATGTTTGGGGAGGATCCACTCATACAACTCTCCTAAACAGGGTTGAGTCAAAAGCTTTTCGTCTCATCAACTCCTCTCCTCTGACTGACTGTTTTCAATCTTTAAATCACCGCCGCAATGTTGCTTCTCTTGCTCTCTTCTACCGTTATTTTCATGCTCACTGCTCTTCTGAACATGCTAACTGCATGCCTCCCCCACTCCCGCGGCCTCGCTGCACAAGATTTTCTACTCATTCACATCCCTATTCTGTCCATCTTCCTAATGCAAGAGTTAATCAGTATCCTTACTCTTTCATCCCTTTCACTGGTAAACTCTGGAACTCTCTTCCTGTTTCTATTTTTCCACTTTCCTATGACTTAAATCTTTTCAAAAGAAGAGTAACAAGACACCTCCCGAACAAAATTGGCCTACCCCTCTGTTTTTATTTTATTCTCTTACTGTCTTCATTATAGGGACTGGCAACTAAGCGGGCTTTGTGTTACCCATTTTTGTTGTGCCCTTGGCCAGTTCCTTGTGATTTAAAAGAAAAAAAAAAAAAAAAAAAAAAAAGACAAAACTAGTACGTCTGTATCTTCAGCATCAATGACAACATCAGTATCAATGCCTGATCTTCTGATTTGGGAATAGATAAAGAGGAGAATCGTTTCTGCTTCGATGTGTTCACATTCAAAATTGCCAATTCTGTCTCCTGTGGATAAATTCCAACACTTTGGACCCACTGAATATCCAAACTTAACATTGGGATGTTCACAGCACCTTAGACGGATCTCATCTTGGAGAAATGACTGCAAGCGTTGTTTATTAGCTGGATTGTGCAAGAAATCCTGGAAAGCTCTAGCTGATGGAAATTTGTCTGAAGGCCGGATGAAGATGTTCTTAGAGCCTTCAATATTACTAGAGCGAAGATTTCGTTCACTGTCTTTGATGGTAAATGGCAAGTCATAGCGGTCATTCACCAACACAATCTTTGAAGCATATTTGTGTCTGGACATTATTTTGGACAACATCTTGGAAGCATAATCCCGCCATGTGAAGCTAGTACCATCTGATTGTTTACGATCCTCAAATGATGGGGTTGACAGACGCCATATGAATCTCATATCAACTATAGCAATGTACTCCTTGGAATCCAAGGTCTCCATATATAATTTATCCACCAATTTGGACTTTTTGGTCTTTCTCATTGTCCCGTTAACGTTGTATATGGGCAAACATTCATCTGTCACTCGATATTCCATCACGTTAATGAGGTTAAACTTGTCATGTGCTTCTGCTAGTGCTATGATGGACGCCATTGGCTTGTTCTCCATGGCCTCTGATTTGGTAACCTTGTCAGTATTGTCACCTATGACAGGTGGAGGATTACTGAAGTTCCGTCGTGATTTTCTGTGAACTGTAGAGTAAAATGGTATATTGTCACTCAACATGCGATCATTGCAGAATATCCTGAACAGATCTTCACCATCGTGATGAGCAGACTCGAAGTCATCAACAAGTGCAGTAGAAGCCAGAACACCAAATTGAAGAGATCTCAGATTAGGATTGTCTGTGTTGAATGGGTTACAAGAAAATTCAGTGATGCAGCTATCAAAATCCTGTACCGCCTGCTCATCCAGTTTCAAACAAACGTGTTTTTGTGTTTTCACTGTGTTGCTGTTTTGACAGGGTACTCTGTGCCATGGTATGTAGAGATGATCTGACTTGGTTGACGGAGTTAAAATTTCTTGAATTTAACTGTAAATCAATGAGTAAATATGCTTGATACGATTATTGACGAGTATTGACATTTTTCGTGTTAATTTTTTTAATAAAATATTGAATTACAATGACTTTTTGTCCACAAATCCACTCTATGATGTCTTTATTGATTTCGTTGACCTAAAAAATATACATTTAGACATCAAGAACATATTAATAGCTATTAAATGAGTAAAGATATGACAAATTTAGTTTTCACGCCGGCCATCTTGGATTTTGCCCCCTGGCAGAGTTAGCCCGCATGTTTGTGAGGAACATGGGGACTTATTTTATTCGGTATCCTCAAGTCATTTAAAAACCACCTTCAAACTTTGATCAAGAGAAATTGGTCACGGGCTCAATGGTAGGGTCCTCTACTAGGAGGAGAGGAGTTGATGAAAAGTTTCTGACTCAACCCTGTTTAGGAGGGATGTATGAGTGGAACTCCCCCAAACATGAGAGGCGTACTCCATACATGGGCGGATAGGCTCCTGTACAGAGCAAGCAACTGGGAGAGATAAAAACATGGAGGCAGACGCCACAGTATTATTATTAAATTAGTACTAAATTAGTATTAAGTATTAAATATTTCATCGATAATAGTGATAAAGTGACTAGGGATGCAGATCGACTGGTGCGTCCGCAAGTGACAGTATAAGTGGTATTATAAATGTACTGCTATTGTGTGTTAGCGCGTGTATTGACCTTCAGCTTGCTCACCTTTCTCTCTCTCTCTCTCTCTCTCTCTCTCTCTCTCTCTCTCTCTCTCTCCTCTCTCTCTCTCTCTCTCTCTCTCTCTCTCTCTCTCCTCTCTCTCTCTCTCTCTCTCTCTCTCTCTCTCTCTCTCTCTCTCTCTCTCTCTCTCTCTCTCTCTCTCTCTCTCTCTCTCTCTCTCTCTCTCTCTCTCTCTCTCTCTCTCTCTCTCTCTCTCTCTCTCTCTCTCTCTCTCTCTCTCTCTCTCTCTCTCTCTCTCTCTCTCTCTTCTCTCTCTCTCTCTCTCTCTCTCTCTCTCTCTCTCTCTCTCTCTCTCTCTCTCTCTCTCTCTCTCTCTCTCTCTCTCTCTCTCTCTCTCTCTGTGCACTCCTCTCAGAGTTACCAGCGTGCCGTGAAGTTGGAGCCCACCCTCACCCATGCACACGTGAACCTGGGGGCGCTGTACCACACAAAGGTGAGTTTTGTTTCATGCTTTGGTGGTGTTACAGGTGAACTCTGATCCACAGGTAGGTTATAGGGGGAGCTTAAGGGAAGGAATGCAAAATTTGGTAGAGTAGTTTACCTGAAAATATATGGGAATATAAACTCTATACTCTAATATATGATTTGTTACGTTAGTTATCATTTTACAAAGAACTTCATGTTATTTATGATAAACAATAAGGGAAATTAACAGCAGTGCTTTTATGGATGAATTAACACGTTTCATTTAGGTATCAAAGGATAATTCCGGACCTTATTAGAATAACAAGTATAATGATTTGTTTTGTTATATTTACATACAGTAATTGATATTTAAAACTTTTTTTTTCCTTCGCCCTGATGTAGGTTTCAAAGGATGGTCATAAAAGGGCCTATTAAAAACAGGTGTTGAGAATTTGCTTTTTTAATCCCAGGAAGCTTTAGGACATGATAAAAGCAAGCATGGATGAGTGTATGACCTGACATTTTATAGTGACGTAAGTTAAGTGCGAATGAAGTGCATTAGGTATTTTGCGTGTGTGTGTGTGTGTGTGTGTCTGTGTGTATATATGTGTGTGTGTGTGTGTGTGTGTGTGTGTGTGTGTGTGTGTGTGTGTGTGTGTGCGTGCGCGCACGTGTGTGAGCTAGTTCAATGCTTTAATATTTACCTTACAATATTGTACATCAACTGAAATTGTGTAACAAAACACACACACACACACACACACACACACACACACACACACACACACACACACACACACACACACACACACATATATACACACACACCACATACACACACACACACACACACACACACACCAACCCCCCCCACACACATACACCACACACACACACACACACACACATATACACACACACCACATACACACACACACACACACACACCAACCCGCACACACACACACACACACATACACACACACACACATACACCACACATTTTATCATTAACGTTTCTACTAATCTCGATTAAGTTACACACACACACACACATTTTTGTATCACTATCGTACACGCTCTCTCTCTCTCTCTCTCTCTCTCTCTCTCTCTCTCTCTCTCTCTCTCTCTCTCTCTCTCTCTCTCTCTCTCTCTCTCTCTCTCTCTCTCTCCTCTCTCTCTCTCTCTCTCTCTCTCTCTCTCTCTCTCTCTCTCTCTCTCTCTCTCTCTCTCTCTCTCTCTCTCTCTCTCTCTCTCTCTCTCCCAATTTCGTACCATTAATCCTTCATGGGCACACTTTCCACCTATTCATTACCCTTCCCTCCTTCCCCGACTTCACTCCCTTTATCACAGGGAGACTACACGAGGGCGTGGAGATACTACCTGACTGCCCACGTCCTCGAACCTTCAAACTCCCTACTACTGGAGAATATGCAGAAATTACGCCGGGCACAAGACCTTAAGACCACAGCATCCAGCCTCCCTCACTGCCTTACCAAATCTTGATGGTGGGGGGATCCTGGCCTTTAGTAGTTACTGCTGCCAACTCTAAGGGGGCATTGCTTGATGGTGGTTGTGATGGTGGTTTTCGAAGGGGGGTTGTGAGTTTGGAAAGCTGGCTCGGGTTACGTTTTTCGTGTTACTGCTGCTGCTACTACCACCGATGCTGATGATACTGTTGTTGTTAATGATGCTGATGATGAAGCTTAGTTTCTTTATTTTTACTTTTTTTAATGGTCGAGAGTGCATCTGAAGTGTTTGCTTCGTACTCCTTTTTTATACTGTAACACGGTTCTGATGAGGTGTTTTTATTGATATGAAGTGTGGCGCGGTTGCGATGTTTTAACGAAAGTGTTAAAAGTTGTTTGGAAGTGTATCTTTCGCTTTTTTTTTTTTTTTTTTTTACTGAATGAGCGCAGAGTGAAAGGGGCCGTCGTGTCATCAGCATACACCTGCACTGATATGGAAATTATGTTATGGCTTGTATACCTGTTTTTTTGGAGAGGAAACACACACACACACACAAACACACACACACACACACACACACACACACACACACACACACACACACACACACACACACACACACGCACACACGCACATACACACACACACACAGACACACACACAAGCACACACACACACCACATCACTTCACGGTATTCTCTAAACTCTATTTTCATTAAGCTTATACTCGCCACACCACACGTTCCTTCCACCACCATTATGATATTTTAGCTATTCTAGTACACTTTCCTCCTTTGCCTCCTTCTTGCCCGCCTCTTTCTCCTCCGCGTCCTCCTCCTTAAAAAAAATGTGGTTTGCTTCGCCCACTTAGTTTCCTTCACCTGCCATCATCTGTGAAGAAAACGGGATATAGTTCAGCTAAAATAATAGGCGAGTGTCGAATGGCTGGAAAGTGCCAAGTGAGTCAGATATTTTCGAGGTTACGGGGGAAAGGAAAGTCTCACATTTAGTTTTTCACTTAATTAGGACATATGGATATTATTTGTATCTGTATTTTTTTTTTTATGATTATTATGTATATTCACATAATTTGTTATATGTATATGTAATCTAAATGGTCTTTCTAAGAACATGGTCCGATGATAATGGCTTTCAAAAGAAGGAAAATACGAATATAAAAAATAAATAAAAATAAAAAGTTAAAATGCATGAGATTCAGCTTGACTAAAGAATTCAACGCGCAGTTTTCGAAAAAACAAACACACACACGCACAATACTGTGAATTTAGATAGAAACAAAATTTCCCTCCCCCATCTAGTTTTCAACATCCCTCTCTTTACGCTTAATTTTTCCTCCCCCCCTACATCTCCATCCCCCCTTCCCTCCCACCCCCATCGGCCAGCGGGTTTTCTGATTGGGTGTTGCTGTTTTTCAAGTTCGGTTCGTCAGTTTTCCAATTTTTTGAACCTTTTTTCGTACATTTGGACCTGAGTTTGGGACATTGTGAGGCTAATGTTGTTAGAGAGAGAGAGAGAGAGAGAGAGAGAGAGAGAGAGAGAGAGAGAGAGAGAGAGAGAGAGAGAGAGAGAGAGCGATGGTAATTTATATAGAGGGGACGTGTTAGCCATCCTTGCCAAGCGTTGAAAATGGTACACAAGTCAGATAATGCAACAATTCACGCCAAACTGCACTACACTACGCAACACACGTCACCGTAACACAACCAACACGTCAACACAAGCACACTTGACTATATATGTACATATCAACACACCCGCCACAGAGCGATGCCAGTACACAAGTCATGTCAACGCTACATCACTACACAACACTACACAATGATAAGTAACACTACAGTATCGCTCATCATCATCATGATCATCACAACACACATCATTACTCTCCTCACACTACATAACACGCATTGATACACATCCACAACATAGTGTACCTTATAATTATGACCAACACAAAACAAAACAAAACACCTGCAAGTTTATGATTCAAGATATACGCAAACAGAATAGTAGGAACATTTATCTAAAATAAACATAATGAAAAAAAAAATGTAAAGAAGAAAGAATTCAACCCATATAACTCAAAACGCTTTGAAAAAATTATGAAAAAAGATCACAGATTTATCTTATCTATGCATATATTTATACTTATCTATGCATTTTCACTTTTATTTTCCTGTACATAACTATGATTCTCTAATTATTTACGCAATTTGTCCTCTACAAATCATCAATTAACGGCTGCCTGATTAGAAATGCAAACAATGCGAATGTGGAATTATAAATGCAATCGTCATTTTGTCATTAAAACACAAATTTATCGAAAGGGACATAAACATTTACCGTGGGAAAGGGTCAAGTTACTGACGCTGATGATAATGATATTGATGACCCGGTGCTGACGACCATAATACACAATATATTAAAGGAGAGAGAGAGAGACAGAGAGAGAGTGAGAGAGAGAGAGAGAGAGAGAGAGAGAGAGAGAGAGAGAGAGAGAGAGAGAGAGAGAGAGAGAGAGAGAGAGTGTTGAATAGGTTGAGTGACGTAATGGGTGGCTAACGTGACGCTTTGATGACGACCACCATGACGCAATACTTGACAGCTGTGATGTGAAATAGGGAATTACTTATTTTCAATGATTAGTGTGATGTAGTGACTATTGCCTACTTACTACTCCTGATATTGTTACTATCATTACTATCACTTCTAGTATTACAATCTCTGCTGCTTCTACTAATACGAATACTTTAACCGCTACTACTATTACTGTTACTGCTGCAACTACTACTACTTATGATACTAATATCATCACTACGTAGACTACTACTACCACTACGACTACGACTGCTACTACATCTGCTGCTACTACTACTACCTTTACTACTATCATCACTACATAGACTACTACTACCACTACGACAACCACTGCTACCACAACTGTTGCTACTACTTCTACTACTACTGTTACTACTATCATCACTACTTAGACTACTACTACCACTACGACTACTACTGCTTCTACAACTACTACTACTACTACTATTACTACTACCTACTACTACTACTACTACTACTACTACTACTACTACTACTACTGTTACTGCTATCATCACTACTTAAACTACTACTACCAATATTACTACCACTGTTACAACATTTGCTGCTACTACTACTACTCCCGCTACTACTATTATTAATAAAACAAGTTGCTGTATTATACACTAAATGCCACACTCTTAAAGCGTGGTAGTAGTCTGGGACACGTCCATCTTTACTTCCGCCATGATGAGATGAAAAACTGAAGCATCTGTGTCCCAAGTGTTACTGAACCCGAGGCTGAAATGGTTCCCAACGTTCACTATTCTCTTCACTCCTTCTCCAGTGACATGGGGAAGTGTTGAACAAATAGCAACGATATTACTGCTGCGACTGTTACTGCCACAACCACTACAATGACTTGCTACAACGTACTACTATTACTACTTCCACAACTACTTCTACAATGCTACTTCTACTATTACGATTACGACCACTACTACTCCTATGCTACTACTACGATTACCACTACAGCTATTACGAATGCGACTAGTACTACTATTACTACTGCTTTTACTGCTATTATTGACTGTAATGATTGAAAAGTCTGAAAAATATAATGAAATAAGAAGACATATCTATAGAGAATTGCTTTGAAATTAGCTAAATACTTTGAATGACTAAAGGAGATGGAGAAATATAAATGGTAAAATACTTAGGAGAGAGGACAATAATTTTTGAATAAGGAGTAGTAGGAGGAGTAAATAGACGTTGAGAGAAGACAACAGGAGGCATAAGTGAAGTAAGATTCCTCCGTCTTCGCGCCGCCCTCAGGAGCCACATTAGGGGATTAAGTGGGCCACAACCTCTTCAGGAGCTGCCTGGTCGATGGCGGCCGTTTGTTTTTGCTGTCCAAGTTATACTTTATAGTTACGGCCAACACACCATTCCCAGTACTACCTCTCTCTCTCTCACTACCTCTCTCTCTCTCACTACCTCTCTCCACCTCTCCCTCTCACTCCCTCTCCACCTCTCCCTCTCACTCCCTCTCCACCTCTCCCTCTCACTCCCTCTCCACCTCTCCCTCTCACTCCCTCTCCACCTCTCCCTCTCACTCCCTCTCCACCTCTCCCTCTCCACCTCTCCCTCTCACTCCTTCTCCACCTTTCCCTCTCACTCCCTCTCCACCTCTCCCTCTCACTCCCTCTCCACCTCTCCCTCTCACTCCCTCTCTACCTCTCCCTCTCACTCCCTCTCCACCTCTCCCTCTCACTCCCTCTCCACCTCTCCCTCTCACTCCCTCTCCACCTCTCCCTCTCACTCCCTCTCCACCTCTCCCTCTCTCTCCCTCTCACTCCCTCTCCACCTCTCCCTCTCACTCCCTCTCCACCTCTCCCTCTCACTCCCTCTCCACCTCTCACTCCCCACCTCCACCTCTCCCTCTCCCTCTCCCTCTCCCTCTGTCTCTGTCTCTGTCTCTGTCTCTGTCTCTTTCGGTGGTGGGAAATGGACTGCTGATATTTTAAAGACATGTTTCTTACTCGTGTTGCCACATATTTATTATTATTATTATTAATTTCCCCTAACGAGATAATGGGGTCGTTTGTTACCATGACGCACGGTTACTGGTGGAGGCGGTGAAGAAGGTTGGGTGTTGGCAGGACGTGTTGAAGTAGTGGTAACGGTGGTAGACGTGATAACTGAGGGGAAAGGGAAGAGATTAGTCTTTAAGGGTTTTGTAGTGGAATATCATATGTGGTGGAGATTATATATAGTTAAGAGTTGCGAGTTGAGAAGATGACGATTTTGCTAGTCTTACAGGGACTTTGCTTACATATTAAGGGAGTGTTAGAGGAAGCTCTCAATGTGTGGTGGCCGCTGTTGTTTGGTGGTAAAATTTCATGCAAATATTCTCTGTGGAGAATAATGTTGTAGAGAAATTTTAAGGACCAGTTTTCAAGAAAATTCAATGGGATGTACTCTTCGATTAAGAAAATATTGTTGCAACTTGTGATTTTAAGGAAAGATTTCACGTGTTTCAGGGAGTTTTTGTTGAGTATTTTAATTGTGTGATTAAGTGTAGTTTGGTCAAAATTATTTTACTTCATGGCCTGAATATTTGACCAAATGATTCAATGTTCTAGAAAAGGTACGTCGTGCTTAGGTTTCAATGGCTATTAGGATTCAAGGGGCGGAGGTATTTGGAAGAATTTCATACCTCAGTGGTGCTTCACATACCGTAAGGTGATGACCGTAATACAAACCCCTGATTTCCTTGGCCTTAAAGTGATTAAGAAAAAAAGTGAAAAAAAACCTAATTGCTAAGATAAAATCGATGACGTTGGAGCTTCCCCGCAAGATGTAAACAGACAAGCTAAGTGACTATATAAGCGAATGTCTGAGTGACTGATTTGCTGACTGGCTGACTTCCTGACCGGCTGACTACTTAGGATGAGGGAATAATCGAGTAAGTCAAAGAGAAGATGAGCGATTCCCTCACTGTCTTGCTGCTGGAAAGTGTGATGTGTGGCAAGAGACGACGTGTTTCCCCTGAGACATATTTGTACCGCAGCCACGCGCCAAACCAGGACAAAAAAAACATATAAAAGATAATACAATAACGTTCAGGTCATTAGGATTTATTGTGTGTGTGTATGTGTGTGTGTGTGTGTGTGTGTGTGCGTGTGTGTGTGTGTGTGTAAGCGTATGTGTATGTGTGTGAGCACATGTGCCATGTATAATAGGCACACGCGGTCTGGTGCGAGCCTTACACATCAATATCGCGCCTCCGTCTTGTTGTGGGATCAATCAGGGCTGCGTTCACTAGGGTTCCCCGCGCAATTCTGTTTTTTTACTCCCCTAGTGAACGATTGACTACCAAGATGGCATTTTGCTACCAAGATGGCAGCTGTCGAAATTTATCGTTGTGGCTATTCTTATTCTCGCAGAATAACTTGTTGATGACCCTGTATTTGATGCAGCAGAGGTTATAACAGCAGGACATGAAATAATTAAGAAGCAAAAAGAGGAGAGAGAATAGGAAAGGCTTTTTTTGGCCTTTGTTTACATACCTTATTGTGGCGCGAGCTGGCAACGCAACCCAGCGGCAAACCAACTCCTCAAGTCGGTGTGCGGGAGAGAAAACATAATCGCTGTACTTTTTTCTGTACGGCGTACAGTAGCGTTCCGTATCGTACAGAATGCCTTAGTGAACGCCTTAGTTGACCCCTGGTCAACAAGACGGAGTGATTTTGTGTGTTTATCGACAGCGAGGCGAAGCAGCGGCAGGTTACGCAGGACACCCGTTGTCGCGTGAACAGCAGTCTGTTTATGAGGTGCAGCCCACATTTGTTTACTAACAAAAGAAAACGGGAACTGCGCGTGCGCAGATGCGAATACTTTTTGTGTATTTTGATGTACAGGGCCTATTTCATCCCTATATATGTCTAATCTTTCCTGTAAATCTCCAGCCATTTTGTCAGAGAATGCCTGCGAATGATTTTGCTGATAACAAGTCTTTGTTAGTAAACTTTCGCCTCCTGGCTTGCGCAGTTTGAGCCCCCCTTTTGTTGATAAACAAAGACAGATTTGTTGTCGTAAGACGCCTGGGCATGCCTTTGTTGATCAACAAGTCATGTAAGGCCCTTTATGTCAATTTACTAAAAAATATTCACCACCGCTCATGCGCAGTACGTGTTTTCTTTTGTTAGTAAACAAAAGTGGACTGCACTTTATAAACAGACTGCTGTTCACGTGACACCGGTTTCGCGTGAACAGCAGTCTGTTTATGAGGTGCAGTCCACCTTTGTTTACTAACAACATAAAACGCAAACTGCGCATGCGCGGAGGCGGATATTTTCTTTTAAATTGATTTAAAGGGCCTAACATGGCTTGTTGATCAACAAAGGCATGCCCAGGCGTCCAACGACAACAAATCTATTTGTGTTCATCAACAAAAAGGGGGGGGGGGCGCGAACTGCGCATGCCTGGAGGCGAAAGTTTACTAACAAAGACTTGTTATCAGCAAAATCCTTCGCAGGCATCCTCCGACAAAATGGCTGGAGATTTACAGGAAAGATTAGACAAATATAAGGATGAAATAGTACATCAAAATACTAAAAAAATATTCACCTCCGCTCACGCGCAGTTCGCATTTTCTTTTGTTAGTAAAAAAAGGTGGACTGCACCTCATAAACAGACTGCTGTTCACGTGACACCGGCCCTCACCTGTTTTTTCGTTGAGTTAATGACAAAGGCAAATAATCATGTATATTGTAAGTAATTCGCTTGCTAGCTATAAATATTTATAATCATATATATAATATATACGAGTATTTACCACACATACATATATACCAACGTTCTGAACCTTCACTTGTAAGACGCAGGATCGAGGGTTAAAGGGAAGTGTGTGAGGGGGGAATAGGTGGGTTATTAGGGAGGGGGGGGAGTGTAGCACACAAGTGCCACAACACAGTGGCAGCGTGGGTTGGGCGTGGTGTGGTCATTGTGTATATGGGTATATATGGTGTGTGCACATAACCCGTGTGTCAACCCATACCCATGTTAAGCCAAGACCTGCTCACAACATTCCGGGGCTGGGGGAGCTTGGAGCACAAGGAAGCTGTGGGCAAATATATATATATATATATATATATATATATATATTATCAGCTTGTATACAAAAATACATTCGATTTTCCTTGTGTTTTAAGTCATCCCAGCCTCACTCTGTCCTTCTTTGGTCGACTGAACTGTAGTTTGTACCGCTGTAGGTGTGACTTAATCATATAAATCGCTATTTTTGTAGAAAGTATGTAATAAATATTTTCATGAGCTGTGAAGGTTACCTTTTTATCCTCATCCTAGCATGGAAATGCTGGTGTTGATGCACTGGGAAGCAACTCCACCACGAAGATATATAAAAAGAGCATCAAACAAAGAAGCCACAACGAGCCAAGATGGAGTCGGAGATAATTATGGGAGCAGTGACCGGAACACGACAAGGTAAGAATGTATGCAAAGTAGACATACATTACGCTTCAATGAACTATCGTGGGAAAAAGAAATAGGCGAAGGAAAATGGAAGAAATTACATCTAACTTTTAGTAGGGAGAGTATAGTGTAATAGTAGTAGTAATGGTGATGGCAGAAGTGGTTATAGTTGACAATGACTGTCAGTCCCCATGACAGTAACAGTATGTTGTATTCCTAACAGGGGAAGAATAGGACGGCTGGTTCACGGCACCTTTTCCGAAGCTAGATTCCATTTGTGTATCGGCAGAATCTTGGAAAAAACGAACAGACTAAGAGGCTGAAAGTGAGAGAGGGAGGCTGTATGGCACTCTCTAGGGTTCCTCGACAAGGGCGTAAGACAGAGAGAGATATACGTACATCTACTGTAAAAAGGAAGACCATACATATTTATCGAAAATCTGAACATATATAGCAGCACAATATTGTTTAGTTCATGTGTGATCGCTGACCCGGGTGGTACTCCATCGTGCATCCCATCCTGGTCATCTTGGTTATTGGAGGAGGGGCGACAGACTAATGCGCTATGCAATGCCTCACCTCATTAGCTCCTTCGGCGTTAGTATAATCAGTGTTGCGACTTTTACCACTTTTCATATATCCTTGTCAGTGGACCATTCTTCGTATAATCAGTCGGTACACTTTACAACAGTCTCGATATTTTTATCAGCATTGTAGTATTTAAAGACTCCTTAAAACTGATATTCTCACCTTGACATTGATTACAACTTAATTTAAAAATGGAAGATAAAATGTATGGTTTTTCTGTCATCTAATGATTTCGCATCAAAAATGTTGATGTCTGTGTAGGTTATTATTATTATTAGTGTTGCACTATGTGTTCTCTGTTCTGTATGGTTGATGTTGGGTCCTTGTACACCTGGCTAATCGCCTTCCAAAAGTTTTCCTAGAGCTGATCACCTTCCAGACCACGCCTCTCTCTCGCTAATGGCTTCACCTAGGTCTAGCCTCCCACTTCTCTGTCGACATCACCACATTCCCTATGATCATTGCCGACACTCCCATTAAGAGATTAGACGTCCCAGCCTTTATATATATATACAGGAAGTCTCAAGTCGAGAGAGCACATCCAAGCGCACCAGGAGCAACTCATGGTCGCTCCTATTCACCTTACAACCACGTGTTACCTTTACTTGTACCAGTGTCTTAATAAACGACTATCAAAGCAGAGATACCTGTTTCTGCTCACCCTACAGGCGAATAACTATAGTCTATTCACTTAAGCTGGATTCCTGGGCTGGGAGCTGCTCACTGCCTAGCCGAGTTTGTAAGGACGTCGCTGATTGGCTGATAGACCCGGGCTGGGTGGCGATGGTGGTGGTACTTGCCTCGCCGCAACCCAAAACCCTTGCGTTGCCTCAGAAAAATATTCATATTTCTTGGCGTTACTCATCTCTTACACAAGATAGGCCTATTTTGTTTGCATCAGTAAATCAGGCAGTGATTGTTCAACAACAACACGCCGTTCATAACTCAATAGGGTAAAAAATAAAGTCATGACTAACTATCACAAGAGTAGGCAAACCTTTAGGTTTTCAGTGCATTGAAATGTTGTACTCCTACCCGATATAACCAAGCTACCAGATAATATTTATGAAAGCTGAGCCTACCATCGTGTTCATAATACATTGCTGCATATCATGAGCATAAAAAAATTACAGTAAGACTACACTAATATTAAGATAATTGAAGGAAAGCAAAAGAGTGTATAAACATTATTTCTTGCTTATTTTGCTTCAACTCGCTCTAACTCCATAAGTTTTGGTTACATTCAATTTTCAAGAACTGTTTCAAAATCCTTTTACTTTTCCGCTTCCTGTGGTATGTAGCACGTACCAATAATGAAAAAAAGTAGGTGGTGAAAATGGCTAAGAAAGTTAAAACTACTACTGCAAACTGGCACAGTGACGGGGGAGCATTGCTCCCTATATAGGAGAGACTGTTTTCGGGAGAGCTATCAGAGGTTCCACCCGTCACGGCACCAGTTTGAAACAGTTTAACTTTCTTAGCCATTTTGACCACCTACTCTGTTCCTTATTGGTACGTGCTACATACCACAGGAAGCGGAAAAGTATAAGAATTTTGAAACAGTTCCTGAAAATTGAATGTGACTAAAACTTATGGAGTTAGAGCGAGTTGAAGCAAACTAAGCAAGAAATAATGTTTATACACTCTTTTACTTTCCTTCAATTATCTTAATATTAGTGTAGTCTTACTGTAATTTTTTTATGCTCATGATATGCAGCAATGTATTATGAACACGATGGTAGGCTCAGCTTTCATAAATATTATCTGGTAGCTTGGTTATATCGGGTAGGAGTACAACATTTCAATGCACTGAAAATCTAAAGGTTTGCCTACTCTTGTGATAGTCAGTCATGACTTTATTTTTTACCCTATTGAGTTATGAATGGCGTGTTGTTGTTGAACAATCACTGCCTGATTTACTGATGCAAACAAAATAGGTCTATCTTGTGTAAGAGATGAGTAAAGCCAAGAAATATGAATATTTTTCTGAGGCAACGCAAGGGTTTTGGGTTGCGGCGAGGCAAGTACCATCCCCTTCGCCACCCAGCCCGAGTCTATCAGCCAATCAGCGACGTCCTTACAAACTCGGCTAGGCAGCGAGCAGCTCCCAAGAATCCAGCTTAAGTGAATAGACTATAGTCGCCTTACATTTGGTGGCAGCGGTCTCTAGTACAAGGTTAAACGTAAACTGTTCTTTTCCCGCCACCGGGAAAGGGAACAAAAAACGCCCGGCAAAACCCGTGCGTGCCGTCGCCACAATCCCCCACCTACGCCCCCGGGACCTCCACGCCGCGTGATTCAACGTCGCCTCCACCTACGCCGCCCGGACCTCCACGCCACGTGATTCAACGTCGCCTCCACTTACGCCGCCCAGACCTCCACGACGCGTGATTCAACGTCGCCTCCCCCAACGCTTCGTCCCCCTACTCCCATTGTCCACAACTCCACTACAAGACCGCGCGCCCTTTCCGTCCACCCCCCCTTCCTCCACTTTGGGGACACGCGGGCCCGCCTACTCCACCACATCCACGCGACGCTCCACGCCGGGCCGCGTCCTCCACCACATCCACGCACGCTCCACGCCTGCGCGTCCTCCACCACATCCACGCGACGCTCCCTCCCCCTTCCACCCTGTTCCACCTCTCCAAACATTCGTTAAGTACACCATAACATTATTATTTTTTTTTTTTCAAATGTGGCTTTCAATACCCTATAGCTTGTGTCTATCTTTTCATTTTCGGGTTTCAATTTTTGGAAAGTGCCATCTCTTTTTGTGTTTTCCACCTATTATTTTATTCATTTATGACTGTGCTGATATTTACTCGACTTCCTAGGGATTCTGTGGCCTGTTATACCCGCAACGCTGTGTGACTGCTACAGCGTCCGCCTAACAGTGTCCGTTGTCCGTGTCTGATACCCCTGACACGCCACCCTTTGGACTTTATGGGCATCCGCTGATTACGGTATCTGTATTTTGTCAGCGTATAGTCTCTTTTATTTAGTCCCTTTATTTTTTCTTTTGTTACATAAGTGATAAACTGACGCTCCACACTTACACACATACTTTTTGTTCCATCTGTGATACACTAACACTCTCCAACTTACACTGTGTTATTTCATTTTTATTCACGTTCTCTTACGTGTTTTCCATTTCTACGTACTCTATCTAGGATATTTTATTATTATTATTATTATCATTATTTGCCATAACTGTTGTGTACTTTGATATTTTCATTCCCTTCTTTTTTTCACACTGTCACCATCATCATGCCTGCTCCACCAGCGCCAACTTCAGTCACTCTAGTACACGAGGTTCCTTCCTTTCTAAAATTTACAGGCAACAATATTCCGATACACATACTACTCAAAGACGTTGACGATGAGATCGCGCGTCGTAACATCACTGACGATGCAATCAAAATCGCTCAACTAAAGTTCCGCTGTGATTTTGTCTGACTGCCTCACAGGACAATACCTGCAGAGTATTTAATTCTCCCAATTGAGACCTATGACGACTTTAAGACCACATTCAATAAATTTTTTCATGGCAGTCAGAATCCGGTATCCTTGCTCCCATTCTTTAGACTTGCGACACTCACAAAAGGCAAGAACACCCTATTCCAAGTCATGTCAGCTTTGGCAACAATCTTCTAACGTCAAATTAGACTTGATAAGACAGCTGGAATCTTCAGAATGGGTTGATGGAGATGGGAAATGAGTCTACAAGTTGTCGGTAACCCTTTTTGGATCCTACCCTTACATGTTTCTCATACACCCTTCACAGCAAAACAGGCGTCTGATAACACTTTCACTCTGCTCCAACAGACACCTTAACTGCATTTGCTTATAATTTTGGGAGGACTCTTCGTCACTGTGTTTTTTTCAAACAATGCACATTCTTCTATGCCCTGCTGCGGGTTATCAACACAAACACAAACACCACCAACCACGAAGCTCCTCTCGTCCTCCTTTGAACTCCAACACACTCGTTCACTCCTCAAACAATCGTCAAGACAACGTTCATCTCCCACACATTCACCACAGTCCCGTGCTAATCACTCACCTGCCTCGTACTGCTATTACTGCAAAACAAAGGGACACAACGATCGAAAGTTGCTTTAACACGACAACGTCATTTGCCAAACCAGCAGTAGGGCTCCACGCTTTTATGATCACCATGGTCAATGTGGTCACAACACTTCTAAATGTCGGCGCAGGAACAAACGCTCCTGGGATATTCACAGCAACACAAAACACACCTCTGACGGTCGTGAAGGACCACAATCTCCTCGCCATTACAACAGTATAACCCTCAATGACTTCACGCGACGTGCACTTCCTCTGAGCAACACGAGCCAGCTCACACAGATGACCCTTCACTTCCCTTTGTAATCCTTTTTTCTAATACACTTTGGGAGGAACCCAATGAATTTTACCAAGCTGATGTCAACCAGCACTATTTCACCTTGTTTATTGATACAGGGTCTTCAGTAGATATCATGACTAAAGAGTGTTTTTGATAACATCAGATCTGTACGTAATCGAAAATTTTAATCATTTTAGACCTTCTGACCTGCAACTTTGTGGAATCGATGGGCCGGCACTCACTACTCTAGGTAAAAGTTATTTTAACACATACCTATGTCTTGACTCGCCACCTGTCAGCCTGACTTACTATATAGGGCAACGGTATAACCATTCCAGCTGACGCTCTCATTGGCCGTCGTGCTCTAACCCAAAAACAGATCGACCTCTACCCACGCTTACATGGAATCTATTGGCGTGAACGTTTCATTCCAGAGGTCTTGAAACCATCTAGAGCTTTTCCTGACTCTGTTCATACTGACAATGTCTCCTCCACTGCATGCGACTCTCCTGAGTCTTCACAAGCTCTTGATTCCACATGCACTCCTACTGACCAATCTCTGATACAAGTGTTCTCCATTCCTAGTTCTCCACTTGCAATGCCTAACCAGCATTCACCCATCCAGACCCAGGGTCGTCGTTCCGCTGGTCGCCTATCTCGCTCAAAACGAAAACGTAAGACTTTCGTCGCGTATGTAGCCACAGACGCTTCTACGTCTAATGACACCACACCACTTCCAGAAGTCTCACTTCACAAGGTCTTAGAAGACCAAGCTAAGCACTGTCACGCTGTCATCTCGTCCAACGTTGAGCTTCTACCACACACCTGAACACTTGTAGACGTTCGGGTAAAAGGCGTTGCGAACGTCGATGCTATGTCTCTCTCTGAGACGGTCACTCATTCTGCTCTAGCTGTTCCTGCAGCGCTGTGCAGACTCAAAAAATCATGGTAGATCAAACCTTTATGTGGTTAACGTCACCACAGTTCCGGTCACTCTCACTTGTGGTACACGTCTTAGTACAGTTTACGTCTACCCAGCTGACGTTCGTGTCACCGAATGTCCACAAGAGTCCACGAGTTCAGTTAACTCCATTTCAGTTCAGGCGTCTCCAAATTTGTCTGACCTTCAAGTTCATGTGCAAACCACAGACCATCCAGATTCACAGGATGAGCTTATTCAACTCTTGACCGAGTTCAGGAGTATTGTCTCTCTCCCCGGTGAGACACTAGGTTTAAAACCCAACGTCGTCCCCTCATAAAATTAAGCTTATGAAGAACGCCCAAACCCGGGCCTACATACCAGCGTATCCCCATGATCCACAGTAAGAATGCCATTGTTGATCGCATGGTCTTCGAAATGCTAACTGATTGGAATCATTGAAAGACTCGAGCAGTCCTTTCAATAGCCCAATCAATGTTTCCTGGTTCCAAAGAGCCCCAGGCGAATGGCGCCCTGTAATCGATTTTTGGGCTCTTAACAAACTGAATGTTCCTTCTCGGTAACCCCATCTGCCCAGTCCTCGAGTATATTTTTGCAGAATTTAGGTGATCATAGCACTGTTTTTTCCACCTTGGATTTGTTGCTCCGCTTTTTGGCAAGTCGAACTTGACGCAGAAAGCCGTGAAATACCTGCTTTTTTTCTACACCCTCAGACATTACCATACTGTCACATGCTATGGGGTCTTTCTGGATCACCCGCGGTATTCCAACGCTTGATCAATTCCATATTCACTGGTTTAAAGGGTAAAAACACTGTTTTTCCTACCTTGACGACTTGATCGTTTTTCTCTAAATCAGTCCCAGAACATCTCCAAAAACTTAGAAAAGTTTTCACTCCTCTTCAGGACGCAGGTTTTGAAACTTAAACTCTCCAAAAGGCGTTTCTACGCAAAGAAACTACCTTTCTTGGCCATCTATTTTAAAGCTGACGGTATTCAAACGTCAATGACCAAAAGTCAGCGCTGTAACTAATTATCCTACTCCAGTCAATGTAGATCAAGTCCGTAGTTTCGTAGGATTTAGGCTCCTATTACCCGCAGATTTTATCAAAGGTTTGGGGCCCCCATGGCTTATCCACTCACTTCACTCTTCCAAAAAAGATGTGCCCTTCCAATATTCTGACAGTCAGGAAAATTCTTTCGCTGCTCTTAAGCACGCTCTCACTTTTTTGGCGCCTGTTCTTGCGTACCCTGTACTACCTAAAAACCTTTCCATTCTCAACACTGACACTAGCTACCTGGTCTCTGTGCTGTACTCATGCATGACCACGATGGTAAACAACGCCCCATCGCGTAAAGCCCCTCGTCTACTTAACAAGGCAGAGAAGAACTACGCATTTACGGGGATCGGAAGCCCCTTTCAGTCATTTGGTCCTTAAAGAAATTTCGTTACCCCATTCATGGCTATCCTATCAAGGTTTCCCTTTCGGATCATAAAATCTTACCGTCACCTCTTCAAGGCCAAGGACGCAGTCAGGACGCATGGCTCGATGGCTACTTACAAAATTTAGATTTCATGCCCGAGTTTTTCGTACATTCAAGGGGAAAGCTAACTTGCAGCTGATGCTCTTTCTCGGCAACTGTGGGACTTGCATGTCCTGTCCCCACGCAAACATCCACATTTGACACGCTTTCTCACTATGATCTCTACACCTGCTCAACGCAATGACCGCCACATGGTCAAAGGTTTATCTATTACCTTGAATCAGGTGATGACTCCCGACATTCCTAAGGTTCCTTCTCTTTCACATTTCCCTCCTTCAGGAACAGTTGCTCTACAAAGCAACCACACTTACAGCAAGCATGAACCGCTCGTCTCATCCACCAAATTGTCATTCCTCCAACTCATGCCCAGTCTGTCCTTAAACTAATTTATGACACAAAACCCCAATGGTTTCCAAGTCATCCTGGCAAGGAAAGTCCACTTTCCACAAGCTCGACTTAAAATTCTTCTGGCTCACCATGAGAAAGGATAGCATGACTACATTGAAGTATGTCCCTAGGTGTGCAAGAACTAAAGGTGATATACATGCTCATATTCCCATTCTCAGTTATCCTGTGGGCCTTCAGCACCATGGGAAGTTCTGGCATTGATTTGTTGAAACCCCTCTTACTGAACGTGGAAATCAATATTTAATGGTTGCTGTTGATAATTTTTTTTACGTTTTTTTTTTTCCATTTTTTGCTCCACTGCCTAACAAATCAGCACAAACAAGTGGCACGTGCATTTCTTGATTTATGTCATTTTTTCCGTTCACTACTCCAGATTCTGTTGTCTGATAACGGCACTGATTTTTTTTTTTTAAGTTCTTGATTCCTTGTGCCAACAGTTCAATATCAGGAAGTGTAATGTTCTTGCTTACCGGCCCCAGTTTCTAACGGTTTGGTAGAAACGTTGCAACCGTAAAATCTTCAACACTTTACGCTCCCTTATTCCTGACACTGACACCTTTTGGGACACCTATGCTCCTCAGGTGATGGCTTCTCTCAATTCCACCATCAACAAGTCTGTCTCTGAGACACCACAATACATTCTGTTTGCTCAGGACAAATGTCTTCCTTATGATCTTTTGTCCAAACCTTCTAAGCCTATATACATCTATGATGACTTTGTCAAGACTAAGGTTCACACGTTCCAACAAATACACCAACGTATCCAACAATCACTTGCTCTCTCTAAAGCTGATATGCTCCTATATCACAATAAGTCAGCTTCCACATTTACACTTGACGTAGGTGACATTGTGTATTCCCTTGTTGCAGTCAAACACTCCAAATTAGACCCTAAGTTTGACGGCCCCTGCCAGGTCATAGCTCAAGAACATGGG
The DNA here is from genome assembly GCA_016584305.1 of Chionoecetes opilio. NCBI lineage: Eukaryota > Metazoa > Arthropoda > Malacostraca > Decapoda > Majidae > Chionoecetes > Chionoecetes opilio. The sequence continues at coordinate 22,399 of JACEEZ010001229.1, read as the reverse complement.
AATAAGGTTCAGCTGCTTCACTTAACTGACGGCTCTAGGAAAGTTGCCCATCTTGACTGACTAAAGAAAGTTTCCTCGGGCCTTGACTGTGAGGACCCTAACCTCGTTCCTGCTGAATCTCACCACCCTCAATCACAGCCTCAACCAGCTACTTCTACTTCCACTTCTACTACTCCTTCACCAGCTCCTCAATCCTCTGGCCATCGTTATTTCCTCCGTTGTAGTGTGAAGTAGCTATTTCCCTTTCTTTCTTTTCCATGTACCTTATGATGTATTTTTTGTACATATTGTATTATGTCTCAATTTTTTTTTTCGTACTCATATGTCTGAGTACCATGCCGATACCTTCCACGATTTATGTTTTCCACATTATTTTTTACGAGTACGTATCCTTTTCCTGTGTCCTTCTCCTATTTTCTATTCTAATATATATATATATATATATATATATATATATATATATATATATATATATATATATCTTGACATTTCAGGGTGACAAAGACACTCGCCATTCTTGGGGTTGTTTATGCGCAACGTTTCGCCAAAAGACACTTGGCATCATCAGGCTAAAATAGTTAAAAAAAATAATATACTATACTGCAAAAAAGCGAACATATAAAAGAATTTTTTTAAACAATAAAATAATCCTATATTATCTAAAAAAATAATAAATATAATAAATAAAATACAGTTTATACTTAACGGACCTTGGTGTGCATGCTGTCTGAGTTGGCAGAGGACTGAATGAACAATAGTTTGCGGGTAACATTTCGACTCGTGTGTGGCGATCGAAACGAGAGTCGGACAATCGAAACAGTGTGATAATCATTTGAGTATATGTAATTGGGATGAAGTGCCTGGTTATTAAGATCAGGGGACAAGTGCTTGATGTGTATGGATTCTAATAATTTAGTGTCACTAGGGTAGTGTGCCTTGGATAGGATACTAAAGTCATTCATAGAAAAAGGGTGATCTAAATCATGTGAGTGTGAGCGGATTGCAGATTGCGAAGGTGAAGAAATGGGTCGACCAGTACGTGCAGAAACACCTTTATTAGGGTACGCCGTAGGTTCAATGAAAAGTGAATTATAGATTATTTCGAATTTGGCAGGGTGTTTTCTTCTGTAAAATTGAATTGTAAGGGTGGTTTGTCCTCTTCAACTTTTTGGTTTGAGCACTTCTTGCTATGCAAAAATGGACTTATATATTTATATGCAAAACATAGCTTAAAGTGCGATTTTTTATAGTAACAATTGCTCAAATGCAAAAATGGAATAAGATAAAATCGTCTTAGAATTCCATTTTACATAGGAAATTGGCATGCCAAAGTTGAGAAAAAGAATTTTTTTTATACGGCGTACCCTAACCAGGGTACCAAAATAATTGGATTGGGTTACGATGGGAGGAAGGACAAGACCAGGGCGATGGTGCCCGACAGCTATGGGAAACTGCACCCAAGGTTGATCAGGGAGGAGCATGTGTCAGTGACAGAGGAGCCATTTGGAAGGTACCTTTGGCACTTTGTACCAGAGGACCCGGTGCCACCTGAGAAGCCTGCGTTCAAGGTGGCTCTACTCTCTATGATCTGCTGGTGACATACGACTCCACTGACTCACTGATCGTACTGCAAGGTGACTCAACTAGGGCCAACACGGGGTGGAAAGGTGGTACTCACGCCCATTTGGAGAAGATGCTGGGACGCAAGCTCTTCTGGAGTATTTGCGTGTTGCACACAAACGAATTGCCCCTGCGCCACCTTATCACCAGCATCGACGGGCCTACCTCATCTGACACTGGCTTCACGGGTCCAGTGTGCAGTCTGCTGTCCAGCGTGAATGAGATGCAGTACAACGCAGAGTTCAGAGGAGTGCCAGGCGGTGAAGATCTCACGGAGATACCGGAGTATATCCTGGTCAACATGTCCACTGACCAGCAGGTCTCCTACCAGCTGGTCCAGGCTGTGAAGCGGGGCGTTCTCCCGTCCGAGCTGCCGGAGATCAAGTGTGGCAAGGTATCCCACTCCAGATGGCTCACCACAGCCCAGTCGCTCGTGTACATGTGGACCAGAAAACATGGACTGACTGACAAAGAACTGAACACCCTGGATATCCTAGTCAAGTACTACCTGCAGGTGTACTTCAAACTCTACTACGACATCAAGGTTCACCACAGATTAGAGGACGGCCCCAAGCACATCCTCACGCAGCTCAGAGTGATGAGATCGCAGCCCAAAAAGGTCCAAACAGCTGTGACCTTATACGTGCGGACAGGAGCATGGTTCGCTCACTCAGAATGTGTCCTCCTTTCGCTGATGGCGAGTCAGAGTGAGGACGACCGCAGGTTCGCCGTGTCCCAGATTTTGAAGCTGAGGGCTGGCGAGGAGTATGGGGACACCAGTGTAAGACCTCGCATCACACCCAAACTGAACTTGTCAGCCACCAGCTTGCAGACACTGATCAGCTGGCAGCCTGGCCAGGTGCACGAGCCGGCATTCACCTGTTCACTGTCCGGGGATCAGATCCAGGAGATCCTGGTCAAGCCGTACGAGGTTCCGGAGTTCTCTATCCACACTCAGAGCACCGAAAGAGTCGTGAAGCAGGTGACAGAGGCTGCGGCAGCAGTGGTGGGGCAGCAGGCCAGAGACGGGTTCATCCGGGCTCGGGCCCACCACCGGGAGACCATGCCCTGCTTCAGGTCTAAGAAGGACATGATGGACACGTTCTAGGCCAACGTAGAGGCTGTGACACTGTGTTGTAGTGCCTGATGAACCAACTGATCAGAAAGATCTTACCACGCTAGTCATTTGGAACTCATATTGGTGCATGATGCAATAAACAGGACCAACCGGACACTGCGTACTCATTTAAGCATTATTCAATAAGGGTGCAATATAAAAGTGCGATTTTGCATAGTAAGAATTGCTCAAATGCAAAAATGGATATAGATAAAATCGTCTTAGAATTCCATTTTACATAGGAAATTGGCATGCCAAAGTTGAGAAAAATAATTTTTGTTATACGGCGTACCCTAACCTTTATGCTCAGAAAGCCTAAGGGTTAGATTCCTTGCTGTCTCGCCGACGTATCTAGCGTTACAGCTAGAACATTTGAATTCGTAAATTATGTTAGAAATAAGGGCTTTAGGTATAGAGTCTTTATATTTGAAATGTGTTCTTAAGGTAAATGATTTAGTAAAAATACATTTAAATTTTGAGTTAGGAAGATGTAACTTCAGTAGATCATTGAGTTTTTTTCGAATGGTGTAACTGAGATGGCCGTAAAATGGAAGTTTAATATAGTGTGTGTCTAATATGGGTTCGGGTTCGTTCGACATGGGGTTGAACTTTTCATTTAGGAATTTGGAGATGGTTGTTTCAATTAATTTGAGGGGGTAGCCATTATTTTGGACAAAATTAGTAAGGAATTTGATTTCATTGTCAAAGGCAAACCAGTTCGAAGAGAAACTATAGCATCTGTGTAGTAAGGTCTTAGTAGTATTGATTTTAAAAAGGTTAGGGATGAATGAAACATATTGAGTTCCCAAGCCAGTGGAAGTAGGTTTTCTATAGACTGAGGTGGTAAGATAATTATTTTTACGAGTAACTAGGATATCCAAAAATGGTAGTGATAATTGATTTTCAATTTCATATGTGAACTTAATGTTTGGGTGCTGAGAGTTAAGGTAGTTTAAAAAATAAGGGAATGTGCTCGGTATTTTTAAAGAGTAAAAAAGTGTCGTCTACATATCGTTTATAATAAAAAGGTTTAAAAAGCTTAGGACAGTTAGACAACCACATTTCTTCATGGTGACATAGAAAGGCATTATCAAATGAAGGACCTAGACATGACCCCATGGAAACACCCTCAGTGTGGACATAATTTTTTTTGTTAAATATGAATGGGGAGTCTCTTCTAGCTAAAGTTAATAAATCAGAGAAATGTTTTTTTGAGTAGTTAAGAAAAATGGTAGCATTATGAAATAAATTATCAGTGATTATTTCAATAGTCTCATCTAATGGAATATTTGTAAATAATGACTGGATGTCAAAACTAGCCATTACCGCGTTGTTTACGTTAATTGTTTTTAATTCATGTGCAAATTCAAAAGCGTTCTTAATTGTGTGTTCATTACTAGTTAGTGGGTCAATTATCGGGACGAAGTATTTAGCTAGGTTATAGTTAAAGGTGCCTATAGTACTAAGAATAGGACGTAAGGGGTTACCTATTTTATGTGTTTTTGGTAATCCATAGAGGACGACAGGAGAAGAGCCACTAGGAAATATATAATGGAAAACATCTTTAGTAATAACTTTTAATTTAAGTAATGTTCTAAGGTGACGGATAATCTATCCTCCATTTTAGTGATGAAAGAAAATGTATTGTCAGTGAGGACTTTAAATTTAATTTTATCACCAAGGATGGATTCAGCTTTGTTAATATACTCAGTTTTATCAAAAATTACACACCAAGGTCCGTTAAGTATAAATTGTATTTTATTTATTATTTATTATTTTTTAGATAATATAGGATTATTTTATTGTTTAAAAAAACTCTTTTAGATGTTCGCTTTTTAGCAGTATAGTATATTAATTTTTTAAACTGTTTTAGCCTTATGATGCCAAGTGTCTTTTGGCGAAACGTTGCGCATAAACAACCCCAAGAATGACGAGTGTCTTTGTCACCCTGAAATGTCAAGATGTATCTACCTAAGAATACCAACTATATATATATATATATATATATATATATATATATATATATTATATATATATTATATATATATATTATATATATATATATATTATATATATATATTATATATATATATATGTATATATATATTTGTGTCCATTTCTATTGTGTCCCGTCTCCTTTGTTCAGTTTCATGTTATTCCTTTTGTCGAGATGAGGACATCTCGGGTAGCGTCACCGAGCATACAGTATGTAGGTTATTATTATTATTAGTGTTGCAGTATGTGTTATCTGTTCTGTATGGTTGATTTTGGGTCCTTGTACACCTGGCTAATCGCCTTCCAAAAGTTTTCCTAAAGCTGATCACCTTCCAGACCACGCCTCTTTCTCGCTAATGGCTTCACCTAGGTCTAGCCTCCCACTTCTCTGTCGACATCACCACATTCCCTATGATCATTGCCGACACTCCCATTAAGAGATTAGACGTCCCAGCCTTTATATATATACAGGAAGTCTCAAGTCGAGAGAGCACATCCAAGCGCACCAGGAGCAACTCACGGTTGCTCCTATTCACCTTACGACCAAGTGTTACCTTTACCTGTACCAGTGTCTTAATAAACGACTATCAAAGCAGAGATACATGTTTCTGCTCACCCTACAGGTGAATAACTAGTCGCCTTACATCTGCATCCAACGGAATGTAAGAGCGGGACAGTTACCCATTATTTGTTGTACCAATACTTTTTTCGTTTCAAGATCAATCTCTATATATGTATAGTACTTATGGTTATTTGCAAGCTATTTAATTTTTCTTTTTTATCCTCAACCTATTGAATGAATCTGAAAGAAAGTTTGTTAGTCTGTTTGTCATTTCTGCCTGGATGGCTATCTGCTTTTCTGCCTGTCTTTTTATCTAGCTGTCTCGCTCTCTCTCTCTCACTCTCTTTTTTTTTTCCTCTCTCTCTCTCTTTTCCTCTCTCTCTCCTCTCTCCCTTTTCTCTCTCCTCTCTCTCTCTTTCTCTCTCTCTCTCCTCTCTCTCTCTCTCTCTCTCTCTCCTCTCTCTCTCTCTCTCTCTCTCTCTCTCCCCTTCTCTCCTCTCTCTCTCTCTCTCTCTCTCTCTCTCTCTCTCTCTCTCTCTCTCTCTCCTCTTCTCTCTCTCTCTCTCTCTCCCCTCTCTCTCTCTCTCTCTAAATCCATGCACTTCCTGTTTTGGGTTTGGCTCTTTAAATTTTATGTGGTTTTTGTGCTCAACCTCGGTGTACAAGTTTTTTTTTCTCGTGGATGTTTTCATTGTGTGCGTCTGTGTATGTGTGTGCAGCCACGCAATACAATTATGTTTATCCTGTGGATAGTATAATTAAGTATACTTTCTTTTCGTTCCCTTTCCTTTTTTCCTTCTTTCCGTTCCCGCTCCATAATAAGATATACCGTTTTATTTATTTAAAAACCTAAATTTCATTTGTTCCCATTTTTCCATTACCTATTATTAACAATATATTTCTGCGGCATGTATGATATATTTGTTTATCATACATAAGTTTTTCACTACCTTATGTTATAAATTTTTGATTTAACAGCATACGATTTCCATTCCTTTATATATATATAAAATATATAATATATAATAATTTTATTTTTATATATATATATATATATAATATATATTTTATATATATATATATATATTTTAAAATATATTTTATATATATAATATATATATATATATATATATATTATATATATAATAAAAATTATATAATATATATTTTAAAATAAAATATATATATATATATATATATATTTTTACAATTGAATATATGTACAACTGAAATGGAATGAATCAGACCCGAACAAGATCAATTGATTGTTTTATTAACCCATAACTGGTTAAGGGATACGGCTGAAGGGAAATAATACCGCTAAGAAACACTTAGTTTGCCAATGACCTTAAAGTACTAACACTGCGGAGCAACACCTTCGTTTGAGTAATTTTCGGCGCATGCCAGTATGCGTTAACAATACAAACACTTGGTAACGCTGGAGTGACAGACAACCGAGCCGGAACGAGGACACTACTGCCTAGCCTCATGGTGGTTTCATAGCCAACCCTCGCCCCCACCCAGCCCCTACCGCTCAGCCGTAGGATACCAGGGGCGCGCTGCACCCCCCTGGCCCGCCCCGGCGGACCCTGACCCCCCCCGNTTTAAATTTAATTTTTTCACCAAGGGAGGGGATTTCAGCTTTTTAATATACTCATTTTATCAAAAAATTAACACCAAAGGTCCGTTAAGAAAAAATTGTTTTATTTATTATTTATTTTTTTTTTTAGAAATATGGGTTTATTTTATTGTTTAAAAAAATTTTTTAGATGTTCGCTTTTTAGCATTTATAGTATTTTAATTTTTTAAAACGTTTACCTATGAACCAAGTGTCTTTGGGGAAATTTTCCATAAAAACCCAAAAATGAATTTTTGTAAAAGTCAAAGTTTAAAATAAATAAATATAATATATATAATTATATTTTAATATATATATATTATATATATATATTATATAATATATATATTATATATATAAAAATATATATATATATATTATATTATATAGTATAAAATTTTTGGGGTCCATTTCTATGTGTCCGTCCCCTTTGTTCAGTTTCATGTTTTTCCTTTTGTCGGATGAGGACATCCGGGGTAGCGTCCCG
>JACEEZ010001229.1:0-12500 GCA_016584305.1 Chionoecetes opilio | reverse complement strand
TTTTGCCCCACCGAATTGTGGCCATCTTGGATTTGTGGGTCAAAATAGTAAAAACACAAACTGATGTCAAATTTTGGAAAGGTATTCATACATGAATCTAGGTGCTCCTTTAAAAGTAAATTTTCATGAGGGCCCATCTTGGGGGGCTGCGGGAAAAAAAAATGCCGGGGATTTTTGGGGGGGTGGGGGGAAAAATTTTTTAAAAAAAGGTCCAAATAAGTCAAATCAATTGTAAAAAACATCTTAGCCGGTAGGTCACAAAATTCGGTTCTGATCCTACTAAAGAAACTCTTCAAGGTGGCCCCGGGGTCGCCCCCCAAAAAATATTTCGGTACTCCTACCCGTAACTGGGGGAGGGTACTGTAGCCAAGCCTGTAATTAAATTTTACCTGTAGATAGTATTTAAGTATACCTTTTTTCCGCCCGTTTTCCTTTTCATTTTTTCCCTTTTTTTCTCCCCTCCAAAATATGATTTTCCCGGGTTTATTTTTTAAATTTAGAAATTTATATTTTTTTTATTTACCATTACCTTTTATTATCACAATTTCATGTCCCTTTAATTGTTATGTTCAAAATTTGGTTTTCATCATCACTCTGTTTTTTTTAATTTATGTCTTTTATTATTGTTTTACAGCATACGTTGTCATTCCTTAAAATATATATTATATTATATATATTATATTTATATAATATATATACAGGGGTGGGGAAGGGGCTTCGGAGGCCCCCCTCGTCGTCCCCTCCCAAAACCACTCGACACCTAAATGAGGCTCAAAAAAGGGCCGACCGCAGCCCCAGCGCGAGGCGAGTTTGCTAGCCGACGATCCCTAAAACGTCGTGATGATGAGAGTGAACCACAACTCGCATCGACATGTCCGTCAGGAGCGAGGACCAGCAGGGACCGCGCAGGCAAGGGACTGGACCCTAGGGTAAGGGTCGCGCCGCCCCCCCAAATTTCAAGCGAGAAGCCGGGGAGGCCCCAACCCAGGAGAATTCCCTGGCCATCACGGCCCTCGAGGGACGATAACCCGACACTGAAGATGGAGGTGAGGCCCAATCTCTACGGAGAATACATCCTCACCCCCAAAGGAAGAGGAGTCTGGGGCGCTCTGCGGCGCCTCGCTGACGAGGGCAAAGGGTGCCCTCCTTGCCCTATGTGGGGGGGCAAAAGGTTGCTGGAGCGCTACCCTGTTGACTTCCCACTCGATGCGGTGAAGGCAAAACCCCCAGTGGTCCCCGCCACACGGTGCGTGGCTGGGACAACACACCCACGAGGCAGGGATGATTGCCCGAGGGGCAGCCACCTCCCAAGCGACCCTGCGTTCCTGGGGCACCTACACCTTACGCCCCTCCCGGAGCGACCCGGGGGGTTTTGGTACAAGTGCCAGCGATTAAACCCACCTGCAAGTTAGGTGCAAGCACTCCGTCAGGGGTGGAGTGTGCAGCCTTAACCACCCGACGGAGGATTTTTTTTTTTTTTGGCCGCCAAAAGGGCCCAGGAGGCCCCACCGCAAAAGTGTCCAAATTTGGGGGAGGAAAACCACGCCGGAACCCTCAGTGTCCTAGAGGTTCGCGGATCCCCTCACCCTCGCCGGCAGAAACAGTTTGGGCACCACGGCGGCAACACCGCCATCATAAACAAGCGGACAACCACAGAAAAAAACAACAGCGGCAACCCCGCTTCACCCTGCCCCCCTACCAGCCAGGCCCCCTGGGTCAAGGCCATCAAACAGCCTTTCCCCCCCTAGTCCCGGGGCCCCCACCCCAGCCGCGGGTCGGGGGTGGGGAAAGTGAAGCGCAGCTGACAGTATCAGGGGGGAGGCGGCTACCATCACCCCCGCCCATTTCCCCCCCCTGCCAAACGGGAGATGGGACCGGCCCCCGCCCACCCCCACAGGAGAGCCCCAAGGTCACCCGCCAGCCACCACCTGCCCTGCTCCCTGAAGCCCCAGCGAAGGAGAGCCGACAGACGTCGCGCTGCCTCATGCCCCGCAGGGGAAAACATTCACGTCAGCGAGGAGACTCGTGCAATTGGACTGCTATCGCCCGCATATGCATGTTATAGGAGGCTCCTCCACCGCCCGGACCGCCCCTGCCACCGGGAGGAATTTTGACCCCCTTCCTCGAGGAGATTGAATCCCCTAAATACGGGGGCCCGTCAGTCACGCCCACCACAGGGGGATCCGGCCCAGCATTCCTCCTCCAGCAGAGAACCATGTCCACGCGGACCACGTGACAAAACACCCCCCCATGCGGCGCCCCCGGCGGCCGCCCCCGGGCTCAAGGTGCTGCAGGGGAAAATGCCCAGGGCCTCCCCCCCAAAAAATCAGGTGCTCAGGCCATCTTCGGGGAGGCCCTTGACGGGTTTCCTACAGGAGACGCTCACACCTGCTGACTTTAAGTGGCGCTTTGCGGGTACAGTCTCACCGTCCCTGCCAGAGGGCACCCGTGGCTGCGTGACCGGGTGAGGAGCCCCATCCCTCACCGCAGAACACCGACCCGGCGCACTGTGGAGAGGGGTGGAGGTTTGGCGGTGGATGCACATGGGGGAAACTCGCCCTCACTGGTACAACCTTAAGGAGCCAGCGACACCAACTGGAGGCGGGGAGCTGTCCCCCATGCATCCACACTAGCCTCCTATGGCGGGCGTTTTAAAACGCCCCCCAACCCCACCCTGCATCAGTGTGGAAACCAACCGGACGGGTCGTCACTAGAGTTTTGCTCGAGGAGTCCCTCACATCATTCCTCAACCCCCGGGGAGCCCACCCCGTGGGGGGGGGGAAAGGCCCTTCCCTTGGTGTCGGGTGCCCTGGGGGCCGGGCACGTGGCGGTGCACCCTCGCTCACCAGTGACCACTACCCCACCCTCACCACCCCTATGCGTCGCCCGACCCCGCCACGCCCTTTGCCCCGATGGAACATCAAGAGGGGGGACTGGGGCAATTTTCATGTTTCCCTTGACGAGTGGGGGGTTTATTACACCCCCCGACAAACCGCACCAAAGGGGAGGGACCTCACGGCACCCCTTCAGAGGGCAGCCGACGCAGCCATTTAAGTGCTCTCCGGGCCCCCCACCGTCCCGACTGGTGGTTTACAACGAGGACGTGGGAGCACAACCACCGAGTCAACCTGCAAGAAAGCTGTATAAACGACACCCCAACCCCACCAACCGGGCTGTTGCAGGATTGGGGTGACTCCCGGTCGGCAGTGTCCAGGGGGCCAGGGAGGCCAAGTGGTTGGAGTGGTGCGCCTCCTTAAAACCACACACCTCCCCGGCAGCTGTGGGGGAAATGTCAGGACGGTTTCCCGGGTTTGCCGCCCCGCACCCCCGGCCCCCCCCACACCCCACCGAGAGGGGAGAGACTCATGGCGTTTTAACCCGCGCGTGGCCCCAGCGCCAATTTTCCTCTCGCAAACGCCACCCCCAGAAACACTTCGACAAACCGGCGGGGCTGTCAGGGGCCGGGGGGAACCTGACTGGCGGCCCACCTCTTCACTCCCCAGGAACTGCATCGGGAGGAAAAAAGGGCGCGACACAGTGAGGGACGGAGGGGCGTGACATATCCAGCCGCTCTCCCGGGGCCCTGCCGGGACCCGCGCCCCCTTCCCCTAAAACGGTCTTGGTGGCAGGCCACCTGCTACCAGCGTGGAAGGAGGCCGTATTCAGCCCATCCCAAGCCCGGAGCCCACCAAGCTCGGGCCTTTTCCCCCTCATCAGTGACGGCAAAAACAGCCGAGAGAAGGGGGTGCCTTCCGCGCTGCAGTGGCGCGGGGGAGCCCTCCACCCTCACGTGTTTGGCTTACCCGCGGCTGGGCACAGCTGACAGCCTCCTCACCCTGCTGCTCGGGCCAACAACTCCCCCACATCACAGTCTTCCCGCCCTTAGAAGCGTTCGAGCTGGCCAGCCCCTCACGCTATTCTCGCCCCCCTCGCGAGGAGGGGATCCGGGGAAGACTGCCGCCGGTCGAGGACTACCCCCCGCACCGTGGGCCAGAGTCAAGTTCCGGGGCCTAAAAATCACGTAAAGGAACTGGAGAAGGGGACGCCCCAGGGCGGCATCCTCAGCCCGTTCCTGTTCAACTGCTGGGGGGAAAGAGCTAGTCGCCCTGCCCTTCCCAGGCTGGCACCGTCCTGTCAGCTACGCCGACGACCGGCCCCTCGTTGTCCCCGGGCGGGGTGACAGGCTTTGCAAACGCAGCGCGCTCTCGACCTCATACCCCAAGTGGGGAGCGGGGCCCTCAAGATCTCGACGAAAAGCCCCGGGCCCTGACTATAAAGGCAGCCAACCCAGTCTGTCAGTGCGCGTCCAGGGCATGCCTGGCCTGGACGGCTCCTACTGTACCCGGGGTGTGGTCGACGCGGCTGTCGTTCACAGCGCAGTTTGACACCTGGGGAAAAAAGGACGGGGCCCAGGCTGAACGTGATGGGGCCAGACGCGGTTTAAACGCCGGCCCCCACTTCTCTGTCCTCCGCCTGTACTAGTGCAGGCTGTGCGCTCCCTGGTGGATTTTTGCGCCCCCTGTCATCATCGCGCTCCCCCCCAATCAGCAGGAGCGGCTCGAGGTGCTCCAGAACAATGCCTGAGGACCTGTGGGGGCTCCGGATGGCCCAGCCCCTGCGTAAGCAGAGCGAGACCAATTGGGCCCCTGCCCCCAGGGTTCAGTGATCAGGCCTGTCGCGTGGCCCAGAGTTTCCCCGCGACGGGGGGGGCCCGGCGCAGAGGGACTCCGGCTGGCCATGACGAGGGCACGAGTCCCGCGCGGCAACCGTGCTCACAAACACCCGTGCCCCCCCACACCCTCATTCCGCGGGGATCACCGGGCCGTAGGGGAGGCCGATGCCCCCGCCCCCACCTACAATGCTCCGCCCCCTTGGGGGCCCCCCCCCCCGCAGAGTTCACCCCACGCTTTTCCTGCCTGTAAAGCCATGTGACCACCCGGGAGCGCGGCAGACGCGGTGGCCATGGCCCAGGCGCCGAGCGGGACGCCGGTATTTTTTCACTGACGGCTCCCCCCCCCGACCCGGATAGTGGCAAAACAGGTGCCCGTTCTCCCCACGGGTGGGACAGACTGTTTGGCGGGTTAAAACAACTGCCCAACTCCGATGAGCTGGGGGCCCCCCCGCACGCCCTCGAACAGCCTGCACCGCCGGGGGCAACTGTGGAATTCACCCCGACTCCTGGACGGGGGGGGCCCCTCCAACACCCGCCCCCCAAGGACAACGTGGGACCCCCACACCACCATCTGGGCACCCTACAGAGCCTTGTCGCGCAGGGAAGGGTGTCAGGCTCAACGGATCCCCAGCCACGAGGGGCCCGAGGTAACGGGGCGGCGGACGGGGCCCCAAGCGGCCCCCGGGGCCCCCCAGCGTACCATGCACGTGCCTCCCCCCTACCGTAAAGGCGCGGGCGAGAGGGCCGCAGCACACTGCGCTCACCAGACACACCGAGAGGGGAGGCCGGGAAGAGGCAGGGGGCCGGTACGCTGCCCCACCGACTACCCCCCACTGGACGACCCCCAGCAAAAAAACCCAGGGAGAGGCGCACTACTGCAGCGTGTGCGTCTGGGCTACTGCCCAGGAGGAGCTACGGAGGACTTCAGGGGAAAGTGTGCGACCACTGCGAGATGACCCGTCGCCCACTGGTGCACTACCTCCTGTCCTGCCCCGCCCCGCCCCCCTGGGGCCCCGGCCCGGCCCCCCCCCCCCCCAGTGCAGGTGGGGGGTGTGAGTGGCGTGAAGGCAGGCCGCCCTCAGGTCCGCCACCCCCCGAGAGACGGATTTTGGGGGTGCGCGAGCAGCGCCCCCCCCCCGCTGAACACCCCCCCCCCCAAAACCCCCTGTCGCCCCCGGGGCAGGGTGACCGTGACGAGGTGACTCACCGTCACCACGTCTCCAGCGACCCTCCCGTGCCCCGAAGGGATACCCTCCTCATGGGGGCTGTGCCCGCTTTGTCTTCCCTTTTCTCCGGCATATGTTTCTGTAATCCTTGTATTTTGGTGTGTGTCCTGTATCTTATTGCAAAAACCTTACAAATCAAAAAAATTTTATATATATATATATATTATATTTCAATTTGAAAATGATCAAATTTGGGTTGTCTTATTACTTTCCCAGGGGGGGCGATTTTAACGCCAATCCCTCCTGCAGTCAAGTGTCGGCAACCCAACCCCACGGGGTCGTCACCTGCAGTCTTGCTCGAGGGGGTCCCCGCATCCATCTCCTCAACACCGGGAGGGCCCCCCACTCCGGAGGGGGGGGGGGGGGGAGGGACCTCACCCTTGGTGTCGGGTGACCTAGCGGGCGGCGCATCGTGCAGGGGACCCTCGCTCACCCGTGACCCCACGCCCCACTCACCCCCTATCAGCGGCCCGCCGATCCCGCCACGCCCTCCGCCGCGATGGAACATCAAGAGGGCGGACTGGGGGGAAATTTTTGCTTCCCTTTACGAGTGGTGGGGCACTTTTGAACCATCCGGCGACCTGCACCAACAGGAGGCGACCCCACGGAAACCCCTTTAGAGGGGAGCCGACGCAGCCTTCCCAAATGCTCTCCCGGGGCCCCCGCCACCGCCCCCATGGTGGTTCACAAGAGGACGTCAGGGAGCACAACCACCGAGCAACCTGCCCGAAAGCTGTATAAACGCAGCCCCCCCCCCACCAACCCGCGGCTGTTCAGGGGGGGTTTACTCGCGCTCGGCAGGTGTCTCGCGGGCCGGGAGGCCAAGGGTTGGGGGTGGGGCGCCTCCCTTTAAACCCGCACACCTCCTCGGCCAGTGTGGGGGAATGTCAGGGGGCTTCCCGGGGCCCCCCGCCCTGACCGGCCGCCCACACACACCCCCCCACCGAGAGGCGGAGAGGGTCATCGGGTGTTAAACCCCGCGAGGCCCCAGCGCCCAAATTCCTCCCCCACACGCACTCCAGCAAAAGCTTGACAAAAACCCCCGGGCGAGGCTGTCAGGGAGGGCGATAGTCCCTGCCACCAACATGGGGGGGGCCGTTTTCAGCCCACCCCCAAGCCCCGGGAGCCCACCAAGCTCAGGTATCTCCCCCCCATCAGCTGCAAAGGCTAAAAAAAGCCGGAGAATGGTGCTCTCGCGACGCAGTGGCGCGTGGGGCCCTCCTCCTCACGGTTTTTCTTCACCCGGGGGCTGGGCACAGCTGCAGCCTCCTCACCCTGCTGACTCAGGCCAACAACTGCCCCACGTCACAGTCTTCCTCGACCTTGAGAAAGCGTTCGAGCTGGCCAGTCCTCACGCTATTTTCGCCATCCTCGCGAGGAGGGGTCCCGGGGGAGACTGCTCGCCGGTCGAGGACAACCCCCAGCACCGTCGGGCCAGAGCAAGTTCCAGGGCCCCAAATCCCCCTAAAGGACTGAAAACGGGGGCCCCCGGGCGGCATCCCAGCCCGTTCCCGTTCAACCTGCGAGGAGGAGCTGGTCGCCCTGCCCTTCCAGGTGGCACCGTCCCCTCAGTACGCCGACGACCTGGCCCTCGTTTTCACCGGGGGGGGTGACGGTTGCAAGACCAGCGCGCTCTCGACCCACACCCCCAAGTGCGGGAGCTGGGCCTCAAAATCTGGCGCAGAAGTCCCCGGGCCCTGACATCAAAAGGGAGCCAACCAGCCTGTCAGCTCGCGTCCGGGGAAACGGCCGGCCTGAAACAGACTTACCTGTACCTCGGGTGTGGGTCGACAGGCGGCTGTCGTCACGGCGCACTTTGACTACCTGAGGGAAAAAGGAAGCAGGCAGGCCGAACGTGATCGGGCCATGACGCGGTTAACGCCGGGGGCCACCCTTCTCGTCCCCCCGCCTTACACGTGCAGGCGTGCGCTCCCTGGTGGATTATTGCGCCCCTGTATCAAAAGCGCTCTCCCCCCGCACAGGAGCGGCTCGAGGTGCTCCAGAACAACCCGAGGACCATGCTGGGGTCCGAGATGGTCCAGCGCCTGCCAATGCAGAGCGGGGACCAGATTGGTGCCCCTCGCCACCGGGTGCAGGCATCATGGGGGTGCGCTTGGCCAGAGTCTTTTTCCCCGACTGGGGGCGTGGCAAGAGGAGACTCCGGGGCCTGCGCAGGGCCTCGAGTGTTGGCGGCAACACGTGGCTCTTAACACCTCGTACCACCCACCCCTCATTCCGCGGGATCACCGGGCCCTACGGGAGGCCCATGCCCCGCCCCCACCTACAATGCTCCGCCCCCCTGGGGCGCCCCCCGCAGAGTTTTACCGCCACGCAGTTGCCCGCCTGTAAAGCCATGTGCACCCCCCGGGAGCTGCAGCGCACGCGTTGAGGGCCCGGCCCGGTCGCCGAGCGGGACAGCTGTGAACTTCACTGACGGCTGGGTCGACCCGGATAGTGGCAAAAAAGTGCCGCGTTCGTCACCCCGGGGGGCAGAGCTGTCTTGGGGGACGTCTGACAAAATGCTCCACCCCCAGATGAGTGGTGGGGCCCTCCCGCACGCCCTGAAAAAGCCCCCGCACCCCCGGGAGGCAACTGTGGAAAACACACCCACTCCTGGACGAGGCTGCAGGCCCACCAAAAACTCAAACCCAAGGACAACGTGAGGTCTCAACCTCCCCACCCATCCGGCCGCAGGGGAACCCTCAATACCCCAGCCCCGAGGGGTCCAGGTAAAAGAGGCGGGGGACGTGGGCCCCCAAAGAGCCGCCAGCGGCCCCCAGCGCACCATGCACGTGTCCCAGTTTCAGCAGCCAAGGCGCAGGCGGAGGGCCACGACACTGCCTCACCAGACACACCGAGAGCTGGAGGGCAGGAGAGGCAGGGGGGCCTGGTACGCTGAAAACCACCGGCTACCACCCATGGACGCCACCCAGCAAAAACCAGGGCGATCGCACTACTGCAGCGTTTGCGCTGGGCTACTGCACCCGAGAGGAGCTCCCGGGGGACTTCGAGGGGCAAATGTGCGACCACTGCGAGAAGACACCCGTCCCCACTGGTGCACACCTCCTGTCCTGCCCGCCACCGCCCCCCCTGAGGCCCGGTCCGGCCCCCGCCGCCCGCCTGAGGTGGGGGGGGGGGGTGAAGGCAGGGCCCCCCGCATGGTCCGCCACACCCCGAGAGACGTGATGTTGGGGGGGTGCGAGCAAGCCCCCCCCCCCGCTGAACATCAGTACCCCACCCCACCGCCCCCCGCAGGGGGTGACAGTGACGCAGGTGACTCCCCGTCACACGCCTCCACGCACCTTTCCCCGTACCGGCGATAACCTCCTATGCAGGCTGATCCCCTTTGTATACTTTGCTACTGCAAGCGTTCCGGGGTACTGCTTGTATTGTGTGTGGTGTCCTGTTGTTTAAAATTGTAAATAAACCTTTCAAAAAAAAAAAATCTAAAGTCTTTATTACCACCGTCACTAGCCTCCACGCGACCCTCCCGTAGTTTGACGGGAACCCCCACGGCGGTGATGCCCGCTTTGTACTTTTTTGTACTGTATAGTATTTCGGAAAATGCTTGTATTGTTATATTTTTATATGTCCGGAGTTTAATTGACAATAAACCTTTTTACAAAAAAAAATCTTTTTAAACCTATACTTTTAAGGGTTTACGTTTAAAAAGTCCCATCACACATTCCATAATAACACGATAGCCCCCCCAAAAATTTGATCTTTGCGCTATCGTGAAATTTGACCACGATAAACGCAGACCCCCGATAGCCTCACAAAAATTACATGCCTGTACGATTGTCTGATGGTGAAAGAGGTCACGTGGAGTCATGATAGCTGAAAACTACAACGAATGTAAAACAACGGCATTTGTCGCACGTAGGCTACGAAACCACGACTTGCCATGACGGGCCATGAAAGTATCACGTTTAGCGTTAAGAGCCTCACACGTGGGTGGATGTTGCCAGGGTGATGGAAAAGGGAAGGGGGGGTAGAGAAAGGGGGGAGAAACGGGGGGGGAAAGTTTTGGTGATAGAGAAGGGGGTGGGAAACGGGGGAGGGGGGTTGTAATAAAGAAGGGGATGTTGTGGGAACCGGGGGGGAGGGGGGGGGGGAGATGGGGGAAAGGCGTTTGTTTTGGGGGATATGATGGGTTCAAGGGGGTGGGTGGCATCTCACTTTTTAGGGAGTAGAGGGTAGGAAGTAGGGGGAGGGTGGGTTTACCACGTGATGGGAGTAGGGGGGTAGGGAGTCGAGGGGGGGTGGCAGCGTGGTGAGGGGGTAGGGGGTGGGGGTCGAGGGGTTGTCCCCCCCTGTGGTGAGGGAGGAGGGGGGAGGTATCGAGGGGGGGTGGAGGTGAATGAAAAGGGGGCAGAAGGCGGAAAAAGGGGCCCAAAAAAAAAAAAAGGGGGGGGAGGAGGATGAAGGGGGGGCGGCTAATGGTTTTCTTTTTCGTCGCGAAAACATTCGCCCCCCACATAGTGTCACAAAGCTGCTACATAGAAACGATAGCAAGAATAGACTTTCGATAGCGCTGGGGGTTTTTGGGGGTACAAACATCGGGAGTTTCCCCGGTTTTTTTAGGTGCACGAACTAATTTTTTCGTGGCCTCGCCGAGCGCGTCACGAGGTCACGACCCAGTCACGAGGGACCCATAACCGGACCATGACGGCCGGCATTGCATTGGTTGGCGCGTTGTGGTCGAATATGGAATGTGTAAAGGGGGTTTAAAAGCCCCGTACACATTCCAAAATCGCCCCACGATAGCGCCACCAATTTGATTTTTGACGCAGGGGGGAAAAAAAAAAAAAAAATTTAAAAAACCAGGCCACAAAACCCCAAAAAATTTCACGCTGCCGTACGTAGTGTCAGGGATGGTGTAAGAGGTCAGAGGATCAGACAGCGAAGACTACATCACAATGGAAAATCAACGGTCTTTTTCGTCACGATAGAGCTACGATAGCCCAGACTGTGCCATGCGGTGCCATGAACGTACCACGTAGTGTCAAGAGCCCACACGTGGGGGGATGTTGCCATGGAATGGAGAAGGAAGATAAAGAGGGGAGAAACCGGGTTGGGTTACGGGGGTTTGGTGATAGAGAAGGGGGGGAAAGGGGGGAGGGGGTTGTAAAAGAAGGGGGTGTGGGGGGGGAAACGTGGGGGAGGAGGGTGTGGGAGGGGAGAAGGCGTTGTGGTGTTGGTGGGGATATGTGGGGTTTAAACGGGGGTGGGTGGCATCTCACGTGTTTAGGGAGTAGGGGGTAGGGAAGTAGGGGGAGGGTGGTGTCACCGGGGGGTGATGGGAGTAGGGGGGTAGGGAGACGTGGGGGGGTGGTCACGGTGGTGAGGGAGTATGGGGGTAGGGAGCGGAGGGGGGGTATCACCATGAGGTGAGGGAGGAGGGGTAGGTAGTAGAGGGTGGGTGGAGGTGAATGAGAAAGGGGGGAAGGGGGAAGGGGGGGGAAAAAGGGGGAGAAGGTAGGGATGACAGCGCGCGTAAACGGTTTTTTTTTAATCGTCACGATAGACATAAGACGATCACGGTAGTGTCACGAAGCTGCTACATAGAAAAACGATAGCGTCACGATAGACTTACGTTTAGCGCTGCGTTGGGAACCCAAACATCGGGGAGCTTCCCGATTTTTTAGTGCCCCGCACTAACTTTTCGTGGCCTCGCCGAGGCGTCACGAGCGTCACGATCGGTCACGATGGACCCATAGCCAGGACCATGACGGCGCTGCGCATTGCATTGTTGGCGCGTTCGTGGTTCGATTATGGAATGTGTGACGGGGGCTTTAAGGGAATCTAATACCGCCCGCCAATATTACTTGGTTTGACAATGATGACTTTGTAGAAATAACCACTGCGGAGCTAAACCTTCGTTTGAGTCATTTTCGCTACATGCCAGTAGGGTTAAGAATGCAACATGTGTGTGTGTGTGTGCTGCAGAGTTCCCAATGCTGTCATATTATGCTGAATATTATATTTTTACCTTGCAGCATCTTTCCACATTTAAGAAATATTTAATCCATATTATGTATTTCATTGTTGTTTTTATTTAATTGTATTTTTTTCTTCTTCTTTTGTACTTCCTTGTCTTATATTATTGTTATTTTCGTTTTTATCAGTATCACTATCATCATCGTTACTATTTCTTTATATTATAATTTTGAATATTGTAACATGGTAAAAAAAAAAGTGAGAAAAAAGGAAGAATAGGTATCATTATTATTTTTCGAACAAAAGCTGAATCCCGAGTAAAGTCCTTGAGGAAGTCCCTAATGTGGGTATTTCCCGGCGTGAGTGTCGCTTTGTGTCGGGTCGTTAACGAGTCATCCCGACAGCGAAGTGATGAGGAAGTGGAGGAGGAGGAGGAGGAGGAGGAGGAGGAGGAGGAGGAGGAGGTGGAGGATAGGTACGGTCCTCCTCCCTCTCTTTCTGTCCCACTTCTTCAGACTCCCTATTTGGTTTGTCCAGCGACCCCTTGCCAAGTTATGAAGTACTCGTGAGAAAAATTGATATGAATAAG
The DNA here is from genome assembly GCA_016584305.1 of Chionoecetes opilio. Classification (NCBI taxonomy): domain Eukaryota; kingdom Metazoa; phylum Arthropoda; class Malacostraca; order Decapoda; family Majidae; genus Chionoecetes; species Chionoecetes opilio. The sequence continues at coordinate 73 of JACEEZ010001229.1, read as the reverse complement.
AAATTACATGTGAGAGAGAAAGAAGGCCCTTTGAAGGGGGGGGGAGGGGTTGGGCTTTTTCCCCTTTTCCCCC
>JACEEZ010001228.1:201793-247434 GCA_016584305.1 Chionoecetes opilio | reverse complement strand
GTACGTCAGTAGGTAAAAATGTACTACACAGCTGCAAACCCTCGCCATACGCAGCGCGCACACCCTCCCTGCTCACTGCACAAACCACACTGACTCAAAAACACTGCACTGCCCTAAATAGGCTTGGAGAAAGAAAGTTAAGAGTTTAAAATGAAAACATTGGTGAAACCTATTTCTGCTGATTTTACCCATATTTTTTCATGAATTGCGTCTGGTTCTCAAAAACTGGACGTGATAGAGTTAATTGAACATCAGATTCGAGTTCAGCAGCGTCGATTTACCTATAATCAGCTTCATTTAGTCCAGAACCATATCTTCGATTTTTTTTTGTCGACCAGTGAATTCTTTGCTGATATTAAGAAGTTCTCTTTTGTTCATTTTCAGGCGAAGGTGGAAACGAGAGTTTACGTATTTCTTTGCTTAAAAAGAGAATTGTAAACAAAGCCAAACCTAAGCACAGATGAAGACAGAAAAACACAAGTTTCTTAGTTAAGAATTGGTCATTGCAGGAGGCACACTAAGGCAGACCATGGCGTCAAGATGTGGGTCACTCCCTGATGCTGCCATAACAACGATATACTATTTATAACACTCAATTAAATACATGAGTTAAATCCAAAGGTGGGCACCAAACCGTTAATCCGTTAATCGTTAATTAACGAAGTTAACATTTTCGTTAACGATTTAACTTTTAAGTTAACTTTGGAAATCATTATCGGACTAATTAACTTCCGTTACATTTAACTTCCGTTAACATAAGTCCGCTAACCCAAAAATTTCATAAAAACCGGTAAACGTTTAAAAGTTTCTATTATTTTCAGATTTTCAATACAGATGTAGAGTCTTAGCATATTTAATATTGTACGCGTCATTCTTTCAACCCCGATATAACGCCACTTATTATTATAAATTATATTATGTTCACGGTGGACCCTCCAACTGAGCAGCTTCACACCACTGGGTTACAGGCAGTGGATGCCGATCCTCCCATTGACGAAACCGCACCCTCTCTTGACGAAGTCAGAGAGGCTGTAGCAAAGTTGAAGGGTGGAAAGTGGAAAGGCAGCTGGTGTTTGTAATATCAGTGCGGAGCTCCTCAAAGCTGGGGGTGGGGGCCAGATCCGGGGGTTGCATGCTGTCCTGACTGCCGGTGGCAATCGGTACCATTCCCCCTGACTGGAAAGGGGTGGCGTTCCCTATCTGAAAGGGGAAAGGGGGACCGTCAGGACTGCAAAAATTACCGCGGTTTTTACACGCTCAGGTACCGGGAAAGGTTTTGCTTGCCCACTATTGTGACACGAATTCGCAGTCATTGGTAAAGCATCAGAGCCCCTCACAGTCGGGTTTTTCACCCCCGGGTAAGTCAAAAACGGACCGTATCCAAAGCGTTTCGTTCCTGGTGGAAGCCGACGTGAGTTTCGACAGGGGATGCTTGCAGCCTATTTTTGATCTCAAAAAGGCGTTTGACTCGTGCATCGTGAGTCACTGGGGTCTTCTGGCGTTCGAGGGATTCCTGCAAGGATATTGGTTTGAAACTGGTCTGTTTCGGGGACTGAGAGTGCGTGAATGGGGGGCAGGGGTATCCATTTTCCTGTGAATACAGGGTGAGGCAAGGGGGGCGTCCTTGCCCCACCCTTTTTTCACGCTTTTATGGACGGGTATTGGACAAGGTTGTAGATCAAATGTTGTGGAGCATCCGTCGGCACCCAAGACACTGATCTTTTTTTTTTTACCGACGATGCAGTAATTTTTGCTGACGCGGAGGCCCTGGTGATGGCTCTCGAGGCGCTGCCCGAGGAGCAAAGCTTTGGGACTTGAGGTCTCCTGGTAAAGCCCAAAAAGGCCAGGTATTTGGAACTTTACTAATGAAGCAGTACGTCTGTTTTTGCGTGTGGCGGGGAATTAGTTTTTGGAAAGTTTTACATACCTTGGTAGCGCAGCCCTAATGACGGGGGGTCACGTCCAAGAAGTCTTACGGCGGTTTGGCATACCCACGGGTTATGGACTCGCTCAGGCGGGAGATTTGGCGTTGTCGGCCCGTGCAGGGGGAAAAAGATCCGGATTTAAAAGTCGTTGTGTCCCTTCTTACTCTATGGTTGTGAGACATGACCTAAATAGTGATTTGAAGAGACAATCAATCCCTTTTGGGGAATAATGTCTTGCAGATCAGGGGGTATCGCTGGTGATTACGTGTCAAATCAGCGATTCACCGTGGTTTAAAACGAGGCCTATTAACCTGCATAGTCCGTCCGCCAATTCGGCTATAGGGCATGTGCACGCTCCCCCCGAACCGTCCTTCCCATCGGTTTTGATCTGTAAGGAAAACCGGCGTGGGAGGCCCCAAGGGGGCGCCCACAAGGCTCGTGGTGGGGCAATTATGTTTCTTTCGAGAGCTGCTTGGTAGGGGAAAGGGGCCCCTGCATGGGAACTCCCGTGGTGACCCCCCGGGAGGGGCGTCGTAGGGGGGCGGGCGACGCGCCCCCCGGGCTATGCCCCCAATGATTGATTGATTTTTATAAAAAACTTTTAAATTAAAACTTCGAATTTGTGAGTTAAAAAATGATATTTTATGTATTCGTTTTTAAGCAATTATTTTATTTTAAAATGACCCTATAAAGTTTTTTAATAAAAAAATAAGAATTTTGCACCATAGCACCAACGCAGCGCATATAAAAAAGGGAAAGTGCCAGTAAAAAAGGGGACTCATTTCACTCTGGAGCTTTAGGTTACAACGTGAGTATCGTTATTATAGCGATCCTTTTACTTTTAATTGAAAGAAAAAAAATAATCAATTTTCTTTTAAAGTAAAGTTTTTGTTCACCCTTTTTCTGGTCAAAAAGCCTTTAAAAAACAAAAACAGGCCAAAAACTATAAAATCCCCTTATTTATTTTTTTTTTTAAATTTAAAAACTATAAATCTGCCTTTTTTTTTTTTTTTAACATTAAGAAAAAACCTTTAAGTTTTTGGGTTCTAAACCCTTTAAAAACCCATAAAGGCTGATTTTATAGTTTTGGCATTTTTCAAAGTTTTTTTTAGGATGTTTTAGAGCAAAAACTGATTTTATGGTTTTTTTCTAGAATAAAAATTAACTTTAAGGGTTTTTTCGTAACTTCCGCACATTTTTAAAGAAAAAAATGTTTTCTTTAAAGAAATTAATTTTTGGTACTGATTAACGGTTATCAAATTAATTTTTGATTAACGGCGCCCCCAGGGTTTAAATTTTCCCTTTTACCCCCTTCCCTACCCTTACTTTCGACCCCGGGACCTTTTCCCTTGTGCGTCCACGGGGCATGGACGGTGTGCAGCGGCAAATGGCCAGGATATCTGCAGCCAGGGGGTTTGGCCAAGCAGTGAGAGTTACGATATGGCCGCTATCAGGGATCTACGGGGCAAGGTACCCAGCCGGACTGAAGAGCGCACACCCGCTTTAAAGCTGTCCCGGGGGAGTTAAAGTAAATCTAAAGGAAAAGGGTTTTCCCGGTGGTGCAGAGAGGGTACGGGATGGGGGTATTCAGAGTCAGACACAAAACTATCGGGAGTATTTGGGAGAGAAAAAAGATGTTGACGGAGAGTGAAGACATTCAGAGGGAGGAGGTGTGGTATAACGAGGCGTCCACTAGATAATGCATCTACATTCCAATCTGCGCGCCCCAGAGGACTGGCTCTCGTGTCAAAAGCGAACCTGCAGCGCGCTAGATGTACATAATTTTTTTTCATTTATCCATCGCCCGTGGAGAGGTAAGATTTCCCCAGGTCGGGGCCCCCCCCATGGCCGGAGTCGCATAGACTTGAGCACCTTATCTACCCCCCCCCCCCCCTTTCTTACTTTTTATCACGAAGTAAAACTGCTTTATAAACTATTAACCGGGACGTGGCGGTACTGGGGTTCTGGGGGAGACGGGAGAGAAGAGTTTTGCCGTAAAAAAGGCCCGTCACGCGCAAAGGAAGATAGAATATTTGGACCCCTCGCCCTGCCACATGGTTAAACGGGGCCCCAAGTTAAGTGTCTATCTTTTCCACTGCGCATGCGCCAGGGGACTGTTTCTTTTTTCTTTCATCCTCCTGCCGCGTGGAGAGGTAAGAGGATCCCAGGTCGTGCCTCACCCAACCTTGCCAAACCCCACCCCTTACCCCCCCCCCCCCCCCCCCTTTCCTTATTTTATTACCAAAAATACTGTTTATAAGCAAGAAAACCAGGACGTGTGCGGTCTGTGGTTGGGGAGGAGCTACTGGAGGAGACGGGGAAGAAGAGATTCCCGTATAAAGGCCCTGTCACCGTGCCTTTTTTCACCCAGGGCGGTGATCGGCGAGGGGGGGGGTACACGGATGACAATGGGCCGCGTGTTTGTCAAAACCCCGGGGATATTGGGGGGAAAAGTTTACTTCCAGGGGAATTTTTTTACCCCCTTCCCAAAAACTTTTTATCAACATAAAAGAACACGTTACTTCGAAAATGTTTTTCTTTATTCCATTCGTGCCCGGTAGGGGTATTTAAAAAAAAAAATGAGGCGGTAACTTTTAAAATTTTGTATTTATTTTTACACTTGTTCCCCTTTATCTAAATAATTTTGGGAGGGAGTGTTCATTTTTATGGAATATAATTGACATTACCCATTATATATGTGCAAAAATGAGCTCTGAGGGGGCCCTTAGTTTGGAAAAATGGAAGAAGAAAAATTTTTTTTTTTTTTGTTTTTTTAGCTCGCCCCATTCACTCACCAAGAAGGATAGGACTTAAGTTACGGTATCTTTTAGAAAGTCTGGTACTACCTCCAAATTTAAACTTTTGGGAAATCAATGCAAAATATGCTCTATATAATTGTTAAAAAATGAGCTTAAAAGAATTTTTTTAAGTTTTTTAAAGTCTTCCTGTTTCAAAAGGAAGGCCATTCAGACTCTTTTTACTTACTTTTGTGTAGATCCAATGCGTTTGCCATTTGATGCTAAATATATATATAATATATATTTTAATTGAATGCAAAAACTTTGAAAAAAAAAATCCGTCTTTATCCCCATATTTGGAGGATTGTAATTCTAAGACTCTATTTTAAAACCCTTGACATTAAAACCCTGAAAATATAGTATATTGTGCAATGAGAAAAAATGTTAATGTTTATTTTTCTATCTCTGAGTGCTAGTGATTTAAATATCGGTCATAGGACTTTCTTATTAAATGGGCCCAGCGGTCAAATATAAAGGCTTATATTTTTTTTCATTTTCCCTGAATAAAATTGAATTTTTGCTTTCTGTGACTGCATATATTTACGTATGAGAGAGGGTGGGTTTTATTTTTAAATTTTTTTTATGGTTTTTAGAAAGCTTAAGAAGGGCTTATATTGTTTTTCCAAAATTTTTTTTTTTAATTCGTTCAATTTAATTTTTCGGTTTAAAAAGGAATCAAAGGGACTATGAGAAAGAGAAAAGAAGAGAGAAATATGAGGGGAAAAGGAAATGCCCACAATTTTTTTTTTAAATAAATTTTAGTCTTATGAATTTTATTTTTTTTGGGTGTATCTTTTAAAAAACCGTTTGTCTGATTGAAAAAACTATGAAAAACTTTTTTATATACTTTCTGATCTACATTTTTAATGTCAATGATTTCTTTTGTTCTATAATAAAAATCCCACTTTTGGGGCATAATTGAAACATTCGCCTTAGGAATAATTGTTTTGAGTTTTATCTTGTAAAAAATGCATGCAAGATCAAATCAGTAGGAGGAGGAAAGTTGAATGAGATGCCACGTTGATGTGCAAATCAGTGAGGAAGGAATGTTTTAAAGGGAAAAAAGAAAACACTTTATTTGTTTCCCTTTTACAATATTTTTAAGTTTTAAACGGGAAAATTGGGGTTTCAAAAAGCCCTTTAAAGCAAATGTTTTTTTTGGGGAAAGGGGGGAGAGAGAGGGAAAACACACAGAAAAAAAAAAAAAACCAAGTATAAAAATACTAAAAAAATAGACGACATAAGCGGGGATAATAGTTAGTAATTACTTCGACTAATTTTCAGGATAAGGAAAAGCAAAAAAGGGAACCCGCAATTAAGTTCAAAAGAGTAAGGGAAAGGGGAAAGAGGGAAGGGAATAACGAAAGTGAATATAGGGTAAAGAAACCCATGGAAATAGCGAGAAAGTACAGGAGGATGTAATACTTGGAAGATGAACAATCAATGAAGGCAAGGTGTGAAATGTTTAAAAAAAGAGAAAACAAAAAAAAGTGAGACAGATGAAATAAAGTAAATTTTAAGGGAATTTTCAAAGGTAAGACTTGATGCAGTGGAAAAAAGGGAGAAGACAGTGTTAAAACAGGGGGTTGCCAGGAGGATGGAGGGATTAAGGCAGTAATGATACCAAAATTAGCAAAACCCAAAATTAAGGAAAATTTAAAACCCCTACATAACTAACATTAACATTAAAATTAAAAAACAATAGATTAGCTTAGCCCTTTACTTCCTAAAAGGACAAATTGTCCGCTTTTAAAAACAATGGCCCCTAGAGTTTTTAAAATAATTTGAGGAACTTCTTTTTGACGAGGGCTTTTTTTTCCTCCCTTTTTAAAAAGGTATGTTAAAATTTGGCAGCTTGGCGTCTTTTTCAAGGCCAGTGTACTGCCAAAAACTGTAAGGGGGTAGACGCCATAGAGCTCTCAATCAAGCAATTTTTTTTGGAAAATCAACATCCTGAACCCGGGAATTATCGCTTAGATATTTATTTGTATTAAGAGTGTTTTAAAGTTAACAGTAATATTCCTTTTGATCGTAAAGAAAAGTTTTTATTTACCAAGTGTAAAAGTGACAAAAAGTCCTAAAAGGCACCGGATAGATATTACAAAGGCCACCCCCTGATATACATTTTTTGTAATATGAGCCCTTTTTTTTTTCCCTTTATTTTTTGTTTCCTTGAATTCCCCTTGTTTTTAAGTTTTTTTCCCAGACTTTAAGAAAATCCCATATTTTCTATAGGAAACTTACCTAATGTGAGTAATAAGAAATTGTGATTTAAATTTTTTTTTTTTTTAAACCCAGTTGAACTGATTAGTATATAATTGTTTTCAGGTGTGTCAGGGAAACACAAATACAATTTCTATAACAAAAAAATGGGGGGGTTGTAGACCACGGCAATGATGCATCCTGTGTTCAAGACACAGAAGAACTTTAGCAATGATTATGTTTTTTATGTCTATTAGTAGAAAATTTCCAATACCAGATTGCATTGGGAAGCCTTTATGTAAGGGAAAATTAAAAAAGTGGAACTCAAATTTTGGCGGGTGGTGGAAGAAATAAAGATGAAATTTTACCCTTTTGGATAATTCACATAGAGATCCACATGACAAAATGTCAAAGGGTTTGACCCCCCTTGACATCTCAGATCAAAGTTCAAAAAAATCCCAATGACGTTTTATGTGCAGAGAGCAAATGGTACCCTTAAGGGGGAAATTTATCAAGAAGCAATATACCTATGAACCACATAACGAGGTACAAGATTTTTTTTTCTGGCAGATGAATGGGTATGGTATATGATTTCATACCTTATTTACTGGTAAAAAAAGCCGTGAATAATCCCAAAAGTTCCCCATCTGAAACCCCCGCTCTAATTTTTAATTAAATTTTCAGACTCCCTCTTGCGAGTGCATACCCCCTTCAAAAATCATAAGTTAATTTTGATAACTGGGGCACCCCTCTTCCCCCCTTTTAGTCCTTTTTGCTTCCCGGGGGTATAGGTTTTTTGGAATGTTAACAATAAAAAAAACCAAATCTGACTTTGGACAGATAGCATGCTTTCAGGCTCATGGGCGTGGCTCCCCATGATGAGTGGGAGACATGTATGAAGGTAATAGCAAAATAGCAGCTTCAATTTTTTTAATGTTTTTACAACAAGGGGTGCACCTTGTATTTTCATTTTGCCACATCATTTTTCCCTTAGATTTTTTAAAGGGAAAAGGGAAAAAAATGAGGTCCTCGACCATTCGTTGTCAAAAATACAATGCACATATGGGTGTTGATTTGCTGATCACTCATGTCTTATTAAAAGGGTTCATACTATCAAAAAAATTTACCAAATGCTAATTTTCCACATGATAGACATGTCAGTTTAAAATTCTTGGTTCTTTAAAAAAGAAGCAAATCAACTTGAAGTGGGCCCAAGAAAAAACTAATTTCTCTTTGCGAATTCAAAATCAAGCTTGCAATTCTCTTTTTAGGTGGGAAAAATAGGGGGTAAAAAAGGAAATCATCAAATAAAGTGATGTGGCTAACACTGCCAAAAAAAAAATGGGAAAACAACTAAACCAATTCCTGATAAAAAATATAAACTCAATTTGTCTGAGAAAAAAAGAGACTTTACTTTGAGAGAGGGAGAGAAAAAGAGAGAAGAGGGAGAGAGATTTTATTAGCTTAAATTTCCTATGGGTTTTTTTTTTTAAACAGAGAAATTCTGGGTAATAGTGTCTTTTTGGTAAGTCCTGGGTGAATATTGATAGCATTTGATGTTAAAATGGGTAGAAAACTTTACAGCAAAAAGTTTTTTCTTTTCATGAATACCAATGGCAATACGTTTTTTAAGCTTTTCACTTGCATTCTGTTCCTTATCATATTTTTCTCAAATTCATTGAGAAAAAAAATCTCCCCCTTTTAAACGGCCTTCAGTAGGAGGGAATTAAGGGGAAGGGGGGCAAGAGGGGGGTAGTCAGGGGAAATCATGTCCCGAGAGAGGTTTCTGTAATCAGCACCCATACGCTAATCCTTACACCGCCCCCCCCTCTCGCTTTTCTTTTAAGAGTTTTTGACGTCTTTTAAAAGATTATTTGTGCCAAAAAAAGGGAAAAAAAAGGTTGATAAAAGCCTGTGAATAACCCCCTTTTGAAAAAGGAAGACTTTTAAAATCTAAAAAAATTCTTTTAAGCTTATTTTTTAACAATTAAGAGAAAAATTTTTCATTGATTCTCAAAACGTTTAAATTTTGGAGGTAGATACTATGACTTCTAAAAGTATACCGTAAATTAAGTCTCATCCTTCTTGGGGAGTGAATGGGACAGCATAAAAAAACAAAAAAAGATTTTTTTTTTTTTCCATTTTCCAAATAAGGGGCCCTCAGAGCTATTATTTTCACATATTAGTGGATAATGTCAAATTTTTGCCCCCGTAAAAAAGACACTCCGTCAAAAATTAATGAATAGAGGTAACAAAGTGTAAAATAAAAACAAATTGTAAAGTTACCGCTCTCATTTTTTTTTGACATACCCCCTACCGGGCACAATGGAATAAAGAAAAAAACATTTTCCCAGATAAGTGTATCTTTTTTGTTTATAAACTTTTTTTTAAGGAGTAAGAAAAATTACTCTGGGAAAATAAAAATTTTCCCCCCGAATATCCCGGGGTTTTGACAAGACACGCGCCCCTCATATGCACTCCCTTACCCACCCCTCGCCTGATCACCGGCCCCGGGGGGGAAAAAAAAACACGCGTGACAGGGCCTTTTTTAAAGGCAATCTCTTCTCTCCCGTTCCTAGTAGCTACCTCCAGCAACCCAGACCCACACGTCCCCGGTTAAATTTCTTATAAAGCATATTTTGTAGTAAAAAAGTAAGGGAAAAGGGGGGGGGGGGGGGTAAGGTACTGGGTGAGGCAAGGTTTTGGGGTGAGGCACGACCCGGGGTCCTCTTCCTCTCCAGGGCAGGGTGATAAATGAAAAAAAAAACAAGTCCCTGGCGCATGGCAATGGAAGATGACTCATTTTTACTTGGCGCCTCGTTATACCATTGGAGAACCCATTTTCCAAGTTTCTATCTTTCCCTTTGCGCGTGACAGGGCCTTTTATACGGCAAAACTCCTCCCTGTCTCCTCCAGCAACCCAGTACCCGACACGTCTGGGTTATAGTTTATAAAACATATACTTTTGATAAATAAGTAAAGGGAAAAGGGGGGGAGGGGGGGGGAAAGGTGCTCGGGTCTAAAGCGACTCCGGGCCCTGGGTGAGGCACGACCCCGGGAAGCTCTTACCCCCTCCACGCGGCAGGGTGGGTGAAAAGAAAAGGGAATTATGTACATCTAGCGCGCTGCTATGGTCTCGCTCGAACGAGAGCAAAGACGGATACAAAAAAGACTGGAAGCTTTAAAATAAAGGGGTTATAAGGCTAACGGTTTTCTTTAGTTCCTTTCGGTCCCCCCTAGATGAGGGGTTAGCGTCAATTTAGCTATAATATTCTGAAGACACGAAGTGGATATTGTACAATGCAGTATGAGATTAAGGGAAAAAGTTTTTTAAAATACATTGCCTGGAAATCAAAAATATACGGATGAAGTCGTTGATGTTTTCAACACCGTAAAAAAACCCAAAACATCATTTGGAATTTTTTTAATTTACGTAAAAAAAATAGGGAAAAACAAAAACAGTGGATCTTTTTCAGAAGTCAAAATAAAAAACCAAGGAACTATAAATTGTGGGCATAAATTAAAAAAAAACCATATTTAAAAACTTTAGTGGTGCCGTTGCAAAATCAGTATAGTACCTCCTGTCAATATCATCCACGTGGTTTTTTTACAATTTTACATCTTTGAATCAACTCGGACCAGGGGGGCCCCCAAGTACCCGTAGTGGACGCACATATTATATGGGGCCCACGTTGATGGGTGTGGGTGGCGAGCGAAGCGAGCCTACTCAGCTGGGGGGTCTGGGTGGTCGCTGTAAGCCCCCCCCTCATTTTTTTTGCAGTTTTCATCAATTTTAGGTGCATTTTGGGGCCTCATAGGGGCCTCATAGGGCCTTATTAGGGGCCTCATAGGGGCCACTAGGGGGGCCCTTATAGGGGCCCACACATGTCTGGAGGCTTACAGTGGACACACGTGCGTCCAGTGCGTCCGCCTGTGGGCGCCCCTGACTCGGACGTCCAGTCGTCCACTCTTTGAGCTACCGTGGTGGTGATAAGACGTGTATGCTCCTGCTCCTCCACCGAAATATTACCGCTACTACCGCTTCCCTGACCACGACACTACACTACGTTGTACTGTGTGCATACATATATGACACCAATTTAACTTAATATATCTAAAATTTTCCCTGAAATAATAGAAAATAAAAGGCTAGCAATATCTGAAACCACTGAGGTAGTTTTTCGTCCACTCAATAGATGGCGCTCTAAACACAAGAATCGGGTGCTATCTGGCATCTTTCTGGCTACACTTATTTGTTATGTTGGATAGGAATATTTCCCGTCCTTCTTTAGTATACAGTCTTTGACGAGAGCACAGTCCTCTGGCGCATGCGCAGATTGGAATGTAGACGCATTATCCTAGTGGACGCCTCGTTATACCACAGAGGCAGGCAGGAAACTTCTAATAATGCGGATATTACTACCACATCCGGATAGTGGCCAGACAAACATGCTAAATTACCCTACTGAAAACAATATCTAACTGACACATACAATGAAAAAAGCAACAACTAAAGATAAAGAAGGAAAGAAGAGCAGCAGGAGTTGGGGTGATGCGTGGCTCTAGGACACTCGCCTTTCTCTGGCTTCCTTCAACGATGTCATTTGCTTTCTATTACCGACAGACAAGTTTCCTTTGAGCACATTCATCGTCCAATCAATTGCTTCAGTTATCCCTGATTACTCTCATAATACAATCCGAATGATCCCTTCCTCCCTCCTTTCCTCCTTCTTTCCTTCCCTCTGACCATACCCCATCGACCTCATCCTCCTTGTTCAGATTGAGTTAATTATAAAGCTTCATTCAAATGTGGTTCAAACTTCAACAATAAGCCTTCCAATCTACGTTCCAAAGAAGAATGTGAACAACGTATGAAGAAAAATGAACTAATTTCCCTAATCTCAATTAATATGCTAAATTAACGTCTTTCTACTCGAAATCGATTGGAGTAAGGAAAGTGAAGTGTGTGTGTGTGTCATTCACTCATGGTCTTGTCCACGCGAGTCAGATTCGCGATCGCCAGTTTCACCCTCCCGGTGCGAGCTTGGAGCTCATTATTACCGATCTTTGGATAATGCTAGGACCTCACACACCACACACCCCCATCCCCTTGCTCAAGGGGGACAGTAATCGTTTGAAATTCTCAGTAGAAAAATCTCCAGGAATGAGCGGGGCCGGGGATAGAACGCTGGACCACAAAATGAGGCCAGACGCCCTAGTAAATTGGAGAAAACCAATTCAAGCCAGATTTTTTGTTATTTTTGCAGCCCAACATTTTGAAAACTTCTATTTTCATTCATACATACGTGAAATTCTTGTTAATAAGAATTGTACATCTTTCGATGTGCAATAATACTTGTTATATATTATTTCCTCAAAGAAGAATATTTTTTTGTGAAAAGGGCGTAACAAATATTTTTACAGGAATAAATAAGCTGAGCACGGGTATATGTCTATTCCTGCTGTACGTATATTCTCTCTCTCTCTCTCTCTCTCTCTCTCTCTCTCTCTCTCTCTCTCTCTCTCTCTCTCTCTCTCTCTCTCTCTCTCTCTCTCTCTCTCTCTCTCTCTCTCTCTGATGTCTGGCACATTCACCTTTGCTGGCATTAAATTTCACTCTCTCACTCTCTCTCTCTCTGTTTTTCTCTATATATATTCTTGAATATAGCAGGTTTGTACTTCTAATAAACAAGAAAATATAGCAACTTATTTTATCGTTAAGATATATGAATTTTCCTATTCACACACACACACACACACACCACACAACACACACACACACATATCAATTATATATATATATTATATTTTAAATATATATATATATATAATATATACACAGGCTTGCGCGGATGATCTTTGCGCCAGAATCTGTTCATCGAGATTTACCGCGCAGATTTAAAGTTGCTTCCCAAGCTATACAAAAATGCAGAAGGCATGACTCGTATGTCTGACAGCGACGTACATCATCTTGCACACTCACCGGTGTGTGGGAGGGAGGGTTTCCCTCCCTCTCCTCCCTCCAGTGGCGGTTGACAGTTTGCATGATTTTGAACTTATGGCCTGCAGCGTTCCCCTACATCCCGTGTTTTTGCCTGTTTTTGCTGGATTACATAATGGGTAGAAAACATACGGATGGCACAACGATTCAAGGAATCATTGACCTTTACAAGGCTGGGATCAATAATAAGGAAATTTGCAAGCTTAAAGTACTAAAGCTTAGAACAGTGCAAAATTTGATCCGCCGATTTAAGGCTGGCGGAGAGGTGAATCTCCTGCTTCCAAAAAAACAACCTGGGAAACAAAAAAAAACGTGTAACAGAACCAGGAGCGTGTTAAGGCGACGGCTTGATGCCAATCCTAGCCTTACAGCCAGAGAACTGAAGGAGGAAAATCATACTCTTCTTGGTAATGTGTCACTTCGTACTGTACAGGAAACTTTGCAACGTGACCTTGGCTACAGGTGTTACCGGGCGCGGAATAAGCCACCGACAAATGACCGCCAAAGGAAGAAAAGGCTTCACTTTGCAAAGAAATACAGAGATTGGCCTCTCGACAAGTGGCAGGCTGTGCTGTGGAGTGACGAAAGCACATTTTGTGTGAGTGGAGGAGGACCAGCAAAAGTGTACCGTCGCCCCGGCTCAGACCCCACCGAGCCTCGCTACACACGAAAGACCACAAAACACCCTCCCAGTTTAATGGTGTGGGGTTGCTTTACTTTTCATGGTATTGGGAGCTTGGTTGTTTTCCCAAAGAACACAACTGTTAATAAAGTGGTGTATTTTGATCTTTTAAATGACCACCTGGAGGCCTGCTTTGAAAAGACACAGGCACAGATTTTCCAACAGGATGGAGCATCCTGCCACACAGCTCGAGATGTGATACAGTGGCTTGATGACTGCAAGATTGGGAGAATAGATGACTGGCCAGGTAATTCTCCCGATATATCACCCACAGAAAATCTTTGGGCCATCATTAAAGGCAAACTCCGCTCACGTGACACTTCTACACTCCCCAAGCTTGAAATGGAGCTCCGAAAGTGTTGGGAAGAATTTAAGCCTGAGTTCCTTCAAAATCTTGCTGCCAGTGTACCACGTCGCCTTCAAAGGGTCATCAAGAGGAAGGGCTACGCAACGAAATACTAACTACAATGGTAAGTGTTGATATTCTACATTATTTTGTTATAAACATGGTGAGTCATACGTGTAAACATTCCCTTTTCGGAGGCGCGCAGTGATTATCATACATACAGATATTATATATACATACATATATGTATATATATATGTATGTATGTATTAATTATGTATTAAATTATATATGTATGTATGTCTGGTGAAGCAAGACATTTGTGGTATAACACCTTCCTTCACACGCCACACGCGCCCCACATAAATACAGGCCATCCTGCTGTTAAGTCATGACTCCGTGCTTGTGTCTTGAGCAAACACTACCACTGCAATGGTGACAACGACCACCACCGGTGGAGACGTGGCCGAGGCGACCACGGAGGACTATGGAGACACTGAGGCTTTGTCGAGAGTTAATGCAATGAAAACTGTGTTCCAACCTGCGGACTGGGTGGTTTTCTCCCTCATGCTGGTGTGTACCGTGGCCATAGGCGTGGTCAGTGCCGTCAAGAACCGGAGGAAAGCTACCACTCAGGACTACCTGCTGGGGGGCAAAACAATGTCGCCGCCAGCTGTAGCAATCTCCCTCCTGGGCAGCATCGTCTCCTCGATCTCAGTCATAGGTAAGTTGGTACTGAATTATACACTCACATGATACTGTAAAATGGTCCGCACGGTAAGTCACCAATATTTTAACTTTATATACTAAATTTAAATGAATGTGAAGGTATATATATATATAATATATATATATATAATATATATATTTATATATATATTATAATATATATTATATATATATTATATATATAGAATAGATATAGATATATATATATATATATATATATATATATATATATATATATATATATATATATATTATATATATATATATATAGTTGATTTTCTTAGTTGGTAGTACATCTTGATATTTCAGGGTGACAAAGACACTCGTCATACTTGGGGTTTTTATGCGCAACGTTTTCGCCAAAGGCACTTGGCATCATCAGGCTAAAAATAGTTAAAAATTTAATATATTGCAATGCTAAAAAGCAAACATCTAAAAAATTATTTCTAAGAACAATAAAGTATTCCTCTATTATCTAAATTACTAACTAATAAATAAAATATAATTTGTACTTAACGAACCTTGGTGTGTATGCTGTCTGAGTTGGTAGAGGACTGAATGAACACTAGTTTCGTGGGTAACATTTCAGCTTGTGTGGGGCGATCGAACCGAGAGTCGGGCAATCGAAACAGTGATAGTCATTTGAGTATATGTAGTTGGTGTGAAGTGACTTGGTTATTAAGATCAGGGGACAGATGCTTGATGTGTATGGATTCTAATAATTTAGTGTCACTAGGGTAGTGTGCCTTGGATAGGATACTAAAGTCATTCATAGAAAAAGGGTGATCTAAATCATGTGAGTGTGAGCGGATTGCAGATTGCGAAGGTGAAGAAATGGGTCGACCAGTACATGCAGAAACACCTTTATGCTCAGAAAGCCTAAGGGTTAGATTCCTTGTCGTCTCGCCGACGTATCTAGCGTTACAACTAGAACATTTGAATTCGTAAATTATGTTAGAAATAAGGGCTTTAGGTATAGAGTCTTTATATTTGAAATGAGTTCTTAAGGTAAATGAATTAGTAAAAATAAATTTAAATTTTGAGTTAGGAAGATGTAACTTAGTAGATTATTGAGTTTTTTTCCGAATGGTGTAACTGAGATGGCCGTAAAATGGAAGTTTAACATAGTGTGTGTCTAATATGGGTTCGGGTTCGTTCGACTCTGGGTTGAACTTTTTATCTAGGAACTTTGAAATGGTTGCTTCAATTAATTTGAGGGGGTAGCCATTATTTTGGAAAAAATTAGTAAGGAATTTGATCTCATTATCAAAGGAAAACCAATTAGAAGAGAAAATATAGCATCTGTGTAGTAGGATCTTAATAGTATTGATTTTAAAAAGGTTAGGGATGAATGAAACATATTGAGTTCCCAAGCCAGTGAAAGTAGGTTTTCTATAGACTGAGGTGGTAAGGTAATTATTTTTACGAGTAACTAGGATATCTAAAAATGGTAGTGATGATTGTTTTTCAATTTCATATATGAACTTAATGTTTGGGTGCTGAGAGTTAAGTAGTTCAAAAATAAGGGAATGTGCTCGGTATTTTTAAGGAGTAAAAGAGTGTCGTCTACATATCGTTTATAATAAAAAGGTTTAAAATGCTTAGGACAGTTAGAGAGCCACATGTCCTCATGGTGACATAAAAAGGCTTTAGCAAATGAAGGACCCAGGCACGATCCCATGGAAACACCATCAGTTTGGACATAAAGTTTTTTGTTAAATATAAATGGAGGGTCTTTTATAGCTAAAGTTAATAAATCAGAGAATTGTTTTTTTGTGTAATTAAGAAAAATGGTAGCTTTATGAAATAAATTATCAGTGATTATTTCAATAGTCTCATCTAATGGAATATTTGTAAATAGTGACTGGATGTCAAAACTAGCCATTACCGCGTTGTTTACGTTAATTGTTTTTAATTCATGTGCAAATTCAAAAGAGTTCTTAATTGTGTGTTCATTACTAGTTAGTGGGTCAATTATCGGGACGAAGTATTTAGCTAGGTTATAGTTAAAGGTGCCTATAGTACTAAGAATAGGACGTAAGGGGTTACCTATTTTATGTGTCCAAAAACCAAAAATGTATAATGTATTCCAAAAACATATAAAATAGGTAACCCCTTACGTCCTATTCTTAGTACTATAGGCACCTTTAACTATAACCTAGCTAAATACTTCGTCCCGATAATTGACCCACTAACTAGTAATGAACACACAATTAAGAACTCTTTTGAATTTGCACATGAATTAAAAACAATTAACGTAAACAACGCGGTAATGGCTAGTTTTGACATCCAGTCACTATTTACAAATATTCATTAGATGAGACTATTGAAATAATCACTGATAATTTATTTCATAAAGCTACCATTTTTCTTAATTACACAAAAAAAAAATTCTCTGATTTATTAACTTTAGCTATAAAAGACTCTCCATTTATATTTAACAAAAAACTTTATGTCCAAACTGATGGTGTTTCCATGGGATCGTGCCTGGGTCCTTCATTTGCTAAAGCCTTTTTATGTCACCATGAGGACATGTGGCTCTCTAACTGTCCTAAGCATTTTAAACCTTTTTATTATAAACGATATGTAGACGACACTCTTTTACTCCTTAAAAATACCGAGCACATTCCCTTATTTTTGAACTACTTAACTCTCAGCACCCAAACATTAAGTTCATATATGAAATTGAAAAACAATCATCACTACCATTTTTAGATATCCTAGTTACTCGTAAAAATAATTACCTTACCACCTCAGTCTATAGAAAACCTACTTTCACTGGCTTGGGAACTCAATATGTTTCATTCATCCCTAACCTTTTTAAAATCAATACTATTAAGATCCTACTACACAGATGCTATAGTTTCTCTTCTAATTGGTTTTCCTTTGATAATGAGATCAAATTCCTTACTAATTTTTTCCAAAATAATGGCTACCCCTCAAATTAATTGAAGCAACCATTTCAAAGTTCCTAGATAAAAAGTTCAACCCAGAGTCGAACGAACCCGAACCCATATTAGACACACACTATGTTAAACTTCCATTTTACGGCCATCTCAGTTACACCATTCGAAAAAAACTCAATGATCTACTTAAGTTACATCTTCCTAACTCAAAATTTAAATTTATTTTACTAATTCATTTAACCTTAAGAAACTCATTTCAAATATAAAGACTCTATACCTAAGCCCTATTTCTAACATAATTTACGTATTCAAATGTTCTAGTTGTAACGCTAGATACGTCGGCGAGACGACAAGGAATCTAACCCTTAGGCTTTCTGAGCATAAAGGTTTCTGCACGTACTGGTCGACCCATTTCTCACCTTCGCAATCTGCAATCCGCTCACACTCACCCTGATTTAGATCACCCTTTTTCTATGAATGACTTTAGTATCCTATCCAAGGCACACTACCCTAGTGACACTAAATTATTAGAATCCATACACATCAAGCATCTGTCCCCTGATCTTAATAACCAAGTCACTTCACACCAACTACATATACTCAAATGACTATCACTGTTTCGATTGCCCGACTCTCGGTTCGATCGCCCCACACAAGCTGAATTGTTACCCACGAAACTAGTGTTCATTCAGTCCTCTACCAACTCAGACAGCATAACACCAAGGTTCGTTAAGTACAAATTATATTTTATTTATTAGTTAGTAATTTTAGATAATAGAGGAATACTTTATGTTTCTTAAGAAATATTTTTAGATGTTCGCTTTTTAGCATTGCAATATATTAAATTTTAACTATTTTAGCCTGATGATGCCAAGTGCCTTTGGCGAAACGTTTGCGCATAAACAACCCCATGTATGACGAGTGTCTTTGTCACCCTAAAATATCAAGATATATATATATATATATAATATATATATATATATACACATATATGGTGCCCAACGTACCTTACGCCTTTCCCTATTTACCCCTATAGGTAATCCCACCGAGATTTATTTCTACGGCACGCAGATAACCATCGCCCTTCTCGGTACCGTGCTTGCTACAATTGTCGTTACCAGATCACCCTTTTCCATCTGCTACAACCTCAAGCTGGTGTCTCTTAATGAGGTAAGGAAAATAGTATGTTAGTTAAGTTGCAAACGTACACACACATTTTCCATCACTAAAATACATGAGTTATTTGAGATATTTTGCATGAATTTCATCATTTTGTCCAATTCTCAGATTAAATTGGAAACAGAAAGGGAGGCGATACTTTCCGATTATCTACATTTAAAAGTCATGACTTAAGCAGTAAAACTAATCTTAGGAATCTCAACTTTACTTATAGATTATTAATACAAGGACCTTCAAAATTTATATATGATTTTGTTTTATATACTTAATTGAGCAAGTATGATACGTAATACAAGCTGATACACGTGGGGTGTATCTACGTATGACCTACAGTCCAATATTGACCTACAGTAAAGTATGACCTACGTCCAATATCAATCAGTATTTCACGATGCGTTACGGACACACTAATGTTGCCTTCATGCCCCTCAGTACCTGGAGCGGCGGTACAAGAGCGTCGCCTTGCGGAAGCTGATTACCTTGGTGATGCTGTTTCCACTTTTTGTAAATATGGGCATGATCCTGTACCCGCCCTCCATCGGCCTTACCACTGTCACCAACCTCTCCGGCTTTGCTTCCATGGCCATCATGGGCGCCATCGTCACCTTCTACATCACCATCGTGAGTGGCCATTTGGCAGCCTGTCCATGACTACGGTAGGACTAGATTTTGTCTCCACCTTCTTCACCTGGCAAGGAGATATATTATCTGAAGTCGTTTAGGTACACTGATTAAGAATGACACATAATCAACTGGTGCCTGTCTTTTTCAATAGTAATTATCAAGACGTTCCACTGTTTATAGTAATCTTTTCAGCGGTCGAGCAAGGTCCAGGGCTACTCATTACTGTACTGCTCCTAAACAAAACTCTTGATCACAGTGCCTTGTCTCCCGTGATAACTTATGATCCATTCTATGAACTTTGTCATCAGAAACTTTACTTAGTTTGGTTTCCACTTGCTCAGGGCGGCGTGAAGGCGGTGGTGTACACGGATGTGCTGCAGACGCTGCTCATGTTCGGGGGGGTGTTGGTGGTGGTGGTGCTGTGCTGCATTGAGTTTGGCGGCGTCGGGGAGGTGTGGGCCATAGCGGAACGCGGCGGTAGAATAGAGTTCTTCAAGTGAGTAAGTGGAGAGGCTCCTGGGGGATATTGAGGGCTGCTGGGGAGGCGAAGCAAGTTTTGGGCCTTGTGGGACTTAGTGGGGGCAAGTTTTGCTTCGGGATGATAATGATGATAACAATAAAAAGTACTGACAAAGATGATGATGATGATAAAGATCATATTTATCAAATGTAGTAATAGCAATTTACCTAAAATGCCGGCGCTGAAAATACTTATAAATAAGCAAGTGAGGCAAGATACACAAGGTAAGGCGTGCTATGAATGTAAAAACGTTATCAAACATCTTGTTTTTGTACCTTCCCAGCATGGACACCAACCCCATGTCCGCCACACATTTTGGTCCCATTCATTTTCGGATTCTACCTTATCACCTCTACCCTTGGACTCACCCAGGTCGCCTACCAACCCCTTGCTTCCGTCGAACCCTGCAAATATCAAAGGGGTGAGTTTTTCATTTAATGCGCACTTTCAATACTATATAATTTCTTCGATAAGTTTTATATATATATAATATAAAATTATATAATATATATATATATATATATATTATATATATATAATATTATATATATATATATATATAAAATATTATATATATAGGGGAGAGAGAGAGAGAGAGAGAGAGAGGAGAGAAGAGAGAGAGAGAGAGAAAAGAGAGAGAGAGAATTTGTCCACATACTACATATTCAAGACCAATACCTTCCTTTGGCAGACTCATGTGGTTCTTCCTGCCGGGATTCTGGTGTATGTGGATCTTGTTCTTCTTTTCTGGTATGGTCGCCTATGCCGTCTACAGCACGTGCGATCCTCTTACCTCAGGCAAGATCAAGAAAGCAGACCAGATCATTCCCTTTCTGGTGACCGACAAGCTGGGCCACATCCCGGGCGTGTCTGGGCTCTTTATGGCGGCCGTGTATGGCGCGGTACTCAGGTAACCACACGAGGGGAAGCAGGGAAAACTAGACATATCTCTCTCTCTCTCTCTCTCTCTCTCTCTCTCTCTCTCTCTCTCTCTCTCTCTCTCTCTCTCTCTCTCTCTCTCTCTCTCTCTCTCTCTCTCACACCAACCGCATATTGGAAGTCAGACAGATTGGAGAGAGAGAGAGAGAGAGAGAGGAGAGGGGGGGGGGGGGGGGGCAAGTGACAAAACCTTCCTCAATATTGGCGGCGACTGAGGGGGAGGATGGAGCTCGTATTGCCATGAGGAGGAAGCAGGGAAGACTAAGCATAATGTGGACGACGAGGAAGATTATATGAGGGACAAAATTAATAGAGTTACCACAGCTTTCATCTGTTTCTTAATTATTTTCTCCCTCTCAAAATATATTTCGTATTGCAGTTTTTTCAGTAGTACAATCACACAGTCTTTCCTTATATGATTATTTGTGATAATATATAATAAGCTTGATGACCTTCCAACATTCATTCACAAATACTTGGATTCAGCTTCGACTGCAAAATTCTTCAAGGATTTCTCTTTATTTCTTAACATGTTGTCTTTCCTTACGTTTTTGAAGACTTATCATTCAGTCCTCTTGTGATTGTTTCTCTCCACTTGACCTCAGCACCTTCTCCTCCATGGGAAACTCTGCGGCTTGCGTACTGTGGGAGGACTTCCTCAAGCCTCTCTCCTACTTCAGAGGTCTCAGTGACTCCTCTGCCATTCGTGTGATAAAGATCCTCTGTGAGTATACATTTTGCTATTCATGTCCATAAGAAGTGAATCATGTCCATAAGAAGTTAATCATGTCCATAAGAAGTGAGTCATGTCCATAAGAAGTGAGTCATGTCAATATCCTCTACAGTGTTTTGACCCGTCTCAACCTACTCTAAAATGACTTCTCAAACATGTGTGTCACTTCCACCACGTTTTTCTCTATCCTTGGCCTTGTATTTAAGGTCTAGTTCTATTTAAGTCTAGTTCTCATAGAAAAATTGGACACCTTGCTTCTCTAGAACCAATAAATTCCTACAATAGAACTGAACACAGTATTTACAAAAAATAATGACAATAAGGGCCAAACAAAATACAAAATCACTAATTATTGTTCCCTCTTGCAACCTGGACATAACCTACATCAATATCTACATCACTATCTTAAGTTATACTCAAATAGAGACTTTCTCTCTCTCTCTCTCTCTCTCTCTCTCTCTCTCTCTCTCTCTCTCTCTCTCTCTCTCTCTCTCTCTCTCTCTCTCTCTCTCTCTCTCTCTCTCTCTCTCTCTCTCTCTCTCTCTCTCTCTCTCTCTCTCTGTCAAGACGACTCCAGTACCTGATACAATAATCATATACAACGGGTATTGAGGCTGCGTGACACAATCCGACATTAAGGACGATAGTTATTATATTCAAGGTTATAATACCCCGGTGAAAATTAGTTGGCCACAGGAGTGATTAATATTCAATCCGCAGCCTCCATCAGCGGGGTGGTGGCCGTGGCAATGGGGATGCTCTTGGGTAACTTGGGTAGTATTTTCCACATCCTTCACGGCGTCACCACCGCTATCACGGGTCCGGTGTGTGGAGTTTTCCTCAGCGGCATCTTACTCCCCTGGGTCGAAATTAAGGTAAGTTGGTCAGGATCTACCCATACTCATAGGATTACCATCAAATACTGAACTCTAGTGGTAATTAGCCATCGACAAGATTAAAGTAAAAGTAGGATCAATACGAGAATAAATCGAATAACTATAGTTACGATGTTTTTGATGTTCTGTACTTGAAACTTTGAAATGACAACAAGAAAATGTATTTCCCCTATATCCTGTTTATAGTAATACAACAGTGCCGTTCAATATCTTATCCCTCAATAATGTTTACTTTATGTGTGCCCCTCAGTGACGTGCCCTTCCTTAAGACAACTATTGCCCCGCGAAACACTGCCTTGTCCTTCACAGTGTATCCCTAAAACAAACGCCCCTCGGTCATTAACATCCTAAAGCTCGAGTCCCTTCCACACATTTACAAGTCACCGAGCATCCTGTATTTATGTCTCAATGCAAGGCCCATTACTGGTTTCCTTGTGGCGTTTAGCTACTGTTTTTGGATTGTGGGGGGGCAAATTCCTGAGGGGCCCAAGCCACCACCTCACCTGCCGCTCCCCGTGGCCGACTGTGGGGCTTTAAACATCGCTAACTTCTCCACCACCCTCGACTTCACCATTCTAGACTCCCCCACCGTCTCCACCCCTTCCCTATCGATGAGTAGGTAGTAGGGAGAACTATTTTAATTGTTAGTGAAAGTTACACCCGATGATGTCTAGATTCACATGAAAATCTTAAAAAGATGAACTACAAGGACACCTAGAACATAAGAACTAAGAAAGTAAGGAAGCTACAAGAGGCCGTGAGACCTACACGAGGTAGTTTTCCCGTTACCTAACTCTACCTATTTCTACTCTCTTCTTCATCCCTTAATTTTTCCAGACTCCTTTTAAAAACCCCAATAGATCCGCATTGACCACTTGACGATTTAGTCCATTCCAAACTTTACCACCCCATTTGTGAACCAGTTCCTCCCAAAACCTGTGGTACCTGTGTTCTTACCATGCAAGGAATTATCTTGGGGTATTTGTGAAACCGAAGTTTTTTTCTTTATCCAAATGATTTTTACGAGGTGGGGTTGATCAATGATTTATTTTCTGGAAAGATAGTGATTTTTTTATTTAAGTCTTAGGGATAGCGTTTTTTATTACTTATCAAAAAGAGTTTTTGGGGACAATCTATGAATGTTGGAGTATTTGTATGAATTTGTATGTTGTAACGTCTCTATGCCTTTATAAGCTTTACATTGTGAGAAAGGGAAACACTAGAAATACTCCATCTGGCAAATTACTTGATATTTTCTAACCACATTTTTGTTTCCGGCAGGGAAGGGGAGAGTAATGAGGCCCACGGTATATCCTACTGCTACAACGGCTTCCTATGCTTGATCACCACCATGCTGGGCGCCGGGCTGGTGTCCTTGCTTGTAGGTGAGCAAATCCCTCGGCGACACAAACTCTAAATTGTTACCAACTGTAACCCCTCGACTGATATTGTCTCCATCACTTATCACGCTGGTATATCAGTTTCATCATCAACAACACTCCCTAACCTGAATATCAATCGTTAGTTCCCGTGATTTATACAGACCCTCACTCCACACCACTGTTCCAGGGCCCACCTGCCCGAGTGATGTGGAAGGCGGACTGGTCAACCCGACCTGTGAGCGACTGTGTAAGCGCGTGTGGCACATGCGTCACATGAGGAGAGTGTTTCGTCATGATGGGCTGGAGGGAAGGCGAGGTGACACGGCGGACATGACAATGCTACCCAAGTCACTCTGATCCTCACAGCAGCCTGTAACAAGCATTGCAGAACCCTCCTACGCTCCACATTAACTGATTAACATAAAAAGGAATATTGCTTGGTAATAGTTTTGTGTCGCCGCTGTCATTGGCCACTCCCTTACATATGGTATTCATGACTATCCTGTATGAGTCTTGGTTAGTATGAATCTAGTTAATGGAATCTTGGTTATTTTCTAGACCCACATACAAAAAAAGCATCTATGGTTTTACAGGAATCAATTAATCAATATCATGCATTTATCTTACAAACATATTCACATATTAATATACCAAAACGCCATGGATACATAAGTAACATTACCATAACATTGCTTAATCCTATGTGTCTATTCATCGTTGCTAATGACATCTGAATAAACAATATTGAGAAAGGTTAACCGTGTTGCATTACTGAACGTAAAAGGAATACTGAACTCATGCAATTGAAAAAAAGCTTTAATATAACATACTTGTTCTGTTACCATGGACTTGTAGTCTGAATTTCAGAAAAAAACGAGATATTGAGGGTTATGTCTAGTTTATATCGACAAAATAAAACTTCTACAGCAATGATCCTGCTATACTTCAAAACCTTGATGAAATATTCCGCGCAAATCCATTTACCTTTTGAATGACCTCATCTGACTTATGATACAGAGTTACAAAAGTATCATTTGTGGATACGTAAAAAGACGACATTTAATGTTGATAATTAGTTTATCCTAGAAATTAATGTAAGGAGAAATTTAGGCAAGTTTAACGCGAGAGGTAGATAGATAGATAGATAGATAGATAGATAGATATATAGATAGATAGATAGATAGGTAGATAAATAGATAGGTAGATAAATAGATATAGAAACAGAGAGAAAGAGAGAGAGATAATGATATATCAGTTAACTATATGGAAAGTCACTCTTCCTTCCCAGGAAGTAGCATCCTGCCCCTCATTCTTTCTCTCACATGCTCTTTAATCCCAGACTTGTTCTCAACTTTTAATCCCAACACCCCCATCTTTACTTCTATGCGTGGGTCACCGATCTTCACCTTATATCCTTCTCACACACCTAAACAGGCCTCGGCACTTTGGCATCACAGAATCATGCTTCCTTCCAAATGGTGACCCGGGTCATATGAAGAACATAAGAACATAAGATTTATCATCATCCTTTCCTCTAAACATCTGTTCACTATCTGTTACCATCTGCATATCCTGCCCGTAGGGGGGTGATTGACTGATTTCACGGTTAAATATTTATAGAGGGGGGGTGACTGTTACCAGATCTGCGAGCATTTGGGTGGAGAAGAGGCTATTTTTAGACCTGGCTGGCTGTTCTTATATATATAATTATATATATATATAATATATATATAATATATATATATTATATATATATATATATATATTATATATATTTTATATATATATATATATATAATATATATATATATATATATATAAACACAACCTCAGCATAACGCCCAGCAGGTAAGGCTACAGCATCCTCAGTACTTCCCGTCCCAGAAACTTTCCCGTCACACTTGTGTTACACTTGCCATCAGAATCTTTCACTTGTGTGTACACTTGCCATCAAATCTTGCACTTTTGTGTACCTTACGCCCCACTTGCGACGGTGTGTGAGCAAAACCCATTCATCCCTGAAATGGTCACAGTTTTAAGACGAATCCCGAGGTTTGGCGGAGGCCCCAACGAATGCTATGAAGACCCAGAGGCAATGAAAGACCTTGACACGATGGATACAGTTCCAGGCGGCGACTGGGTGGTGTTCCGCTTATCTGGTGGTGTCCGTGCCATCGGGGTGAAACAGGCCGTGAGGGACAGGCGGAAAGTCACCACTCAGGAGTTTTTCCCGCTGGGGGGCTGAAAAGCTTGATGCTGATGATGTATGTGCCTGATGTATTGTGTCCTTTGTACTTGGACCACCACTGTACCCCCTCGAAGGACTACCGTACCTTGCCAAGTGTTTCACAGGAATGTTGGGTAGTCGTTGGCAATGGAGGGGTAGGTCCCTTTCCATCAGACCACTTTCAGCCGACGAAGGAAAGGGAACCTCCAAACTAAGACCATTTGTTTCATTCAGACAAACACACACAAACTCACACCACACCCGCCCNCACACACACACACACACAGACACACACCACACACAACACAACACAACACACACACACACACAACACACACACACACACACACACACCACCCATTGAACTGAAATTTTGATACCTCTGTCATGCACCATTTTTTTTTTTTCTCTCTCTCGCTCTCTCTCTCTCTCTCTCTCTCTCTCTCTCTCCTCTCTCTCTCTCCTCTCTCTCTCTCTCTCTCTCTCTCTCTCTCTCTCTCTCTCTCTCTCTCTCTCTCTCTCTCTCTCTCTCTCTCTCTCTCTCTCTCTCTCTCTCTCTCTTCTTCTCTCTCTCTCTCTCTCTCTCTCTCTCTCCTCTCTCTCTCTCTCTCTCTCTCTCTCTCTCTCTTGTTACCCTTTTGTGTGTTGTTAATTACAGGTAACAGGGGTCAACCCAAGTAAGAATATTTACAAATGTTGGTGACACAGTAGGGGTTGATTGCCTCAGAAGTGTAGGTTGATGGGTAGGCGTATACCGTCCTAGCCAGACACTTCAAATGGTAGTTTAATAAAAGTGGTCGAGCGGTTGTTTTATAAGGCTTGTTAATAATTAAGTACCAGAACAATAATTACAAGATATATATACATATCTGTACACTGTGAGATTTATACAATAATAATGTCAAGGGGTTCTTTACAACGGCCAATGAAACTAATGTCTAATAGACAGAGCCAGAACAACTATTTACGTGACAAGGTACTCTCACACCATCAGGTGTGTGAGTACACACAGACTCTCAGAGGAGTCTACTATCGGAGCGCTAATTTAAGCTGCCCACACACGCAGTGGACTAGCATCAGGTGTTAGCTGGGGTTTGTGACCTGCTCTCCGGGGTGGTGGCTTCGGCTAAAACTAAGTACTAATGATGAATGATAAAAATGTTGATATGGAGACGGGGCCATACGAGCGTCGCTCCGGCCCTGTAAAATACAACTAGATGAATACAACTAGATGAATACACACACACACACACACACACACACACACATACACACACACACACACACACACACACACACACACACACACACACACACACACACACACACACACACACACACACACACACTCACACACAGGCCCTTTGACAACACTCGTCCACCCTTTATCAACACTTAAATAAATACTTGAGAGAGACACGACGGACCTCACCTCGACACAATTTATCTCATTTAGTCTCTCTAATTAAGCATTATGCATTATGCATTATGGTCGCGGCTCCTGTCGTTCTCCCCTCTCTCCGCTGCGTCTGCCGCATATAAGGAAAGGAGGCCGGAAACCTCAGGTTCCGGTGGGCAGGAAAGGCGAGGTGTTTACGTGTTGCTTCCCAACACCAGGCTATCCACGTCATCATCATCTGGGATGGCGTGGCTACTTGGTTCAGCAAAATGTCATCAAAAGGTGGCAGTAACTCAGCACGACAGGCGCCGGTACAAGACACACAGACACTCAGACATCCTGCTTTAGTATAGATTAAAACATATACATATAATATCTAACCAGTACGCTAATACTCTCTCTCTCTCTCTCTCTCTCTCTCTCTCTCTCTCTCTCTCTCTCTCTCTCTCTCTCTCTCTCTCTCTCTCTCTCTCTCTCTCTCTCTCTCTCTCTCTCTCTCTCTCTCTCTCTCTCTCTCTCTCCCCCCCTGCGTTCCATATAACATGTTCACAATTTTTGGCGCGCATGTGTCTGTGTGTGTTTCATTAAGACATTGTGTTTCATCTAAGACATTGTGGTCACATGACCGATGGTACACACAATCTGCAGCGTGGAGGTCCTTTCCGAAATACTCTATTCTACCACGAACAGTGAATGCCCAGTCATCATTACGATCCTTACAATGTGAGAGGGTTGTCTCCACGAATGAATCTGTTTTGACACAGCTGAATTCATCAAAATCTGCACTACCGGGTGATTTTATTATCTCATTGCCACAGAACAAACAGTGCGATTTACTGTTGAAAGGTCCGACAGAAACACGCGCACTCCTTTTGACAGGTTGAGGTGGTTGTAGCTTGGCTTTCTTGAACAAGTATATTTGCTTCTTGTTAATATAGCTCACTCTGCATCTTTTATGCACCTCGGTACCAGCAACTACCACGATACTGTCGCCTCTGTCGATGCTGGCCTTGTTGATTCCTTCAGCCCCCTTTTCACCAATCACCACCGTTTCACCATCTATCTCACTGCCACATAAAGGACAATTTCCTCGACTTGCCATCTTCTCATGCTCTGAAATGCAAAAGAAATTAATGTTAGTAAAATCTAAAATCTGGAATGGCTGAATGAAAACAATAACTTAACTCAGTGCATGTAGTAACCAGATTGACGTCATTGCAGGATGACGTCACGACATTATGACTGCGCCTATAATCTTTCTGAGAGCCCAGAATAATGGGGTTATTGTTTTTTAGACTTTTCCAAAGTCACTTCTTCACTGAAATTAACACTTATCAAAGTACGAAAGAGCTAACCGCCTTCCTAACTGGAATATTAGGTGTTTGTAGTGGCAGAGGCGGCCATCAAGCAGGACGCCATTTTGACCCATTTTCGGTAACCCAATTTTGGTAAACTTTTGTTGTATCGTTATTTACACTTGAAGCAACAAAATAATGCAATAAGAGAATTTCTTGCAATTTTTTTGGTGTGAGAGGGGTTCAGGTCATATTTTGACTGGACTACTATGTACTAAAATTAACGAATGTCATGCAACATGAATTATACATATATAGCCTACATACATACATCCTTGACGCAGCAGTGTGTACGGAGGAGGAATAGAGAGTGGGTTCTTGGCGACGGGGGAGGGCGAAGGTTTGGCTTCAGCGGAATGGATGCTGATCATCTTTTGATATGGATAGTCCCTATTGGAAATGTTTAATTTTGACATTCAACCCTAAGAGCCTTTTGTTATTTATTATTTTATAAGAGAAGATCATTTATGCTTATAATCGATGGAAGGTCAGAGGCACGTCAAGGGTTAAGTGAAGTTCAATGTGTAATCATGACATGCAATACTCCAAAGACCTATGCTTGCATTTGGGTTTTAACTCTGCAAACCTGCCCTCCATCATAACCTTAGTTGTGAATGTTGTGTTTATGCATTAATGTTTGATATAAATATAAAGCACTTTGGCGTTATATCTTGTGTGATAGAACATAACCATGATTAACACTGTAGTTCATAGGCTTAGGAAAAGAATAATGACCATTTACCACAACAGCAATAAAACGACTAGAATTGATACCTGAAAGATGAATAGTAGTTGTATAAGCATAGTTTAAATACTTAACATTTGCGCTAGACTCGATCGAAGTCTTTGTGTGACATGTAAGACAACAGCTGGCCTGCTCCCAAGTGTCCCGCAGGATAGATGGTTTTCATGGAAATGTAAGACTTTTAATCTTACGTTTCTTCCATAAATGTGTCAGTCAGTTATCACTCCTAACATATATATTAACTTGCATAACTATTATTATTGAATTACAACTATTATCACACAAGTGTAACAAGTACTACAACTACCATACATTATATTTTCATGTACTTAACATCAAAAGAATCAGTGTATTTTTAGAAACATTATAAACATATAATTATATATCTATGTAAAGTATATATAATTATACGTTTATCTTTCCTCCTCTGTTTCACCGTGAGACCCATGAACACCTTGCATTCTCAAAGTATGTCACAGGGCAAATGCCTAGTTGTCAGCATAAAGTATAGGATCAACAAGAAGTGATAAGAAGCCAGAATCACGAGGAGAAGGGGGAGAAGACCTCGGACATCGACGCTACAAACACGCTCTGCTCACTCGCCCCATCCGACACTCCCTGGCTGTGCTCAAGACATTCATTGTACTTGGTTGTAATCTCTACGCTCCTTACTGGACTCTAAATAAATGTGTACAAAGCTGGAAGTACCAATTTAACTCATACCAGATAAGTCTCTACAATATACCGACTTATAAATGGTGACATAAGCGGTGGTGACTGATTTTATCAGTCTTATAACACAAGCAACAGGTTACGATACCCACACTTATCTTCATCAAGCAAGTACAACCATAACCAAGCCTGCCCTACAACCATAACCTCTACAGCTACAACTACAAGCACAAGCCAGCCAGCGACTACCAAGTACTTCTACTACTACAATCAACTCCTACAAGCCGCAACAGAATCTACAATCAATAGAATCTACAAGAATTGCTACAGCCCCACGAGCAATTCAGCCGGCAACTGCTATATCTACAAGTACTACAATCAACAACCATCTCCTACAAGCAGCAACTACCTACAAGAATCTACGAGTCTACAAGCAACTACAGAGTGGAGAGAGACGGACACACCCGTCTCATGCTTCATCAGCGCATTCCGCAGTCACAAGGTCGACGCGTCAACTCCTGCCACCCACCCATCGCTGCCAGGCAACGACATCTCAGCTCTACCGGCTCTAATTATCTTCCGCCCCGAATACGAAGATCTTCTCATCATGGCCCACCGCAACTCAAGCAACACAATAATCAGCCCCACCATCAACTTAATCCCGCAAGCGACGAAGCAACACAACACCCTTCACCCCCCCGGACAGGAACACATCCACCCCCCCTAACACCCTCTATGTTCCGAGCGTATAACGCTTACTAAGCCCCCCACCCTGCAAAACACCCTCCATGCCGCCCCGCGCCCTTGACACACACCACAGCCACTACCTTGCTACCCACCACCAGTCTCACACTATGGACTTAAGCGCGTGCCACACTACACAACTGTCTGAGTATATAATTATTATTTCTTATTTTGTGTATGTCTAATATGTTATATTTTTCTAATGTGAACTCTTTACCAGGTTGTATGTATCCAGCGACTGTATACATCCGTCATCCTGGCACCCAACCACCTGTGTGTTGATCATCTTTCACCTACCAGGCCCTCACCTAATCATTCACCTATGCTAGTAGCAAACAGCTAAGTAATTTATACAGTTTTGGGCAGTTATACAGTTGTAGGTATTACACAAGTGTTACATTATCTTTACATTACATTATTGTCTCACACAGTGACGTTCACATCTACAACACACATTTACGGACAATTTAAACGTAAGAAATATTATAGTGCTATTTTAACATAGTTTTACATTTAATTTTACAATGGCTACGTACAGTAAATCATTACAGACTCCGTCAGAGCACTTAAATCATTGTGCACAACAAACAGACATCTATCCCTCATATTATAGGCGAAGTGCTAGACCGCATTCTTCTCACAACTTTTTCCCTACAACACAAGGTAGGAGTAGATATTCTTCTTGCTATAAGCAACATAAGCATTACACTCCACCGTATCAGGTGAAGCGACGTTATCAACGTTATGATAGCTATAATTACGCACGTAAAAGCTATTTTTGTGTATTTTGTAAAGTTCCAGGACATACTCTGTCACATTGTAGATCAATAGACTACAACAGATACGTACTTTACAAGAAACAGTATTGTGTATATCACAATTCTTGGAGTCATAACTCTGACCAATGCCGTTATTTGAGACACAGACAACGCCACGCATTGTCTCCCGCCGACGGAGGAAGGTTTAGGCACAATACACAACGCCCCTACGTTACACCTGTTTTTCATGGTGACGCACACAATGAGAATGTAATACAGGATTCCCCAGAAGTTAACATAGTAAAGCAATATTTTCCTTTACCCATGCCAGACAAGGTTAAGCCTATCATTACAGCTCATACTACAGAACAAACATTTACAGGGTACCTTCGTAGTGACATTACTGCAAATGATGATAACTTAGATGAGGTATTTATAGGTACATCTACTTTATATGAAGTTCTCACTGTACCTGTCATTCACAAAGACAAGCAATTAACTGCTTTTATGGACACAGGTGCAGGAGCAAATATTATGGACATAGATACACTGAATGTATTACGTAATGAAACGAAATCTGTCCTATTCTTAGAACCTCCGTCAATCAGACTGACAGGTTTAGATAGCAAGAAATTCCCTGTCATTGGTAAAGTATGGCTTCCCTTAAAATTTGAGGAATTCGTGCCTGCAACCCCTATCTGTTTCCATATTTCACAGGGATTATCATTCCCTGCTGACCTCCTGATAGGTATTTCAACAATGCGAGATGAATGCATTGAAGTTTGTCCGCACTTACACGGGGATTAGGTATTATGGAACATATATACCCGAAGTCAAAAATCCTTCCCCAGTGCTAACATTTAGTTCTGCAATAGTGCAAGCTCCTGAAATTAACGTAAATGTAATTAATAGCGTGCCCGAGCGGCCATCACAGGTGACAGCTCA
This sequence comes from Chionoecetes opilio, assembly GCA_016584305.1. Classification (NCBI taxonomy): domain Eukaryota; kingdom Metazoa; phylum Arthropoda; class Malacostraca; order Decapoda; family Majidae; genus Chionoecetes; species Chionoecetes opilio. Next base: position 214,727 of record JACEEZ010001228.1, on the reverse strand, counting down.
CAGTGTAATAGATTCACTGAGTAACACTGAAACTGATTCCTGTTCTACCCCTACTGTTCTCTGTCCTTCGCAAGATTCTGAGACACACCGTGCCTGTTTAGTGGAAGACGTTTCACTAAATGGTCGCGAATCTCTTTTGGTATCTCTGAAACTTGCAGGTGTGAATGATGATTGCGAAGCTATATGTTTGAGTGAATCAGTACGAGTGAATACTCTTTTCATGGAATCAGCTTTGTGCAGTGTTAACGCCAAGGGCATTACTAAAATGTACATTCATAATAAGTCACCGTGCACTCAAAAGCTGCACACAGGAACGTACTTAGCCGATTTCGTAGTCACCCCAACGGCCGTGGGTCTGATTGCGACTTTGCCAGTAGTTCCCATTTTATCAACTGGAGACCCTGCCACTGATCATGTACAGTGTGTACAGGATGCACTTAGTCCTTCCTTAGCGGATATGGATTTTCTAGAGTCAAAGCAAGCACTATTGCAAGTACTAACTGCAAATCATGACACAATTGCCATACAAGGTGATTCTTTAGGTACGACAAACCTTATAACACATCACATTCCTTTGCTACCTGATACACAACCTATCTACATTCCAGCATATAGGTTACCCCACTCACAAAGGTCTATACTTGATGGCATGGTTAAGAAAATGTTAGAGGATGATGTTATTGAACCATCCACCAGCCCATGGAATTTTCCATTATTTTTGATCCCTAAGAAAACAGGCGATTGGCGACCGGTCGTAGACTATCGGCGCCTCAATGATGTTTGTCAAGTAACCAGGTATCCTCTACCAGTATTGCAGGATATTCTGATGTCCATAGGTCCTGATAAGAAAGTGTTCTCTACACTGGACCTTGTCAGTGGATACTGGCAGGTCCCATTAGATGAGGTATCTAAGGACCTCACAGCGTTCAGTACTCCTGCAGGCCATTACGCTTTCAAAAAGCTACCATTTGGAATAGCAGGTGCACCATTAGCTTTTCAATATTTAATCAACACTGTTTTCTCGGAATTACTAGGAGATACAGTTTTTGCATTCCTGGACGACATAATTATTTGTACCCCCGACACAAACTCTCACCTACGAACACTAGACAGAGTACTTTCTAAACTTAAAGATGCTAATTTGAAGGTTAAACTAACAAAATGTTCCTTCATGAAGAAACAAATTTCTTTCTTGGGTCATGTTTTGGATGCCACAGGCTTACACACTACCACGTCTAAGGTAGATGCAATGATAAATTTTCCAACCCCTAAGAATGTCAAAGCCCTCAGAAGTTTTTTGGGCCTCAGTGGTTTTTACAGACAATTTATCATGGATTATTCACGAATTGCAAGTTTTTAATCTGCACGAATTGCAAGTTTCATCTCTTAAAGAAAGATGTAGAATTTTCATGGGAAGCTCCACAAGAGCAAGCATTTTCTAGATTAAAGGCATTGTTGTGTGATGCCCCAGTCCTTGCTTACCCAGATTATACACGTCAGTTTACACTCTTCACTGATGCATCAGATGTAGGCCTTGGTGCTGTGCTGATGCAGAAGGATGATAGAGGTAAATGGCGTGCATTAGCTTATGCCAGCAGAACTCTTAATCCCGCAGAGCGTAACTATTCAACCACCCATAAGGAAGCTCTGGCGGTCGTATGGTCTTTGAAGCATTTCAAATCTGTAATTTATGGGTATAACATTCTTGTTAAAACAGACCATGCACCTGTAGTAGAATTATTCAATTCAAAGGAACTGTCAGGCAAATTAGCACGTTGGCGCCTGACGATACTAGACTTCCACCCAAAATTTGAGTATCTGCCATTCTGCCAGGCAAAGTCAATTTCGTTGCTGATTCATTATCACGAAATATTGCACTTGTAACCGCAACACCTGAACCACCAAAACATGAAAACCAGATCGCTATTCCCAACATTGAAGAGGAACAGCGAAATGATTCCTTCTGTGCTCCCATCATTTACTACTTGGAGTCAGGTGATGATACACAATTGCCAAAATTACCTGTCCCACTTACTGAGTTTAGGTTACAATACAACCTTTTGGTGCGAGATACATATCTCACGACAGGACAGGAACCTAAACGCCAGGTTACACAGCTGATAGTCCCTTCTACACTTATACCCAGATTTCTTTCCCTTTTACATGATTCTAGCCTTGCAGGTCACCCAGGGAAAGATAGATGTTTGCACCAAGCACGTTTGGAATACTTTTGGCCATTCATGCGCCGAGATATTTTTGCTCATATAGATAAATATCAGTCATGCGCTGAAACAAAGGGTTCAGTTGGTAAACCTGCCCCTATGCTACCTTATCCTACACCTAAAGGACCTTGGGAGACAATAGCCATTGACTTGCTAAAACTCCCACTAACAGAATCTGGTTCTCAATACTTGTTAGTAGCCATTGATCATTTTTCTAGGTTTTCAGTTTTGGTTCCACTAAAGGACAAAACGGCTCTAACAGTTGCTAAAGCACTTACGGATGAAGTTTTCTTTAAATTCAATACACCATCCACATTGCTCTCGGACAATGGTACCGAGTTTAACAATCAAATTCTCACTGAAATTTGCAAACTTTTCAACATAAACAAATGTAACATAACTAGCTATCACCCTAGCAGCAACGGCATGGTAGAAAGACAAAATAGGAAGATTATACAACTCCTGAAGTCATTAGCTCAACCATATAGTTCCCACTGGGATGAATGGATGCCCCAAGTATCTGCCACACTAAACTCTTCCTTACACAAGTCCACATGTGAAACACCACATTTCGTTGTATTTGGGCAAGACAAAAGACTACCTTACACTCTTCTAGAGCAGAGTACACAGCCAATTTATAATTTTGATGATTACGTAACAGTAAGAGTAGCTGATTTTCATTATACGCTTGTATATTTTTATATAAAATGCTAAATACATATATAAAATATAAACTATAAACTTCCCAAAGCATAATTCCTATCGCTAAAAGTGAGTAAACTCTGAGCTAAATACACAGAAAAATATGGAAAACAATGGATTACATGATGTTCAACATCAAAGAAAATGACATGGCCGAGTAAAATTATATACATATATGTGTCAGTACTAGTGTGGGTAAATCCATAATGTGCAAATATCACTGTTAATAAATGTTAAGTGTAAGGTGTAGCAAGTGTACGTGTACCGTAGACTGTAGCTAGCAAACTCAACTGTCAGCTAAGGTAGCTGTGAAAATTACAGGGAAAAATTGAAAACTTAAAATTTCAAGTAAAGAAATTGTAAACTTAAATCTTCAAGTAAACGTTAAAAACCCTGAATGAGTCAAGTAATGACGAAGGCTCGTCTGACTGTAGAGCTGCTGCTGTGTTTGCATAGTGTGTGGGCAAATCCAAGTTTGCCAAAAATCATAAATGATAATAAATCAATTCTATTGTAGAAAATATTTTTACATCAGCGAATGTAAAAATTGACTGGCAGAGAAATTGAATAAAGTTTACACATTTGAATAACTTCAGAAAGCATGATGATGTATAACAGGAAGAGTGATGAGCACTCTTATATTGAACTTGTAAGAATCATGTGCTAAAGAAGCATGATTAACCATTAAAATATGTATTATGCATGAGGACAAGAAACTGTCACGCAGGGGAATAACATTTTGATTTGGTGTTTTCCACATGAGTGATAAAATAAACTGTACAGTGTGTACACCAAAATTTAAGTTTCCACGGGAGTGGAATAGGAAAAGCTTCCTAGTGGAGGTAAATCTTATCAAGGGAAATGCACAGCTAGTTGGTAAAGCATTTCGAGCTATAAAATGATAAGGTGGGCATATTTGGTATGACGTGGAATAATACATTAATCCTAATTATGGCAAATTTTATATGCAACAGCTGAAAATTTTAAATTGGGGAAAAAATAAACTGGGCACAGTTTGACATGATAATTACCGTATCTGCCATGAAAGTGTCTGAAACATGCATTCTTCCATGGTGAACAATGTTAAGAGAGATAAGTTTAACTGTGATCAATCAATGTTTTCTGAGGTCAGTATTAAGACAAGTAGTCTTTCGTAATTTCTCTGTGAGTTTGAATTTGTTAGTAAATAATGATCAATGGTTAGTTAGTTGTACATAGGTAATACATGTGAACATCATAGGTAATACATGTGAACAAAATAGTTCTGGAGGAACTGCCTGTCATGCATATAGTACCTAGATTAGTATGTTAATAAGTGCATAATCCTATCATTCAAATAGTGATCGTGGTACAACAGGAAAGACTAAGTAATTCATTCCTGTAATGAATGTAATTCACGTATGCATTTAATACATGGGTTAGTATTAATGCAATGGGTTAGTATTTCATGCAAGTAAATAATGTATTTCTACGATAAGTGCGCAATAATTCCTTGCATTGAGGAAAGTAAGTAAATAATGTGATCATGCAACAATACGTGCGAAACAATTCCTTGAATTGTGGAATGTAAGTAAATAATTATATAATGCTATGCACTGTGGTGCAACTTTAACAGTTACATAATAGTATTCTAATGTGAAGAGATGTACATAGGTTATCTAGGTTCTGCTATCCATTAGAGTTTCTATCGTGCAAGAGTTACAAGGTAAACATGGTAACTATATCAGTTTCTACTAGTAGTTGGTCAGAACAATATGTTCTAAACCAAAACAAAATCGTAAAACATTTCATCAATGTTAAGTATTTTCAAGAATGTAAATAACATTGGCTTAGTGTGTTGTGTAGACCTTTTCCTAAAAAGAGAACAACACACATTAAAATTCAGAATACATGGTAAATTAAAAATAATCAGGTGAGCTGATATAAAATGTAATGATATTAAATGGTATGGAATGGTATGACACTACTGTTTCTGCGTGTGTGACCGCAATTTTTGACGGTATTCATTTGTAGCAGTATTTGTGTCATCATTAACTACAGGTGTGTCCTGTGTTTTAGTATTTGGGCATGGCAATTCTTCACCTGTATCTAATCCTCTAGCTACTCGTTTAACCTGGTCAATATGGACTGTCTTTGCATGGTATTTATAAATATGCTGGATAGTTATTTTGTGTCCATGTTCAATGGCAATGACCCTGTAAGGTCCTTCAAATGTAGAATCTAACTTTGACTTTAATTGTTGTACCTGAAAGTATACTACATCACCTATAGCAATTGGCTTTTCTGCTGTGTATGGGCGTTGGTATTTAATCATGTCCTCTCTGGACAATTCAATAGCGTCTGTTACACGCTTGTATATTTTCTAGCTATTATTCCTAGCTAATTCTTATGTGACTAATTTGAGGACAAATTATATAGCGGCCCGAGCAATGTCAGTCAGTTATCACTCCTAACATATATATTAACTTGCATAACTATTATTATTGAATTACAACTATTATCACACAAGTGTAACAAGTACTACAACTACCATACATTATATTTTCATGTACTTAACATCAAAAGAATCAGTGTATTTTTAGAAACATTATTTCCTCCTCTGTTTCACCGTGAGACCCATGAACACCTTGCATTCTTAAAGTATGTCACAGGGCAAATGCCTAGTTGTCAGCATAAAGTATAGGATCAACAAGAAGTGATAAGAAGCCAGAATCACGAGGAGAAGGGGGAGAAGACCTCGGACATCGACGCTACAAACACGCTCTGCTCACTCGCCCCATCCGACACTCCCTGGCTGTGCTCAAGACATTCATTGTACTTGGTTGTAATCTCTACGCTCCTTACTGGACTCTAAATAAATGTGTACAAAGCTGGAAGTACCAATTTAACTCATACCAGATAAGTCTCTAAAATATACCGACTTATAAATGTTCTTTTCTGGGAAATTTTCCCCCTCGGTCTCGCGCTTCTTTTCTCACCGAAATTAAGATTGTTGATGATAATAACAATACCATTATGTTGTTATTATATTTTTTCTGGCATTAGTTTGAATCAGTAGCCTTGTGTTTCATGATGCAACAATTAAGCTTTCTCAATACTTCTTTGATATTCTGATGATGTAATTGACCTCTGATGAATAAACATTTATGTTAGCAATATAATGCGAGTGTGCTGTATATCAATGAATATATTTGTAAAATTAATGTATTGATATATGAATATTGATATGTTGTCTTGCCAAGCCAGTGATACCTGTTTTATACCCAGAAAACAACGAGGAAAGAGGAAATACGTCACTTCAGTTTTATGATTTAAGGCGAACTTCCTTTATTATATCCCTGAATGCTTCAAACTCCTTTCCGCTCGCCTGTTTGTGCTCTGCTTCACAATGAGCTGTGAAGGTCGCATTCCGCTCGCCTGTTTGTGCTCTGCTTCACGCTTAACTAAGCCGTATGTCTTGTGTGTATATCATACTTCCAGTAACCAATGAGTGCTTTCTCTTGTGATTACGATCAATTCAGCCACATTCGTTAAATTGGATGATATATTGACTTTTTGGGGTTTCAATTGAATACATAACATTATGATTTTATTCTTGAATTTTCATTGTAGCTATACTCGCACATTATGCTGGTACTCAGTAAAGTTTAGTTGCATAATGATTATTGCCAATTAAATGAATTAAGTGAGGCAATTAAGTGTATTTCCAATTAAATGAATGTTTGCTGATTTTTCTTCTTGTATACGAACGTACTGACAACGATAAGGATTACAACAAGGAATGAAGAAATCTCACGTTTTTTAAATGTCCCGTGAACCAATAAAAACAGTACTCACACACACACACACACACACACACACACACACACACACACACACACACAGGAACTACCACGTGTAGGCCTCGCGGCCTCTTGTAGCTTCCTTATTTTCTTATGGTTTTATGTTCACGCACACACACACACACCTACACACACACACAAACTCACAAACATAAACACACACACACAACACACACACACACACACACACACACACACACACACACACACACACACACACACACACACACACACACACACACACGCGCGCGCACACACACACACACACACACACACACACACACACACACACACACACACACACACACACACACACACACACACACACACACTTATCATATATGGTAGTGTTGTAGGAGCTCATCGAGGTATCATTGAGAGGGACTGCAACACAGCCAGCCACAGAGAGGGGCAGTGTAGCGGGAAGCTTGGGCGCGTTGAGGAACTTGAGGAACCATCCACAGAGTAACGCTGGCGGCCGCTACCATCCCCGAGAGGGCGCCCTGCAATGTCACAATGAACAGAGTTAGATGTCCCCAGGGTGTTAGTGGTAGTCAGGAGCACCGCTGACTCTCGCCCACCAATAATTGAGATCTTTGTCAGTATTGGTTAATATTTATCATCAATTGATACAATACGTAAGCTTTATTGTAAGCATAAGCTGATGCTCTCAGAAAAAGTTATCCTCTGATTTTCTTTTGATTACGTATATTCCCCTTAATGGCAATCGCATAAATGAAACGTTAAGGCCTTTTAGTATTACTTAAAGAACAACAGAGCACACTCACACAGAACAACACTCACAAGATCTCAATATTTTAAAGCTTACTTTATTATCTATCCTTGAGAACAGAAAGGAGATATATATATTTTCTGTCTGAAATCATACCTACATACTGGGGCACAATATGTGTGCATCTCAGAAATTTCCTTGGAATAATCATATTCTCAACGATTCCTGAGTTTGTGTTTTCATCTCAGAGGGGAATCATATATCGGAGCCACGAACTTAGAATCAACAAATCAACATTTTTCGAATAGTCTTAGATTTCCGGGAATGTCCTGCGTCTGGCTGCGTAATATTCTTCATGTTTTGAGGTAACGCATTTTCTTACGATCGTAATCGACATGCTTAATGTCGATTACGTAGTATGCGGTTCATGCGTAATGTTTAGGTGAAACCACTTGTTATTTCACCGGTAATTCAACGTTGCTTGAAATGCACGATCTTGTCGCATATAGCATTAAATCTGGAAGGCAGTCACATGTTACCAGATAAGAACAAAACTTGTGGGAGTGACTCAGTGAGGCTGGGAGGAAGATAAGGTCCTCAAATATCATAATGAGTAATGTAATGGACATAGAACGGATGGATGTTTTTTAAAGAATAGGATTAGATACCCGCCATGACATCATTCACAGCATACTACATACTACTGTAAAGAAAACGAAAAATGTGGCTGAAATCTCTGAATTGTATTACCATAGGGAAATAACAAATATGGTCAAAGAATTATATCTTTACATAAGAACCTTAAACATTTGAAGAAAAAAAATTATGTTTACCTTTGCATTTACCCAAGGGAAGAAGATCCCAACCAGGAATATCCCTGTAACTGTGCCCAAGGTGGGGCCAGCGATGCCGGTTATCACATAAAACATGCTCCCCAATTGGCCCACAAACAGCCCGAGGACCACGGCCACCACACCCGTGGGGAAGGCTGCGAAAACACACGACACTGGTGTTATTTGCTTCTGCATCGTCACCCGTGGATATTTAGAAATAAAACTTAGTTAAAAATGTCATGTGTTTGAAAAAGAAATATGCATATTGCTTAGGAATCACGATATATCGTCTGTCCCGCATGATGTGCGTGATGATACATACATGTCCCTTTATTGTCGAACAAATAATCTTAGACTTAAAATCTCACAAAGGATTTTGAGAACGAGGATCGCAGAGACGTCGGTGAGGCCGCTGAAGAAGGGTCGAGGTTTGAGGAAGTCCTCCCACCCCACGCAGGCCGTTGAGTTGCATACAGATGACATGGTGCTAATGAAGGAAGTAGAGCAGGATATTATTGGAGGAGAAAAGTTTGAAGTCCTGAATTAAAGGAAAAATATCAACTGAAGAAGTAAATACGTGATGAAAAAATTTCTTTGTTGCGCTACATTTCTCTGCCCTAGACCAGTCCCTTATGATATAAAAAAGGTGTAATTTAAAACCTTACCTGTGTATGACGCCGAACACAATCCTTCCATCCTCACCTGAGCACAGCGCCGGCCAGGGCAGCCATGAAGAGGCCGGACACACCAGGGATGAGGCCCAGTTTGTCAGTCACCAGAAAAGGAAGGATCTGGTCTGGGTTTTCGATCTTGCCTGAAGTGAGAGGGTCGCAGGTGCTATAGGTGGCGTAGGCGACCAGACCGGAGAAGTAGAACAAGCCCGACAGAGAACACGACCCAACCATGAAGCCCCACGACACACTGCAGAGAAAAGAGGAAGTCTAACAAAAAAAGACATGCCAATCTTTTTTCATGTTATCATTACGAAAGTTAAGGAGCAATCACAATAGCTCTTTGCACATTGCTATATCGTTATCCAATAGTGTGCAGAGCGATTCGAGAAGCAGCAACACGCTGTTGCACACATACTATTCATTCCCGGGAAATTGTAGGGACGGAAACCAATGATAGTGGATGCAAGTGACTGAGAAGAATGAAAAGGTGAATAGGAAAACACAAACGGCTGACGCAGGAAATACATTATTTTCTGTATGAATGTATCGACAAAAAGCCTTCTTCAGAGATAAACATAGTTTTTCCAGGATCGATATGTGTTCTTGTATAATCTTTACACTCACTTTTTTTTACGGCTATTTTTTGTCCAACATGATTCACAATACAAAAAAAGATCTTTTTAAAAATACACTTTCTCATAGCATAGGTATCCCCCAAAGGGAGGTAACATCCAGAAAACGACCCTATTTGGCCTAGTTACTAATCCTTAAGTTTCCCTTTAACCGCAAGATATTGGATTTCAGTGGGAAGGGGAGGATTGAGTATAAACAATGAGGGGGTTGCGTAGATAGATTTCTCACCCCTTCGATGCCCTCAAGGTGCTGACCGAAGCAAGCGTTGATAATCTGCGGATTTATACCCCTGATGCCGATGACCCATGTGATGCCCATAGTGAAGGTGGACCAAAAGGTGTACCGAACATAGGGGTTTGTGTCCCTGCTGTAGGACAGTGGTTCCCAACCTTTTTGTTTCATTACCCGTTTACTGACTTTTTCAAGTTCGTGTTACCCACATCATTAAATGGTCGATGGATAACACAATGCGTCCATATTACTTATGGACACTTCTTCTGGACTTCTTCTTCTGTGTTTACAAGTCCCTTGCCCCCAACAATACTCGGATGTTGTGATGTCATGTGAATCTATCTATTAAGAGTATTACTCTAAAACGGTTAATACCTGCAAATTTTTGAAAAAAATACTTTTAATGAGCTTTCAACAGAGACTGCTGTAAAGAAACGGTGGGACACTATTGAAGTTGATCACACGACTGATGAGTCAGTCGTGGCCGCCCGCCAACCGCTACCCACGTCTGGCTTCTCCAAACAAAGTTGCCAACTCACATCTTTTTCAATTTCTAAATTATAAGATATCAAGTATAAATTATATAGTAGCCTAATCAATCAATTATTGGGGGCATACCCAGGGGGCCGTCCCCCTCGCCCACCCTACGACGCCCACTCCCGGGGGTCACCACGCGCGAGTCCCCATGCAGGCTCCTTTCCCATACCAGGCAGCTCTCGACAAGAAACATCACTTGCCCCACCACGAGCCTTGTTTGGGGGCCCCCCTTTGGGCCCCCTCCACGCCGGATTGTCTCTTACAGATACAAACCCGATGGGGAAAGGGTCAGTTTTATGGTAGCGTGCCACATGCCCATATAGCCGAAGTTGGTTTCTGAACGACTGCAGGTAGTAGGCCTCGATTCAGTTTCACGGGGCAATCGCTGATTTGACACGTAATCATCCCAGCGATACCCATGATTCTGCGAAGACACTTATTACCAAAGGCATCTATTCGTTCTTCAAGTCGCTATTTAGTGTCCATGTCTCACAACCATAGAGTAAGACGGGATCACAAGCGCTTGAAGATCCGGATCTTTGTCCTCCTGCACAGGGACCCGACAACGCCCAAAAATTCCTGCTTTAGCGAGTCCATAACACCGTGGGCTATGCCAATCCGCCGTGAGACTTCTTGACGTGATCCGCCGTCGTATGGTCTGCGCTACCAAGTATGTAAAACTTTCCAAAATCCTCAATGTCCTCGCCGCACGCATGAAAAGACAGTACTGTTTCATATAGTAAGCCTCCCAAACACCTGGACCTTGGTCTTAACCAGAAGACCTCAAGTCCAAAAGGCTTTGCCTCCTTGTGTACGCCTCTTGGCCATCACCAGGACTTCCAGCGACTCAGCAAAGATTTACTGCATCATCAGCAAAAACCTAGATCAGTGAGCTTGGTGTTCCCGAGGGATTGCTCCACAGCCACTTTGATCTACAACTTTGCCCAATACCCAGTCCATACAAGTGTTGAAAGTGATGGGCAAGGACGCCCCTTGCCTCACCTCCTGCATTAACAGGAAAGAAGCTGGTACACCCCCTCCACACTTTACAGCACTCTCAGTCCAGAGTACAGACCAATAGTCCTTGCAGGAATCACGCGAAGTCGCAGAAGATCTCAGCATGACTCACGATGCATTGAGTTCAAACGCCTTCTTTTAGATCAAAATAGGCTGCAAGCATTTCCCTGTCGAAACTCACGTCGGGGTTCCACCAGGACCGAAGCGCTAGGTTACGGTCCGTTGTTGACTTACCAGACGTGAACCCAGACTGCTGAGGTCTCTGATGCTTCAGCAGATGACTGCGGATCAGTGTCAGTAATAGATGGGCAAGCACCTTGCCTGGCACGCTGAGCAGTGTAATACCGCGGTAATTGTTGCAGTCCTGACGGTCCCCTTTCCCTTTCCAGATAGGGACGACCAGCCCCCTTTACCAGTCAGGAGGAATGGTACCTGATTGCCCAGGTACCTGATTGGTTTCGTCAATGGGAGGATCTGCATCCACTGCCCTCACCCAGTGGTGTGAAGCTGCTCAATTGGAGGGTTCACCTCCAACCATAGTAGCCTAAAATATGATATAATTCAGATATCCTAATATAAATTCTAAAGTCTTAACTTTCTCTAGTTTACAGTTGGTTTTGTCCATAATATATGAATGGGTTTATTCTCAGCCTTCCATTACCCACACAAAATATCCAAATTACCCACTAGTGGGTAATTACCCATAGGCTGGGAACCCCTGCTGTAGGAGAAGGGTGTTGGTGAAGGCATGTTTTGTCATAGATTACCAAAGCAATATTCGCGTCTCACCTTCGCCATAACTTATCTTTTACCATATCTTTCATTTGCAGTTATTGTTGTTTTAATACTGCGAGAGATTTGTTGAGTTTAAAGAAAAACGAGTAAATTTTGATGAACACTAAAAGAAGAAAACTTTCGCCCTGCAATCGTTCATTCAGACACACATATCTTACTAACGCAAGTCGAACAGTACAATATAATCGCTGTGAAAGGAAATATTTGACAATGTGCACATTTCTCAGCTTTTTACATATGTAGTATTTTCAAAGAAGGAAACAAATTTACAGTTACAATATTTTGTACGCTTTCGATTATTTTTTTGTAGGAGTACAATAGAGACTTACAATACCGAGCACTTACTTGAAGAACTGAAGTCTTCCGCCGCGTTTTGCTATGTGGTCCACACCTCCTCCAAGCCGCCCAGGTCAATACAGCACAACACCACCACCACCACCAACACGCCAAAGAACATAACCAGCGTCTGCAGCACGTCTGTGTACACCACCGCTTTCACGCCACCCTGAACAGTGAAAACGTGAATGAAATATGAGTGTGTGTATATATAAGACAATTAATCAATCATTAGGGGCATACGCCGGGGGGCGCGTCGCTTCGCCCACCCTACGACCCCACTCCCGGGGGTCACCACGCGCGAGTCCCCATGCAGGCTCCTTTCCCATACCAAGCAGCTCTCGACAAGAACCATCAACTTTCCCCAGCCACGAGCCTT